>OZ010798.1:319014360-319614360 GCA_963932465.1 Maratus speciosus | reverse complement strand
CTTCTTAAAGGTTGTCCCTTTTTACTTTCCTCTATCTTTACAAGTACAGTCGTCCCCACTTAATCGGGTAACGGATAATTGCATACCCGCTTATATGCATAGAATGCCGTAGAACAAAAACACTCCCCATAAGGCTAATGTTAAATATACTCGTTTTATCGCATAACAATCCCCGGTTAATTGCATAAATATCTCCAATCTAGTAATCCGGATTTTATGAATTCCTGTTGTAGAGATGAATGGGAAGAAAGGAAGAACTTTGTTGTTGTTGTTGTAACAATGGTTTGTTATATTTGCAATCGAAGAACAGAAACTGTCGTGAAAGAAGACTTTATTATCTTAATTCTAGGAAACTCATGAGAGTGTTGAATTTGGACAATTATATTTTTCTATTAAAGCTTGTCGTACATACAGTGACTCAAGATGCTGGGCTTAAATTTTGGAAAATCCTGGAATCGGGGGAAAATACAATCGGGACGGTCAAGAGAATAAAGGAAGAATATTTAGCGCCTGAAGTGGAGAGTGGATGTCTGAGGTAGGAAAAAACAAATATCCTTAAAAGATTTTTTGCGTAGGCAACACCAACAAAAAAAATGATAAATTGGCAAATAATTGACAAAGAAAATGAATTTCTGCAGAATTTATTTTCAAAGGTATGATTTAAAAACAAAATTTTTTCATTTTACTTTCATTTCAATTTCCACATGAATTATAATGAAAAATTAAACCATGTAACGTAAATAGTATAATAATACATTATACCTTATTTCATATATTGTTATATACAGAGTAATAATAAATTATTTATTAAAATTATTAATAGAATAATTTTTAAATTATTAGGTACATAATGTCCATTAATATTTATCATATATGTGGTATATAATCAAATGATAACGTATACTGATAACATTAATTGCTGTACTCGCTTAAATGCATACAATTCAGTGGAACCAACTGTATGCAATTAAGCGGACCCGACTGTATTGGATTCGTGAAAAATTTCGACTTCCGGTTTCCGATAGGTATATACATTTTAGAATGTCCTGAACTCGACTTGATGGTTTTTAGAAAATGTCTCTGTGTGAGTCTGTCTGTATGTATGTATGTGACAAAAATTTTGTGTGCGCTCTATTTCAAGAACTAATGCCCGGAATTTCACACAACTTTAGGTTCAGTTACACCGTGACATAAACTGGTGCTGATTAGTTTTTGGTGTATATCGCCCTACAGGTGGTGCTGATTAGTTTTTGGTGTATATCGCCCAACAGGTGGTGCTGTTATGATGCATTTTTCTAAATTTTCGCAATAGCTCTATCACAAGAACAAACGCACGGATTTTCATCAAACTTCAGTTACAAGGTGTCTTGAGTTGTTGTTTATTAGGTTTTCGTGCATATCTCCCAACAGGTGGCACTGTTATGCTGCATTTTTCACAATTTCAGCAATAACTCTATCTCAAGAACTAAAGTATGCAATTTAATAAAACTTCAGATTCAGTTAGACCTTGATATAAACTTGTGTTGATTAGTTTTTGGTGCACATCGCCCAACAGGTGGCGCTGCTATGCTTCATTTTGTACGATTTCCGTAATAGCTCTATCTCAAGAACTAATGCACGGATTTTCACGAAACTTCAGATTCAGTTAGACATTCACGTAAACTGTTACCGATTACGTTTTGGTGTAAATCGCACAACAGGTTACGCGGAATTTTTCACGATTTTCCCAAAAACTAATGCAAGCATTTTAGTCAAACTTAATATTCTGTTACATTTTCATGTAGATAGATCCTTATTAGACTTGGGTATATATTGAACAACAGGTGTTGATTTTATACTCTTTGGGTTGGAAATTTTGGTTGCTGGCATGAAGAGGGTGGGCTCCAAAATTCAATGATTTGTTTGAAACAATGCGATACTTATATCTCCATGTTAAATGCATCCAATTTAACGAACCTACATACCTTTACAATCCTCATGATGGGCATAGATTGTCATTAAATTTTGGCACAGTGAATTTTGACTTACTAGCGTCAGGAGGGGTAATTATGATCACTTTGTATATTTTCAACATTGTTATTTTTTTTTTTTTACATTTTTCTATTTGGAAAAGTTGTGTTTTTAGTACATAGGAAGTAACTTTGGCTCTTTAAGAACACCTTATAAAATTTTTAATTGTCATAGCAGGGGTTTTTTTTTTAGTTAAAAGGGCGGTTATAATTGCTCCATCAATAACTCACAATCACAAAAATTTCGGGTAATTAAGACCACTTGTGGGGAAATTGTGACCACTATATTATCTCTTCATACTTGCCTATACACATTTGTTTGGGGCAATTGAGACCACTTTGAAATCCAAAGTGACAAATACGTTTATCAAAACTTAGTTTCAAATTACTATTCGGATCTCAAAACAGCTTCAGACTAGTGATAAAGAATATCTAAAATGAAATATGCATTATGAGGTTAATATCTAAGCTTGAAACAAAATTTTACCATACACAGTTTTCTCCAATATGGCGGCGGTCATAATTACCCCCTGATCATATTTATTATCATGTATGAGATAGAAGAAAGTTTTCGGATTGGCACATCCGACTAGTTTTCTTAGTTCACAAAATATTTCTAAAATATATTTTTAATCCTTCCTATCACCGTGTTGCCTATCTGCAACATATCCGAAAGTCAATGTGACTTATACAGTGGGCTTTAAAAGGCGATTTTGTTTATTGCTTCTATCTCCCAGCCCATCAGTTAATAAAAATTGTTCAAAGATGGTGATACTGAGTTAATTTTTCATGCCAAAGTTTTATTTATCACTTGAGCAATTTCCCATCGTTATTGCTAAAACGAACTTTGTAAATTTTGTAAAAGTAAAAACGCTGGAGAAGTCCAAAATTTGATTTTTTTACAAAGGTAAGTTTGTATACTTTGCAATTTTGTATTAGAAAATTAGCACTGTTTATCAGAAGTATGTAATTTTCTGTTCATTGCAGATGTGAAAAAATACCTACACTGTTAAAAATTTTGCAGCATTCTGGCAGGTCATTCGACCGTTTTTTGAAAAAAACGGTTTCATAACCATAATTTAACTATATTCTGACCATAAAATGGCCAATAATATGGTCAGAATAGTGTTAAAATTACGGTTGTGTAACCGTTTTTGGAAAAAAAACGGTTAAATGACCTGCCAGAATGCTGCAAATTTTTAACAGTGTACTCTGTTAAAAATTTGCAGCATTCTGGCAGGTCAATTGAACGTTTTTTCCGAAAACGGTTACACAACCGTAATTTTAACACTATTCTGACCATACTATTGGCCATTTTATGGTCAGAATATAGTTAAATTATGGTTATAAAACCGTTTTTTCAAAAAACGGTCGAATGACCTGGCAGAATGCGGCAAAATTTTTAAGAGTGAAGTTATTATTTTTTATTTTACATTATAAATTTTTTACATGCTTAAAATGACGTATTCTAACACTCGAGAAAATATTTTTCAAATTGGAGCTGTTGAGTTACAAAGCGTTAATTTCATTTGAAATGTTAAAATCTTATTCATAGTTCGTCAGCTTCGCTAACATTTTAACACGTAATATATATTAAATTAAAACTGTTCTCAACTGCTCTGCTCAACAAGCGCAAAGCGTTTTGACACATTTACAAATTCATTTTTCAACGGAAAGATGCGATTTGGAATCGAACTACGTTTTCCATTTTTTGATCAATAAATTACCTATCGAGTTATAAGCGTTTTTGATCACGTGACAAGGCCTTTTTCTCCCCTCGCTGATTGGTTTTACTGTTTTGATCGAGAAATTCGGTTCAAAACGTCCACTTTGACACTATTTTCTGAAAGACCTATTGCGTTTGAAAAAAAATGGAAAAAACAGCTCGATGACACAGTTTCTGAACAACAACACCTGCTAGTTTCCTGCATTTCCGAACAAAAATAAATTAAAACTTATGTCATAAAGTTGCTCTATTGGATTTGAGAACAGCCTTAAGGACATATTTTAGCGATATTTTGTCAATTAAAAAAAAGTATTTTGTGAAAAGTTACTTAAGGCTCTTCTCAAATTCAAAGGGTCAACTTTCTGACATAAGTTTTAATTCATTTTTTTTTTTCGGAAATGCATGAAACTAGAAGGTATTGTTATTCAGAAACATGTCATCGAACTGCTTTTTCCGTTTTCTTGTAAACGCAATAGATTTTTCAGAAAATACTGTCAAAGTTGGCATTTTGAACCGAACGAAAGAAGAAAATCCAGTCACTAAGGGGAGAAAAATGCCGTGTCACGTGATCAAAATCGCATATAACACAATAGGTAATTTATTGATCAAAAAATGGAAAACACAGTACGATTCCAAATCGCTTCCATGGTCAGGCTTTCCAACTTTATATTTTTCCGTTAAAAAATGAACTTGTGAATGTGTCAAAACGTTTTGCTCTTGTTGAGCAGAGCAGTTGAGAACAGCCTTAATGGGGAGATATTTTGCAAATATGAATTTATTTTACACCCACAGGTTTAACGTTAACAAGGAGCTCTAAGGCAGAATTTTTTTTAAGCTTTCTGCAACAAGCCTCATTAAGGCTGTTCTCAAATCCAACAGAACAACTTTGTGACATAAGTTTTAATTTATTTTTGTTCGGAAACATATGAAACTAGCAGGTGTTGTTGTTCAGAAACTATGTGATCAAACTATTTTTTCCGGTTTTTTTTTTTTTTTTTTTTTTTTTTTTTTTTTTTCGCAAACGCAATTGATCTTTCAGAAAATAATGTCAAAGTGGGCGTTTTGAACCGAATTTACGCGCGAAAGAAAAATAACCACCCAAGAAAGGGCGAAAAATGTCTTTGCAACGTGATCAAAATCGCTTATAACTCAATAGGTAATTTATTTATTAAAAAATGGAAAACTCATTCCAAATCGCTTCTATAGGCTTACATATCGCCTTCCAATTTTATATCTTTCCGTTAAAAAATGAATTTGTAAATGTGTCAAAACGTTTTGCGCTTGTTGAGCAGAGCAGTTGTTTCTGCAAAGTGATATCTTTTAACAGTAGAAATAAAATGACAAATTTATACATAATTAGAAAAAAAAAAGACACTGAAGAACTAATATATCACAAACAGGTATTATATGTTTTTATATGTTATGGTCTTAACTGTTCTTAAAGAGCATGTAAAAAACTAGTCGGATTTGCCAAACCAGAAACTTTCTTCTATCTCATGCATGTTAATACTTCAAAATTCGCTAGCACAGTGTCAAAAATAAATGGTAATCTATGCTCATCATGAGGATTGTAAAGATGTAAAATTCCGTGCATATACTTCTTGAGATATGACTATAGCTAAAATCGCGTAAATGATGCAAAATGCAAGATTTAAACTTAGAAAAATTGCATATATTTTGGGAAAACCAGCATTAGTTTTAGGATTTCAAATTTATTGTCTTCTATTTCGTACGAATCATAGTCGCACTTCATATGAAAATACCGTCATGTTATTTTGAGAAAGGAACAAAGATTTGGAAGAAATAAAGGGAATAGATTAGAGACACAGTTGATGGACAACAGTAGAGAAATTCAGGTTTGGTAGATGTGTGATATTTTCGTAGCACAGAGAAACAAAATGACAAATTGAGTCTGGATGCTTTTTGTACTTATTTTGATAATTTAACTTATTTACTGTTACAGAACTTAGAAAAGCAATTAGAAAAACAATAAATATTTCACATTTTTTTTACTATTATTTAAAAAAAGAGAAAAAGTTTCAAAAAATCTAGAATTTTCCAACTCTAAGCTTAAATTCCCCAAGTTTGCATATATCGGAGGGGGAGGCTCTCCCCCCCCCATACCCCCCTCCCCTCGCGACGCCGCTGAGTCGAGGCTAACGAGAAAGAATTTTTTCGTTAGCCTCGCTCGTAGTGCTGAGATAGCTGGTTCGATTCCAGGCGAGGAACTTTCACTTTTACCCCACTTTCTTCAATTCACGTATATTTTGCCTCTTTTAACGGAGAAGAAATAAACGGATATTCGTCAATTAACCCTTATCTACTGACGGTACTCATAAGTACCGTTAAAACAACTTGTTATAAAATTCATTTATTACATCGATTAGTTGTAATACGGTTTAGAATGAGTTACGGATACGTTACTTTGTTCCAAAAGCATTATGGGTTACACAAAACAAAAATATTTGGTACAGATGTCATATTCGCCCCATATTGGCGCGATTTTTTTCTGTCGCCAATATCATATAGGCAACGGGTACTTAACTTGCGCCAAAGGGCTTGATGTGGTAACCCGGATTATGTTGTTTATGCTGTTGATGCTTTCGCCAAATTGGCAACCGAAAAAAATCGCGCCAATATGGGGCGAATATGACATCTGTTCCAAATATTTTTAAGAAGATGATTTATTTTGCCTTTGCATCTTTTCAGATTTCAGGGCGTTGTGGGGGGAGGGGGGGGGGATTTTTCAATTCGGAAATATTTCTATCGTAAAAACGTATTGTATTTGTACATTTCCTAATTCTACAAAATACTAAGAAAAATATTTAAAATAAAAGATTTGAGTGGGGTTATAAATATAGCACAAAATCCCTATAAACTCAAATTTAATGAATGCTAAATCCTTCAATCCTACTGAAATGCTTCTAAAATTTATTAAATAATTATGTAAATCTTCTAATGTAGTTTAAACAATTCACGAAAAATGCTTTTGGAGATAAAATTTTCATGAATTGATAATTCAGTACATAAAGGGTTAACGGCAAAACCCTTGTAGCAGTGATGCCAGGATAATTTCCGTGATCTGAAAAAAGTATTTCTGAGAGTGTTATTTATTTTTAAATTCGAAAACTCCTTTCTTTTGTAATTAAATTAGAAATCTCAATGTATAGAATTTTTGGTTTTTCCTTTTTTAAATAAATTCAGATTTTAGTATTAATAGAGCGCACGTGTGTTAGGTTGATTGGTTGTATTTATGTCGGCCAATTATCAGCACGTGGGATATAGGCCCTAAGGGGGGGAGTGCCTTCCGTGGAGGTCTTTCTAAGGGAACCTAATCCGCATTAACGCTTGGTTGGTTGGTTGTATTTATGACGGCCAATTATCTGCACGAGGGATATAGGCCGAGGGGGGTGTGCCCTTCGTGGGGGTCTTCCTAAGGGAACCTAACCCGTATTAATGCTTGGAAATCCAAGGTTCGAAGAAAACCACGAAACTCCAAACGATTGGGCCGACGGGCGCGATTGGGATCGAACCAGCACCTCCCGTCTACCAGCTTCGAGAGCAGAACCTCTCAGCCACTGGTGGGGCGTTAACGCTTGGAGAACCAAGGTTCGAAGAAAACCACGAAAACTCCGAACGATTAGGCCGACGGGCGCGATTGGGATCGAACCCAGCACCTCCCGTCTACCAGCTTCGAGAGCAGAACCTCTCGGCCACTGGTGGGGCCACGTGTGTTAGGAATGAACGGAATTTCTTTGGTATTTTTGGGAGGAATTCATGGATAAATTTTTTTATCTAAGAGTGCGGAAATTATTTGGTAAAAAATGCGGAATAATTTATTGTAAATTGACGAGTTTTTCTAACAGTGTGATGATATATTGTGAAAATATTGCAGTAAGCACAGAATATTTTTTTACTCGAAGGTTGATGGCCAATAATAGTTTTTTTGAGACAATAAAAATTTTGCATAAAACGTAAATATTACTTTCATCGAAGACTGGCAGTAGCCGCCAATAAAATAATTTGAGGTTTTAAGAAAATATTGCATTAAGCGGCAAATTACTTTAAGGGTGCATTCCAATCCAAACTGATTATTTTCTGATTTATTTTTAAATTCATTTTTGCTCTCAAACGCATCGAAAGGACAAATTCTCTTACTTAGGAACTACATAATGTGCCGTGCTTGTCGATTTTTTGATAAATGCAAAAAATATTGCAGAAAATACTGTCAAAGTTGACATTTTAAACCGAATTTTCCGAAGCGGGAGAGCTGGGAACAAAAATAATGGTCATACTGAGAAAATAATTGTTTATAAATCAAGTTCTAATTAATTGAATGAAAAATAAAATCACACGGCCTCTTATACATCTCTTCAAAAATCACCTCAGCAAGTTTTATGTTTTTACTTTTAAAAATGAGTCTGAAAAATGTCTCAGAAAATTTCGAGCGGTTGAGGGCAGAAAAATATTTTTTCGATTACACCTTTAATCGAAAACTTGCGGCCAATAAAAATGACTTGAGATACTAACCCTTTATATCCTGACGGTACTTTTAAGTATAAATAAAGAGAATTCATTGTAAAATTTATTTAATTCGTCTACTAATAAAAGTAGATTGCGCTTTTCATACAAAATAATTTGCTGAATCCTATTTAGAAAACACAATGAAATAGTCGACGATAAATTTTTTTAATGGGGTTATTTTCTCAACCGTTTACCTAAGCGTAGCTTTTAAAAATGCTGTGCGAAAATGTTGCGCATTTATAAAACACTTGAACACATATACTACAATATATAATATAACACACACAAATAACACCTGCATTCAACAGTTAACAGTTTATATAAATATTATACAGACGTACATACTTTAAATACAATAAACTCAACTGGAATGAAAAATTAACCAGGGCTAGGAATCGAACCCAGGATCACAGCATTCCAGGCTGTCGCTCTAACCACTGAGATACTATATTAGCTATCTAGCTATTAATGAAAAATTGCAGATCCAGGTATCGGCCGGAGTAGCTTTGATCGGCCGCGTTGAGTTTATTGTATTTATTGTATGTAGGCCTGTACAATATTTATATATATTATAAAACACTTCTCTGTTACAGAGAGGATCACAATATTATACTTGCACAGATACAATATTTACACAGTTCTCATAAGAATTATGAAATTTCCATAACAGTATTTTTTGTTAATTAATCTAATTATTCTTGTAAATATTTTGCAAAAATAGCTCTAACTACCGATTTATTAAATCAGTTTTAAATTTTAAAAAATTATCTAAAAATCAAATTACTGTTATACATGTTGTTCTGGATATCTTATAGATTAAGGGGGGGGGGGGGGGGCTGGTAACTCAGCTTCCGATTTCCCCTCACTGATATAAAGTCTATGGGCATTGAATGCATTTGTATATTTAAAATATCTCCTCGAGAAATTCATATTTTTAACTTCTGTTTTTTGTGAACACTTCCTAAAAGATGTCTCTTTTTTTTCTTAGTTTTCAAAATATTTCTAATGTATAGACATAATTTTATATGAAGTGTGAAAATCTTACTCGCAGTTCGCCCGCTTTTAACACATAAAATATTAAATTCAGCATAGATTTTAGAAATATTTTGAAAACTAAGAAAAAAAGAGACATTCTTTAGAAAGAAATCACAGAAAAAAGATGTTAAAAATATGAATTTCCCGAGAAGATATTTTAAATATACGAATGCACCAAAAGCCCATAGATTTAACATTACGAAGGAAAATTCCGAAGCTGAGTGACCATCCCCCTCTCATGGTCTCGTTCAAAATTAAATCAAATCGTAAATAATTTTTCAGGCAATTTTTTTTGTTCAAAATTCAGGATATAAAGGATTAAGAAAATTTTACTTTAAGTTAATTATTATTTTAATCGAACATTTTGATTTCTTCCTATTTCGGTTTTATTTGGTATCGTCTGTACAATAAAATGTTTAAGATTGTCAATATATTGAAATTTTCTAGTGGGTTCTAATTTGCTAATAAGTTTTACATAAATATCTATTTTATTATAACAATTAATGCATAATATTTTTACATGCTGTCTTCATTTAGTGATTTGGTTATTATTGCTATACGAACTTGTCAGATAATTTTTCATTCATTGTTTTTTCCTTTGTTATTTTAAAATAAGTTCGATTAACAGTTAACTGTAACTATACAAAAACTCCATGTTCTTGTTAGTTTGGAAGATATTACGTTTGCAAGAGTTTTACATGTGAATAGAACCGTAGTAATATTAGTTGTATTTAGTTTGTAACATTTTTGTATGAATTTTCTGTCCATAAAATCTGTTAACCAATATATTTTGTGGTTCACTGGGGTTCATTTGTATTAGTTTTTGCTTATCTATTATTTTGCTTTCAATACCTATTCTATTCATAGCTATTTTCTTTTCAATTTGGTATCACAGTTTATCGGACAATTTGAGTAAAATAAATTGTGCTATGGCATGCTTTTGCTCAAACAGAAATCCTTTGTGTCTTGGTTGCATTGTGGAAAATTTTATTACTTTTTTTTGTTACTTTAAAATGGGTTAAATTAACTGTTAACTGTAACTTCACAAAAAATCCATGTGCTTGCTGGTTTGCAAGATTTTTACATCTCACTACAATTGGTTAGTAATATTTTTAAATCAATTTTCTGTTTATAAATTTTGTTAATCAATATGTTTTGTCGTTTATTGGTGCCCCTTTGTATTAGTTTTTGCTTCTCTATTATTTTTAGGGTTCCGTACTGAAAAAGTAAAATCGGAACCATTATAAGATCACTCCTGTGTCTGTCTGTCACAGCCATTTTACTCGTAAACTATGGAACATCGAAAGTTTAAATTGGGGAAATTAACAAAGGCTATTGACCCCATATTTACAGATTATTAAACATTCACAAATATATTCAGGAAAAATGTAGAGGGGTTAATTATGTTACTTGAAAAATAAAATATTTTTATTGTATGTTGTGTGAGGTATCGTGTAAAAGTTTTCGTAACGTTGAAATCAAAAATACATTTCTTTTAATTTTAGATATTATATTTTCAGAGATATCGTCGAAAATGAGTGCAAAAATATGTACCCCCCCCCCCCCCATCTATTTCAGAATATACTGGAACTAAAATTATGAAAAAATTAAAGGTATTAGAACTTAAACCTTGCAGGAAAATTATAGCGATTACTCTAGGTCACATAGTTTTTGAGAAAAGCGCATTTTTCCCTTATACACTAATTTCGATTTGCAGGCATACAGCAAAGGTGAGGAGCGCTGGAGGTACGTACCGTAGCAGAAGTATAAAAGCATTGTTGATAGTGATTTTCGAAAAAAATTGGCGGTCATTAGCCGTGATAACCGTTAAAGACAAGGGCGGTTTGGACATACATAATGACAGTGGCGGAGTACTCTAAGTACCATCGGCTTACAAAGCCCAGATAACAACTTTTAATGATAGATTTGTGTAATGCAATGCTCAGTAGCAGTATAAAAGTAATAAACGTCAAATTGTTAAAAACAGATTAATTTAAATAGAATTAATCACATAAATATTATGGTATTCGAGACTAGTTTGTATTGAGTGGATCTCTCAATACGCCTCCCATGTCTTTAAAAATTAATTAAAAACGTATCTGGAAAAGCGCGGCTCGGACCAAGCCGGCATTGCAACATTGTGATCTCCTTTCGAAGCGCGCTTAGCACAATCCCAAGTTAAAACTTTGAACAAGGGCTTGTTTTAGCTACACTGTAAAAAGGAAAGATTATTACTACGCTGAATTTAGTTTTATGAAATGCCCAATAATGTTTAACATCTTGCGCTCAATGCCGTACATAGCGTACGTCATGCTATTTTGGTCATTTCCGACAATGACGTACGCAGCCTACGTCATGATATATGACTTATTTTTTAATTAGACATTCCGAATTCTCACCAGAAAGTTTTAACTCCTATTTTTGCTTTACAAGATGATTCATTATTCAAAAATAAAGCAAAAGAAAATTACCGATTAAATTTTTGTGGTGTGAATTCAAAATATCTGGAAAAAAAAAAATCTGCCAGATGCGGCAACACTGGTGGTTAGTGACATACATCCGCTAACAGCGCCAGAGCGCAAGGGTTTAAATATGAACTACTTTTATTGTCAGTACCGAATTAAGTTCATCATAGACTGATTAGGATAAGATAAAAAAAAAAGAGTTATACAGAATAGCAATATTAGATATTATTTAGGGTTCGTATGTCTTTCAACTTTTATGGTGTACCCATTCATACTTTTCAAGTATATACAGCTATACCCAACCCTACGTTGTATAGTTTTTTGCAAAGTCTTATTATTCTTTTAGAAACGATTTTCTTTAATAATACAGTGATTAATTCATATATTTATTGTACGGAACCCTCTGAGCGCGAGTAATACTCGCATTTTCTTTTAAATTTGGTATCACAAGTTTGGACAATTTGAGTAAAGTAAGTTATGCTATGGCAATGCTTTGGTCAAACAGAAATCAACTGTGTCTTAGTTATAGTGTGGAATATTTTGTTACTTTTAATTCTTTTTATCTTATTTTTCTTTTTATTTATATTTTGTTGTTGTTCTTTAATATTGGTTAAATTAACTGTTAACTGAAACTTTACAAAAAATCCATTTGCTTGTTAGTTTGCAAGATATTATGTTTGCAGAATTTTTATATATGAATACAATGGGTTAGTAAAATTTTTATATCAATTTTCTGTTTATAAATTTTGTTAATCAATATATGTTGTGTTATATTTGGTCTTCTTTGTATTAGTTTTTGCTTCTCTATTATTTTGCTTTTAATACTTATACTATTCATAGACATTTTCTTTTAAATTTGGTATCACAATTGATCGGGCAATTTGAGTGAAGAAAGTTATGCTAAGGCATATTTTACTCAAACAGAAACTAATTGCGTCTTACTTATACTGTGGAATGCCCTTGAAAATATGTTTCACAATGTAAGTTTCATTTTTCTTCTTGTCATGTTTTCACATTCTGTTTGTGAATTTTTCCTCATCAATATTATATTCTTCTACTTTATGAATTACAGAATATCGGATAAACAATTTTATAGTACGGGGTGTTTCTAAATGAATAGCGGGGTTTTAACGCTTGATAGTATTTATTACATAAAACTTAAAATTATAATTAATAAATAAAATGAAAGTGCAACTCAAACAGCTTTACCCACAAGCTTACAAGAGTTCAATGCGAGCACCTTTCATCACACAGCACACATCATGTCGATAGCTCAGTTCTTCCCAAACGTTGATTAGTGTTTGTGGGGTCTTCCCAAACGTTGATTAGTGTTTGTGGGGTCATTGTTGCAACAGCTGCAATGATCAGCTGGTAGTGGATGCACATACACACGATCCTTTATAAACCCCCACAGGTAGAAATCACATGGCGTCAGATCGGGTGAGCATCTAAACAGAACTTCTTTACTAATCAACGTTTGGGAAGAACTGAGCTATCGACTTGATGTGCACCGTGTGGCGAAAGGTGCTCACATTGAACACTTGTAAGCTTGTAGGTGAAACTGTTTGAGTTGCTCTTTCATTTTATGTTTTAATTATAATTTTAAGTTTTATGTAATAAATACTACCAAACGTTAAAACCCCGCTATTCATTTAGAAACACCCAGTATAATACATACATACATACACAATGGTGCTACAATCCATGCAGGATTTTGACCTCCCTCAATATACTTCTCCAGACCTTCCGATCTCTGGCCTTTACTTTACAATTTATAATTTGATTTTCTGCAAGATCTTTCTCTATCTCTTTTATCCAACTCTTCCTGGGTCTACCAATACTTCTTTTCGCAATTAAATTACCACTATAAATCTTCTTCGTGCTTCGCTCATCCCTCATTCTGATTAGATGGCCTAACCATTGCATTCTTCTTATTTTTATAGTATTTATTATATCTTTTTCATTATGTAACAGTTCTAACTCCATATTTGTCCTTATACGCCATGTATTGTCTTCTTTAATAGGTCCAAAAATTTGCCTTAGGATCTTCCTTTCCCAAGTGATAAATAGCTTTTCATCTTTTTGTGTAGTGGTCCAGGTCTCACTACCATAAATTACTATTGGTTTTATAACAGTTTTATAAATTTTAAGTTTGGATGTTCGAGATATTAGAGATGATTTCAGAATGTTTCGAAACCCAGTATAATAATTGTTTTATTTATTTATGGCCAATTTTTCAGTTTGTTAATAAATAATTGCAAAAATTTTATTATAATACGTATGAGGATGTGAGTTTCAAAACTCGCCATATCCAAAATTTTAAAAAATCCTGTTTTCTCTATCGATCTATGCTATTGATAATCCTGCATCGAAAAAGCACAACGATCTACAAAAAAAACCTACTTTTATCCTGTATTTCTACTATTCTAAAATATTGGTTTACAATGAAAACCAATGGACGCAGTTAAAGGTTTTTCGCTATTTCTCAAAATTTGATTTTCTGAATAAGGCGAGTTTGGAAACTCACGTCCTCACATATTAAAACATCTTTTCTACTCATTAGTGTAATTCGCAGTGACGTCACAAGAGGTTAAATAACAATTAATGAACTTAACTATTTATAATCATCATATTCGAAAAAGCATGTCAAATGATAAGGTGCAAAGATAAAAGAAAAATCATACATCAAGCATAGATTATGAAAAGCTTTCCAACAGTAACAGAATATGTCTAAGGAATTTTATTTTTCATACAATGAAATGAGATATCTAAATAAGATATTAAAAAAAACATATAACTTACAAGGAAGGTCTCCTTACTGGGCATACTCAGAATGTTTTGAAAAAAATACTAATTAAACTATTTATGTGTGTAATAATGGATCAGTCAAATTTAGCGGCGGAAGTACAGTAGAAAGTCTGTAAAAAATATATACTTTCGCGTATTTGGCGCGAAAAGATGAAAGCGTCACGCGATTTGGCAAGCAGCACTTTTCCTCGCCAAAAGCAAACGATTTTAATGCACCTGAAAATTGCTTGTTAATTGATTTTTAGAATGCTTGTAAATAGTATTTGATGAATTTAAACTTAAACAATGAGAGAGTTTAATAAATACATTTTTTGTATTACATATTTAAGTTGCTGGTTATTTAATTTTATTACTTTAAAAACAATTTCATATATAAAAAATATTTTTATATATTTAAGCGTATTTCAAAATAAAGCCAATATGAAGAATGCTGCAGTTATACATTTCAATATCGGAGAAGTTTTTGTTTCCATGGTAACAAAATTGAATCGACAGGGCTCAATTGGACTTAATTTTGAGATTGAAACAATTTAAAAAAATTTAAATTTTGTTTTAATTCATAAAATTTCAAAGTTAACTTGTATAAAAAAAATATATATGACAAAACTATAGTTAAAACAAACTAAAACTGACAAAACTAAAGTTATTTAAATTAAATTTATTTAAATAGGTTCAACATAAAACATTTTTACCTTAAAGAGTATTTGACATAAAAAAGTATGCTTTGAAATTTTATTCCATCGCCAAATAACGAAATTTTCATTATTTTTTTACGGACACTCTGTGGAGTTTCCGCCGAAATTTTTTCATAAACATATATATCCTCATGAGAAGAACATTCTATAATTTTTTCTGATTTTTCGGGCCATGCCCGAATGGAGACCTTCCTTGTTAGTAATAATCCATTTTCACCAACTGCGGTAATCCATATGCAATAATCTGTGCGAATTCAGCCATGCAATCGTGTATATGATTTATAGTATTTATTCCCATCACATAATATACTAAAAATTAGACAAGTTTAAAAATGCATACCATAACGGAAAAGCACGACCCTCAATTTTCGATCATAATCAGTCCTGTAAACGAATTCTTTTGAGTGTGTCTTTAAATGAACGATAAATATTTACGCACTCAGCAGGCTATAGAAAGTATGTTGTAGTGCAGACTGATAAAAAAATTTCTGCGAAATTACCAGAGTATCTACTGGTAATCCATTATCTTAAGTCTTATGTAAAACTACAGAGATCAGAAAAAAAAAAAGAGATTATGTTAAAGAACAGAGAAATTATTCGGTGAATTTACAGTAGACTTTGTAAATTTGCGTCCATAAAAGTACACAAGACTCTGTAAATTTACTTTTAATGATAATGAATATGTTTAATTTTCGAAATAGTAAATTTTTTAATTTCGAAGAATTAGATTTTTTTTTTTTCGAATAAATTTGAACTGCTGTACGATTTAACTTTTAGAAGATTTATATCTAGCCGGCCTGGGTTTTGATTCCGAATCCACTCGGTTTGTGACGAGCATCTTACAGTCTTTGCTATAGAAGCTGTTACTGCACTGTATTCAAAGAACGTATTTTATGATTCAGCGGAAACAACTGCAAAGTGACTGTCGATAAAAATCCCCGCTATATTATTAATCCCCCCCCCCCCTACACTTTACTGTAAAGCACTGACGCACCATAAAATGTACACTACAAGGTGCATCATTATTTCATTATTTAGTGTTTCAATGCACAAGTACTGCATTATTTATTGTTTTAATGCATCAGTGTTGCATTAAGAATTATTGGCTGTGCAAAACTGCCAAATGTGTGGTACGAACTTGACTACAGATTAGATGTTTGTCGTGTTACGAAAGGTTTGCACATCGAGCATTTGTAACTGAAAAGAGTTTTGGAATATTCTTCTTTATTTTCATATATTACTTAATATAATATGTGTAATAGTTTTGAAAATATAAATTTTTAAAATCTGGTCATTTATTTATGCTAACCCAGTATATTGAAATTTTAACGCGAACTTCATCTTAACAGATTTCAAAGAGCTTTGTGAAATATCGGGACGATTTTACATCCAGCACGGTATTACTTTAAACGATATGACAAAACCTACTGTATTATCTACTAAATATTATCCTTAATAAAACTGCAAATATATTGAAATTTTAACACAAATTTCATCATAATATACTGGGAACTTCCGAAATCTACTAGATAACTAATGTGAATGCGAATTATTGGGACTATTTCACATTCAGAACGGTACATTTTAAAGTTAAGAAACACATTAACAAGTTAAAAAAACCCGTAAATATGTTGAAAATTTACCACAAATTTCATCGTAACAGATTTTAAAGAGCTTCCGCAATCTACTAGTTATGTAATATGAATGCGAAATATTGTGACTATTGCACATGCAGCACGGTATTATTTTACACGATGTGACTTAAACCTATTATATTATCTACTAAATATTATCCTTAAAAAAAACCTTAGATATATTGAAAATTCACTACAAATTTCATCGTAACAGATTTCAAAGAGCTTCCGCAATCTTCCAGTTATGTAATGTGAATACGAAATGTTAGCACTATTGCACATGCAGCACAGTATTACTTTACACAATGTGACTTAAACCTATTGGATTATCTACTAAATATTATCCTTAAGAAAACATAAATATATTGAAAATTTACCACAAATTTCATCGTAACAGATTTCAAAGAGCTTCTTCAATCTACTAGTAGTTAAATAATGTCAATTTGAAATATTGGGACTATTGCACATGCAGCACGGTTCAAATTTGGTTCAAAACGTCCACTTTGACGTTATTTTCTGAAAGATCTATTGCGTTTGCAAAAAAATAGAAAAAAACAACTCGATGACATAGTTTCTGAACAACAACACCAGCTACTTTCATGCATTTTCGAATAAAAATAAATTAAAACTTGTGTCAGGAAGTTGCCCTTTTGGATTTGAGAACAGCCTTAAGAAACTATAAATATATTGAAAATTTACCACAAATTTCATCGTAACAGATTTCAAAGAGCTTCCGCAATCTACTAGTTAAATAATGTGAATGTGAAATATTGGGACTATTGCACATGCAGCACGGTATTACTTTAAACGATATTACTAAACCTATTGGATTATCTACTAAATAAACCTTAAGAAAACCATAAATATATTTAAAATTTATTACAAATTTCATTGCAGTAGATTTCAAAGAGCTTCCGCAATCTACTAGTTAAATAATGTGAATGTGAAATATTGGGACTATTGCACATGCAGCAAGGTATTACTTTAAACGATATTACTAAACCTGTTGGATTATCTATTAAATATTATCCTTAAGAAAACCATAAATATATTGAAAATTTATTACAAATTTCATCGCAATAGATTTCAAAGAGCTTCCGCAATCTACTAGTTAAATAATGTGAATGTGAAATATTGGGACTATTGTACATGCAACACGGTATTACTTTAAACGATATTACTAAACTTATTGTTTTATCTACTAAATATTATCCTTAAGAGAACTATAAATATATTTAAAATTTATTACAAATTTCATCGCAATAGATTTCAAAGAACTTCCGCAATCTACTAGTTAAATAATGGGAATGGGAAATATTGGGACTATTGTACATGCAGTACGGTATTACTGTAAGCGATATTACTAAACCTGTTGGATTATCTACTAAATATTATCCTTAAGAAAACCATAAATATATTGAAAATTTAATACAAATTTCATCGCTGTAGATTTCAATGGGCTTCCGCAATCTACTAGTTAAATAATGTGAATGTGAATTATTAGGATTATTGTACATGCAGCACGGTATTACTTTAAACGATATTACTACATCTATTAAATTATCTCTGAAAACTATCAATAAAATAAAAGTTTACTGCAAATTTCATCGTGAGAGCTCTTTAAAGTTTTCGCAATCTTCTAGTTACGTAATGTGAATGCGAAATATTGGGACTATTTCACATTCATCGCAGCATACTTTAAACCATGTGACTTAGCCTATTGGACTATCGCCAAATATTATCTTTAAGAAAACCAGAAGTATATTAAAAACTTACCGCAAATTTCATCGTAAGATCTCTTTAGAGCTTCCGCAATCTACTAGTTAAGCAATGTGAATGTGAAATATTTGGACTATTTTATATTCAGCACGGTATACTTAAATATATTAAAAACTTACCACAACCCGTAACAGACATCGAAGAGCTTCCTCTGTCTACTATTTAAGTAATAGGAATGTGAAATATTGACCCTCAAGAAAACTATAAATATACTAAAAACTTACCGCAAATTTTATCATAACAGACTTCAAAGAGCTAACGTAATCTACTATTAATAAATAATGTGAATGGAAAATATTGAGACTATTTCACATTCAGCACAGGACTACTTTAAATGATATGACTAAAGCTATTGGAATATGTACTAAATCTTATCCTTAAGAAACTATAAATATATTAAAAACTTACTACAAATTTCATCGTTACAGACTTCAAAGAGCTTCAACAATCTACTAGTTAAGTACTAGTTATATAGATATAGTTACACAGGTTTCTGTGCAAAATGTATCCTATATATAAATAAAATATGTCTGCTATTGAATACGACAGACAGTAGTGACGTCACAAGGGGTTAAATGACAATTTATAGACAGAATGACCGTGACTGTCTGAACATCATATTCAAAATCTCCGGTCATTTGAAAAGGTCATGTAATACATATAAATTTTGTTGGTTTTCTGCAGACGTCAAGGGGAATTCGGAAAATTTGAGCCCCCCAAAACACAGTATAAATCGTTTATACTCCAGTGGTATGAATATAATATCTTATTTTAGAAAGGCAAAATAAGAAAAAGTTCCTTCAGAAAATACTGAATTTCCAAAGGTCAGCATTCTACTTATAGGATTACCTTTTAATCGTGAAATACAAGAGAAAAAAAAATTCAGTGAAACAATATACAATTTTCAAAAATTCATATGATATATCCCCAAAAAAAAGAAGGAATTTTCTTGAATTTAATACGCTTGAGTTTAAAGAGACAACTTTCAATGTCATACATTGGTCATATAGATTTATATTACTCATGGAAAATTAGTCATAATTTAGATGCTTCAAGTTAAAATAATCTTGATTTATATAAAATTTCAAATAATTAACAACTGTAACGCATAATTAGTGTTTAATTTTTAGGGTTCCGTACTTAAAAAGTAAAAATGGAACCATTATAATATCACTCGCGTGTCTGTCTGTCCGTCTGTCTCAGCCGTTTTTTTCGAAAACCATATGGAAATTGGAAAGTTCAAACTTCGCAGAGTTATAAAGGCTATTGACCCACATATTTATAGATTATTAACCATTCAGAAATATTTTTAGGAAAATTTTAGGCAGACTTTAACAAGATACTTGAAAAAAAATTATCTCGTGTGGGGTATCGTTCAAATGATCTCGTAACACCGAATTTAAAAATACATTTTTTGTTCATTTGGGTATTACAGTTTTAGAGATATCGTCGGTACCATGTCAAACTATCCAATGTGAAAACAGTATTGCCAGTGGGCTACTTTATTATAATTCAGATTTCTTGTTGGCACCACATTTCTGAAATGGTAAAATTCCCCTTGTTTTCGCCTTAATTAACATGTCATTAAATAAGGCGAATTTTACTATATTCAAAAAAGCAGTGCCAATCAAGAAATCTGAATTTTAAAAAAGTAGCCCACTGGCAACACTGTTTTCACATTGGATAGTTTGACATGGTACCGACGAAATCATCGAAAATTTTCTTCAAAATTATATCCCCCACCCCCTAGTTCTGGATCTACTGAAACTAAAATTATGAAAAAATCAGGGGTAGTAGGAGTTTATTTAAAGCTTTCAAAAAAACTATAGCGAGTATTCTAGGTCACATAGTTTCTGAGAAAAACATTTTTCTGTTACACGCAAACATTACTTTGCTGACGGGAGGATTGAGGGGCGCTTCAGATACTTATAGACGCGGAATCATCCAAAGATTATTCATAAGGATTTTCAAAAAAAATTGTCGGTAATTTGTCGAGATATTAATTAAAAATCAATCTAGAAAAACGCGGCATGGATCAAGGTGGCATTGCATCTTTGCGATCGCCTTTCGAAGCGCACTTGGCACAGTGCCAAGCTCTAAACTTTCTACAGGGTCTTTGTTTTAGGTGAGGCGAGTCATAGTGATAAATAGCCAACGGTTTTCATTCCATTTGAATTCTATTATTGAAAAATAGCAGTTAGTAATTAATAAATTTATTGTACGGAACCCTTTGTACGCAAGTAAAAGTCACACTTGACCCATTATTTATAAGGTAAGCCACCGTTTATGCTCTTCTCATTAAAAAAAAAAAAAAAAAAAATACATTTCTGCATTGTTCCATTATGGACCGGATTCATTCCTATTCATTTTAATTAAAAATTACTTCGTTTATACGAGACATAATTTCATTCATAAAGTTGTTTTCCTTTAGAACCTGCGATTTAACCATTAAAGACACATACGGCGTACTGAGTGCGCCACTCAGCGAAAAAGAAAACGAATTCCTAAGTAATTAAGCGATTAATATTTCATTTATACTTTTCGCAAAACCGTTCAATGTTCAGCCAATATTTAAAATTGAAGTTCCCATTTTTAGGTGCGTTCGTAACTATATAAATACGTAGCACCTATAGTCGTCGTCTGGTCCGTCCGTCTGTCTGTTCGTCAGCCACATCTAACAGCGCAAAAACTACCCAACCGAATGGTTTTTAATTTAATATATATAATCGTTGCAGAATTTTGTCGTGTCTTTTCAAATTTTATGAAAATCGAATTGAAACTTAAAAAGATATTAATAAAAGTTTTCTTCATTCTATTAAATCCTATCGTACCTCATTAATTCAATGATATCCCATGATAGGTAATGATTCTAGGTTGACATGGTGATGATGCCCTATTTAAGATGGAGTCCTATTATTTCTGTATTACTGAACTTAATATATACATATATATATATGAGTCATTCTCTGAAACGTGTCAATTTTATGTCCCAGGGGTCTTGAAGACATATTTTTAAAATTACAAAAAGAAAAAGTGATTTAAACTATCAATATTAATCAGTTATACATATAAACTGTAATTATTTGCTTATTGAAATTGAAATATGATAAATGTATTTTTTTAAATTCAAATATCATTCCCTCACTATGTCCCCATTCACATAGGTAGGAAAGAAAATGCTTTCTCTGCCATTGCAGCACGTATATTTAAAATTATTTTTTTCTCAATCCATTAAACACACTTAAATACATGTTAGCCATTTAATTATATTTATATTTTATATAATGAATGAATTAGGGCACTTTTTGATGATGTCCCTAGCATTTGTCGTCATTCCCTCACATAACTATAAATTTGCCATTATTTACTTAGCAGAAAGCAGCACATGCTTTACATATGCCTAGGACAGTTTGTACAAGAGTAAAGTGAAGTATCCATCTTGTTGTTTGCTCAAAAATGTTCTTGAACAGTTAGTATATGACTTTGAAGTACTAGATCAATGTAAGTATTTTTATTACGCGTCATTCCCTCATTTATTATAAATTTAATAAAAATTAATGACATGTCTTTTTATGTTGTTATATTATTAGAAATATGTTTCAAAAGATATTTAGTAACTGAAAGTATACCTAAGAGGCTAAGACTAATCACTTTCGTATAGCATGGTTTTCAGAAGTATTTCGTCATTCCCTCACAATCATTCCCTCATACTTTTAATATGAGGGAATGATTTAAATTGTGAGGGAATGATCTAAATCCATTTATATATGTATATGTACTAAACAGTAAAATAAGAAAATCTAATGCAATAAAATACACATTAAAAAACTCATAAGACTTTTAATTACCGTAAATAAAGATAATACATTTTTATTATTTATTATTTTACAGGGAGAAGTTAAAAATAAATTTTAAAAATTTTTGTATTAATTCAAATAAACATTAACTCTTCTAAATGTTAATGCTTTATCTTTATTTTTTCAATTGACATAGAGTAAAAAAAAAAAAATAATTTATTGACAGTATGACTTCTAATTATAATTTCTTTTCTTTTTTAACCCTTTCAAGGGCGGTGGTATGTTTATGAAACCACTTAATTTTAATTCTCAAGCGCCACAATGGCACCAGACTTTTTATAAACTTTTATCTATTTAACATGCATGTGAAATATAGCATTTTTCTTATTTACAAATAAATTTGTGCTTAAATTCCGATGCCAATCATTTATTTGAACCTTTTAGCAATGGAAGTGCTTTGAAATTAAAATATCAGAAGAACTATGAGATACAGTTTGGTTCATATTATTTTTTGATAAATATAGCAATAAGGTACTTGCAGGCAAAATTTTGAGATTTATGAGGCAATTTTATTGGACCGCATTTTTTTTTTTTTTTTTTTTTTTTTTTTTTTTTTTTTTTTTTTTTTAAACAGCCACTTTTTAGAGAATGACCCATATATATAATCGTAATAAATTTTGTATTCATGCATTTTTGCGTAAGTGTGCAGCAGTTATTGCACCTAGATCTGGATATGATTAAAACTAGTTATAGTACGAACGCTACTCATTTACCATGTTTGACATACAATTTCCGACTTATTGACACTTTGCATAGTATAAAAGTGTTTCTGAATTGGATATGTCTGTCTATCTGCCGTCTGTCTGTCTGCAATCTGTCTGTCTGCCCATGCTCTAACTCAAGTAAACATACTCGGATTGCCATGATATTGATCAATGAGGTTTATGATAGCATGATTGCTACTGAAAATGAAGTGTGTAGTATTTATAGCTCGTTTAGAGGGACACTCAAAAGAATTCCGTTACATTACGGAGGGGATAAATCGTTTGTGGGGTATTTTAATGGTGTTACACTATTTCAAAAATATATGAAATTGATATACAATGTGGCCTTAATTAAACTGACAGTACTCAGAGTGTTCTGTAGCGCGATCTAATTGAGAGAATGACGCCAAATTTTGTAAGTAGAATAAACAAGAGGGGGACGAAGGATTCCGCGAAAAAAAAGAGTTCCAAAAGTCACCGCTAGGGGAATATGTGGCGCTGTGTAACAGAAAAGAGAGTTATAAAAAATGCAAAATCAATACTAAAATGTTAAGGGTACTGTCTCTCTGAGTACTGTCAATTTAATTATGGCCACCTTGTATATCACTGACGTGCACTACAAAATGCTTTCTATAGAATATACTGTGCGCTAGTTACAGTACTATCTATTAACAACAATTCCAGGAAATGCGTTTGTGGTACGGATTTTTTAAATAAACTAATTCTTTACCTGCTATTTTGTGTGTTCTATAGATCGTATACAGGGCAATACAAAAGACGAGTCATTTCTGTTTATTGCTGGAGAGGAATTTGCACCTATACTATGCTTATCCTATCCGATCTAAATTTTAGCATACTATGTAGTATAATATATTCAAATCTATAGAGAATATACAGGGCCGCACAAAATAATTCGAATATTTTTCCAACTGTTGATGGTAGTGGAAAAGGAGAGAAAAAATGAACTAGCCAAATTATAATGGTGTGTTTTATTTTGTTACTTTCTTTTGTACTAGGTGATAAAATATTTAAAATTTAAAAAATATAAAATATAAAATCAAATCTGTATTTTTTTTTTTAAAAAGTGTCTTTCAAGATTTAAAAGTCCTGAAAATTTTATTCTGCTCTTTTTTAAAATTCCATATGCTTCTCAAATATCCCGAAAACTAAAAGCTCTACCATTAAAAGACAAAATAGAAAATTTAGGAAAAGGAGAGAAAAATGAACTAGCGAAAATGAAATTAATGTAATAGGGGTTTTTTTTTCCTTACACTTTCTATCTTTTTGTACTAGATAATAAAATATTTAAAAACTATTAAATAAAATCTATATATTTTTAAAAAATAGCGACTTTAAAGCCTTAAAAGTCTTGAACAACTGTTCTTTTTTTAAATTCTATATGCTTCTGAAATATCCGAAGACTCTAAACTCTAACCATTAAAAGACAAAATAGAAATTTTAGAAAAAAGAGAGAAAAAGGAACTAGCGAAATTAGAAGAGTGTCTTTTATTTTGTTACTTTCTCTCCTTTTGTACTACGTAATAAAGTATTTGAAATTTGAAAAATATAAAATAAATTCTATATATTTTTTAAATAGCGTCTTTAAAACCTTAAAAGACTCGAAATTTTTATACTGCTTTTTTTAAATATCCATATGCATCTCAAATATATTGAAAACCAAAAGCTCTACCATTAAAAGACAAAATAGAAATTTTTTAGAAAAAGGAGAGAAAAATGAACTAGCGAAATCAGAATAGTGTGTTTTATTTTGTTACTTTCTCTCCTTTTGTACCAGGTAATAAAATATTTAAAATTTGAAAAATATAAAATAAAATCTATATATATATTTTTTTTTTAAATAGCGTCTTTCAAGCCTTAAAAGCCTTGAAGTTGTTATACTGCTATTTTTAAAATATCCATATGCTTCTTAAGTATACCGAAGACTCTAAGCTTTAACTGTTAAAAGACAAAATAGAAATTTTAGGAAAAGGGAAGAAAAATGAACTAGCGAAATTAGAATCGTGTGTTTTATTTTGTTACTTTCTCTCCTTCTGTACTAGGTAATAAAATATTTAAAATTTAAAAAATATAAAATAAAATGTATATTTTTAAAAATAGTGTCTTTAAAGCTTTAAAAGCCTTGAAATTTTCATACTGCTCTTTTTTAAAGTTCCATATGCAAATCGTGGCCGAGAGGTGCTGCTTTCGAAGCTGGTAGACGGGAGGTGCTGGGTTCGATCCAAATTGCGCCCGTTGGCCTAATCGTTCGGAGTTTTCCTGGTTTTCCAAGCGTAAATATGGGTTAAGTTCCCTTAGAAAGACCCCCACGGAGAGCACCCCCCCCCCCCCCTTGGGCCTATATCCCTCGTGCTGATGATAATTGGCCGTCATAAACACAACCAACCATATGCTTCTCAAATATCCCGAAGACTCTAAACTCTAACCGTTAAAAGACAAAATAGAAATTATAGGAAAAGGAGAGAACAATGAACTAGCAAAATTAGAATGATGTGTTTTATTTTGTTACTTTCTCTCCTTTTGCACTAGGTAATACAATATTTAAAATTTGAAAAATATAAAATAAAATCTATATATATATATTAAATAGTCTTTAAAGCTTTAAAAGTCTTGAAAATTTTATACTGCTGTTTTTAAAATATCTATATACTTCTCAAATATCCCGAAGACTCTAAGCTCTAACCGTTAAAATACAAAATAGAAATTTTAGGAAAAGAGAAGAAAAATGAAGTAGCTAAATTAGAATGGTGTGTTTTATTTTGTTACTTTCTCTCCTTCTGTACTAGGTAATAAAATATTTAAAATTTGAAAAATATAAAATAAAATCTGTATATTTTTTAAACAGTGTCTTTAAAGCCTTAAAAACCTTGAAAATTTCATACTTCTCTTTTCTAAAATCCCAAATGCTTCTCAAATATATCGAAAACCGAAAGCTCTACCATTAAAAGACAAAATAGAAATTTTAGAAGAAATAAAGAAAAGAGAATAAGCAAAATTGGAATTAATAAATTATTATCATATAATTATTTTGTCACGTTTTCTCCTGTTGTACTAGGTAATAAAACATTTAAAATTTGAATATAAAATAAAATCTATAATTTTTAAAATAGCATGTTTAAATGCCTTAAAAGCCTTATAAACTCATAATGCGCTTTTTTAAAATTCCAAATGCTTCTTAAATATCTCGAAAAATGAAAGCTCTACCATTAAAAGAAAAAGAAGAAATTTTTGGAAAAAGAGAGAAAAATGATCTAGCGAGATTGAAATTAATGAAATGGTGTGTTTCATTTTGTCATTTTCTCTCCCGTTGTATTAGGTAATAAAATATTTGAAATTTGAAAAGGGAATAAATTCTATATATTTAAGCCTTAAATGCCTTGAAAATTTCATACTGCTCTTTTTTTTTAAATTCCACTATTTAAAAAATTAGAATTAATGAAATTGTGTATTTTATTTTCTCATTTTTTCTTTTTGGTACTAGATAATTAAAAATTAAAAATTTAAATTAAAAAATATATTATAAAAAGTAGATTTTTTAAAATACATTCTATAAAGCCTCGAAATTTTTATTCTTTTCTTTTCTAAAATTCCATATGGTTCTCAAACATCCCGAAAAATGAAATCTCTACCATTAAAAGACAAAATAGAAATTTTAGGAAACACAGAGAGAAAATGAGCTAGCTAAATTGGAATTAACGAAATGGTGTGTATTATTTTATCATTTTCTCTCCTTTCGTACTAAGTAATGAAAATTTGAAAAATATAAAATAAAATCTATATTTTTTAAAGTAGCATCTTGAAAGCCTTAAAAGCCTTGTAAATATCATGTTGTTGTTTTTAACACTTTCCAGCATAGTTGAAAAGTGTTTATGAATTGGGTTTGTCTATATGTTTATCTGGCCGTGCTATAACTCCCGTAAATATAGTCCGGGTGGTAAAATGGGGATGAACTATTATACGGGATCGTTTTATTTGATCTGATCGGTTTCCTATAAACCTTTCTGTCAATGTTAAGGTATTCTTTTTTTTCTTTTTTTTTTTTTTCTTTTTTTTTTTTAATTAAATTAACGTCGAGAAAAAGTAAACTGTCATTTTTATGAATTTCAAGAGTGAATTTTATATTATCATCAAACTCATTTATTTTATCGAGGAAAAGGTGTAATTCATGCAAACTATGCTCCCAAACAATAAAAATAACGTCTACGAATCTGTACCATACTCTAGGCTTTAAATCAAGGTCAGTTAAAATCCTCATTTCCAACGGTCGCAAGTATGTAACGACTCCCTAAAGTAGGGGAGGTAAGGGAGGTATGATATACTTTTTTTTACTAATTTTTTTACAACCGTTAGAAACCTATTTTTAAACAAATTTTTTGTGTTTTCTTATAAAGTAACCTTTTATTAATTTGCTAAAAATATTGTGAATTTAAAAAATAATCATTCAAAAAATATATTCCAATTATTGTGAATGGTTACTACTGTATCAAATCTCACCATTGCTGGGGAGGATTGATACACTAGCAAGGGAGGTTTGATACATTGTTATGTAAATTGAAAAAAAAAAAATGCAGACAATTCAATTTATGTGTCATACAATTTTTTATTATAAATCTTGAAATATTTAAGTAAAATTGAAAAAGAAATGACATTGACATATTTTTGTTTCAGAAATGTTTTTTACAAAAATATTTAAATAATTACTATTATTTAAAAAATTCTATTCACACACTTTTTAGAAAATA
This sequence comes from Maratus speciosus, assembly GCA_963932465.1. Lineage (NCBI taxonomy): Eukaryota > Metazoa > Arthropoda > Arachnida > Araneae > Salticidae > Maratus > Maratus speciosus. Next base: position 319,586,364 of record OZ010798.1, on the reverse strand, counting down.
AATAATGAAAAAAAAACCCCTAATGATCTTGCTGCAGGAAAAATGAAGTGAACATTGCTGATTTGCAAACAATTTAACATAAATTTAGCACATTTAAGATTTCTTTAACCCTTTCAGGTCAAAGCATTTTCAATGCTAAAGTGTTGAATAAATGAATGGCACCGGAATTTACAAACAAATCTAACTGGAAATAAGAAAATGCTTATATTTCACTTTCAGATTAAATGGAAAATATTCTACAAAATGATGGTGCCAATGTGGCGTTTTGGAATTAAAATTAAGTGGTTTCATAAACATACCACCACCCCCGAAATGGTTAAAAGAAAAACTAATAACTCTATCATTTTGGTAAGTAAAATCGGGTGGATTTAATGCTTTTTTTAATTTGCCCTTCGTCAATTATAGAAACATCTTCCTTTTCAGGCCATTTTAACTTTTTTCCTTCTACATGACGAGCAAAACGAACTGACCATCTATCATCGCACTGCTTTTCTATGTAACCTACATAATGTCTATGAATAGTCTCTTTGTTCTTCCTTACCAATTTCAGTAGCTCTTGCTGTAAAACAATAATGAATATTACAGTCCTATATTAGTTTACAACTTTAAAAAAACTGTTAAATTTCAAATATACAAGTGTATCATTTCTCCCCAGCAATAATGTATCATTCCTCCCTATCATGCCTTATTGGATTTTCAATCACTTTGTATAAATGCAGTTGCAAATTGCCAATCTGCTTTCTAGTAAAACTCACCCTAACAATGTGCGTTACAAATAAAAAAAATTACAAGATATTATCTTCACAATAATAAGAGTTATGAAAGAAAATCAATATTTAAAAAAATTTACATTGACATTCCAAAAGTCTTCAAAATTAAAAGAAAAAAAAACGTTGTCAGTTCTTCACTGTTAAGTCCAGCTAATGATGGCCTCTGCTAATAAAAGAAGACTTTACATCTGTTACAATGGCTGTTAATGCCATTTGTTGAGAAAAATTGTCAATGTATTAACCCTCCCTATGTATCATATCTCCCTACACTGTTAAAAATACAGGTTCAGTTCTTCACCAATATTGCGGTTAATCAATGGACCTTCAAGAGAAATAACCACTAACTTGGATTTCTTAAAATGACTGTGATCTGCTGATTTCTGATTTCACGTACTTTCTGGTTCAATCTTTGTTATCGTCGTGTGGCAACGGCGAAAGACGGCTACCTAAAGTTTTAATGGCGGCGTCCATGCTTCCTTCTGGCTTCCTTCTGATTTCGTGGAATTTCGTAGCAAGAACCAATTTCTCTCAATATTCAAGGCAAGTTCATAATGATTATTGTTTATTTTACTTTTAAACATATTTTAATGATATAATGTTTATTTCGCACACGAAATTTACCTAGAAATATTTATCTATATTTTCCCTAAGCCTAGACTTTTTAGCACCGATTCAGAAATTATTATGCATTGTGTCAGAAATATGTAACTATTATAAAGTTATTAATGTCAGTAATATATTTAATAAGTTAAGTATAGCTAGTTAATTCGTTTATAGCATTTATGCAAACGAAATTAGTTTCCAATTTTAATTTTTTCGCTTTGTTTGTGTTTACTTAATAATATGCAGTTAGCATAAGTTTTATACGCAAAAAAGCGCTTTTACTACTACGAAATCATGATATATTACTGCATAACTATATCTTTTACATTACATATAAGGATGTTTCAGGCATTTTATATAGCTAAATTAAATTAAAAAGGTTTAAATGATTTTTAAACCGATCAGTTAAAAAAAATAATAAATGATGTTGATAAAAAGAGGTTGACATTTTCCTTTTTTTCTGTGATATTTAAATTTACATTCATAAATACTTTTATTTTGTAAGTAATACATATATGCAACAATAATTGAATTGAAAAGAATATTTTAATGTTTTTAAAACTGTATCTAATAATGGAACGGTAATCTTTGTTTTTCTAAAAATGATATTTTTTATTACAAACTCTTGATATATGTTTGTATGACTGTCTTTTAAAAAATATTTAAGCATGTTTATGGCATTTTATTTTATATAACCAGGGCCAAAACTAGCCTTTTTTTGCGCCAGGGACAAACATAGATTTTGCCCTCCCTCAGCAAAATAAATTTACAAAAAGAATTTTACCAAGTTTCTAATAGCCGACTGTTTTTAAAATAAGTAATACTGAATTGCGTAATCAGCTTTGTCAAATATTGATTTCATTAAAACATTGAAAACGGAATCGAAAGGAACTGAAAAAAAAAAATTGTTTTATACAAGGATCCTTAGATCCTTCTATGTCTTGACATGCCCCAAAAAGTACAGTTTTAATAACACAGTGCTGAACATAGAGGTGAGAAAAAACAACAAACAAAATCTTTGGTGTCATCTTCGTCTTCCGTTCTGGGGTCTGGGACACTTACCCCTCTTCTCCTCTTTAGTTTCAGCCCTGTATATGACTAAATTAAATTTTAAAAAGATTTATTTGATTTTTAAATCTCTCATTTTTAAATAAAAGTAAAAAATGAAGTAGACAAAACTGCTTATAGCCTTTTTTTTTTTTTTTTTTTTTTTTTTTTAACATTTTATTCATGAAAAGTTTTATTTTATAAATAATGTAATGGATACATGAAGCAACCTTGGTTGGAAATCGCCAACTGTATTGAAAGTAAGGTTCATTGATATAGTCAAACATCATTGGATATATATCTGATGTTTATTTTAAAAATATCAAGATGTTTGATATTTTCATGTACAGTAAAAATCTTTATAAAGCATTAAAACCTAATGCAACCTAAAAATGTGAGGTTTTGCATTGTATAGAACACATTTCACTGTACACAAATACATAACGTTTTAAAACAATGTGTAGTAGTAATAATCATGGAACGATAATCTTGTTTTTTAAATGCTACTATTTATCACAAACTCTTCATGTATGTTTGTATGATTCTCTTTTTCAAATTATTTGAGCTTGTTTATAGCATATAGCATCTTATGTAACCAGGGGTCAATGCAGGTTTTTATTCTTGGGGCCCATTTTCTGAAAAGCAAAAGTTATTTTTGTGAATTTTGTTATATTTTTGTGAAAAATAACATTTTGTAACGAAAGTTGAAATCCAGTTATTCAAATTCGAACCAAGAATTTTTTAACAAAAACTTCTTTAAATTCCCTTGCTAAAGTTTTTGTTTTTTATGACCTGGTGTTATTTACAAATTACACATTTTAAAACAGTTTAATGTAATTAAGGGGCCTATTTTATTTAAAGGAATTTTGTGAAGGGGCCTGTTTATGAAGTTCATTTTTGTGAAGAGGCCCATTTTATTAAATTAATTTTTGTGAAGCCATTTTATTAAATTAATTTTTGTGAAGCCATTTTATTAAATTAATTTTTGTGAAGGGGCCTATTTTATTAAATTAATTTTTGTGAAGGGGCCTATTTTATTAAATTAATTTTTGTGAAGGGGCCTATTTTATTAAATAGATTTTTGTGAAGGGGCCTATTTTATTAAATAGATTTTTGTGAAAGGGCCCTAATTTGGCTCTAAATTTTGCCTGGTAACTAAATTTAAAAAAAAAGATTTGATTTTTAAACCAAAATATTTTTTTAAATGAAGTTGGCAAAAATTGTTTGTATTCTTTAAAAAATTGTCTTTTAACATTTTATTCATGAATAGCTTTATTTTGTAAGTAAAGTATTGGATACAGGAAGCAATGGGATTAGAAATTAGCAGTTGTTAGTCGTCAAATGCAACTAAATTATTGCATTTCAATACCACAAAATTATGCCTAGACGTCAGATTTGACGCCTAGCTTTCTTTCACTTTATTTTCTGTACAACGAACACTCTCATTTGTACTTTAACCTAGCTTCCCACCCCTCTCCCGGTATAATTCAAGTTGAGTTAGGAGATCCGTTTTTAAAAACTCAATATCTTGATTTCAATTTTTCAAAGTGATTTTCTAAGATTACCTAAAATAAATATTGGATGACAACATTCTATTTTATGTGTTTTTAATATTTAAGATTTTTCCTTTCTTGTATGTTCCTAAAACAAGACACTATTGAGAATCTTAAATTTTAGTGCTACCCCTCTTCCAAAGAAAGTATAATGCCACACTATATCCAAAGGTTCATTTATTTGCTATTTTTTTTAATTTTCTGATGCATTTTCAGTCACAAGATATTTTCTAATCTAGGATTATCTCTGATTGTATGTAAAAGTTAAGATTTTCTTTCTATGGACATAATTGTTTGACAATCTGTTTGTTTTGTATGTATATTAGCTTTATATATATAAAAAAAGTTAAACCTTTTTGTAGAACCCAAATGTTGTTGTTCGATCATGTTTTACACTTTCATAGAAAAGTTTTCTCACCCTTAACATATAAAAATTGAAAGGATATTGTTAACATGTTTGCAAAAAGAAAGGAGAAAATATGATGCAACATAAATTGTAACCTTGAAATGCAGTTTGCACCCCCCTCCCCCCCCCAAAAAAAAAAAAATGCAGGTGACATTTTACGCCCTACACCTTATCAAGTATATGAAAATATCAAGATGTTTGGTATTTTCATATATTTGATATTTATTTTCAAATTATCACTATGCAAGATATTTTTGATATTTTCAATGCGAAACAAATACAAATGCAATTTTCAACTGTTGTTGGCAGTGTCATTCTGTAGATGAACTTCTGTGTCTCTGGAGTGACTTTTTTGCCAAAGAAAAAATTAGTATCTTTTTCAAGCTTTAAATTTGAAGTTTTATTTTTAAATTAGCTGACCCGCCAGCGTATCAAAATTGATAGCAATATCAAAAACAAAACCCCCTTCCTCCTAAGCAGATAATATGCGTAAAAATAATACATATTATTTATATAAACATATTTATTGTTTTGACATGTATAATGTTTATTAAATAGTTATATATGTTTATAAATATTTAAAAACAATGTGTTCTGCCACCTTGAAAAATTTGGTAAGATGCTAAAACTATCTTTTGACACCATTTTTGTATTCCTTCGCCAATTTTCCGTGCACGTGTGTGTCTGATATTATAGAACTCTGATGTGAAGTAATAAGAAACTTTAACTGAATTGCAAAGAATATTTTAATGTTTTTGAAACGGGAAATTTTATAAAAATTGGAAATTTTGAAAACACAAATCTAGGCACTTGTAAAAATTGTGCTCATTAATTCAAATTCTTGCAATGTGTCTGTAAAATTGTATTTTATAAATAGTTTAAGAAAACAGATATTTTGTTGCATTAATTTTTTGAAAATTTTATTTTACAAATGGAAGTTTAAAACCGTTTTGAAATTATATATTTAAATATAAATTTAACAGAATTTATAATTTCTTCTTTCAAATTTCCATAGGCTTTACCCAACTGTGGGACACCAGCCACCTTAAGAACCTGCAGGTTTATGAGGACAGTCGGATTTCTGGATTGTGTAATTAATGTAAGTACATTTTATTTTTTAATTAGCAGTAGTATCAGGTGGGGTAAAATAGTTATAAAAACAGCACATTTTTTAAAATTCCTAGTTTGTCAAAAATAATCTGCAAAAAATTGAACGTGCTAATGAATCAGTAGGTACTCCCAACATTTTAAGGACAATCTCAACAGTAAAAATGCAAATTATTACTGATCAGAGTTCATTCTAGGCGCTTTTCGCGGGGCGGGCCAGGCGGGAAGGGCCCTGCCTGCCCTTCTTTACAAAATTTGACACCCCAATGCCCCCACTGTCCGAAATCCCCGCCCTGCGAGCCCTATCACTCGGAAAATCGACCGAGGGAAAAATAGCACCCTTTAAGTTATTTTCATCGCTTATTTCAAGCAAACTGTAAACTATTTGTAAACATTATATAATGTCCTAGCCCCATTTTGCACCTAATCTGTTCCTTTTCACCCCCCCCCCCCCCAACATCCTCATACAGACACCAATTATTTTCAGTAAAATTCCAGCACCGATGCAGTCATAAATTTCTCTCTGTCTCTTCATCCCATTTTTCGGCTACCGTGAAAACTCAGCCGAAATAAGAAAGAAAAAAATCCCCGGAAAGATCTTTCGACGAAATTGGCATTTTTTCGCGATTCTCTTACGAAATTGGTTTTCTTAGGCGAACATTTCTCAAAATTTGCGATATAGTTTGTCCAAATTTTCGAATTTATGACCGATTTTTTTTTTTTTAATTTTTGGAAAAGAATCAACCCCTGCACTGCAAAGTGTCATGAATGTGGTAAAGGGGTAGTAGCAAAGACTTTTTGGGGGGGTGTGGTCAGGCGCGGATCCACGGGAGGAGGGGGGGCGATCGCCCCCCCCCCCCACACACCAAAAAAAAATATAAATTCACCGCTTATCACGAATTTCACCAAATGATCGCCGAAAAAAAATTCAATTTCGTCAATCGTTCACAGAAAAAATCATCAAATTCGTCAAAGAATCTCGAATTTCATCAAAGGATCGCGCAAAAACCGCCAATTTCATCAAAGAATCGCAGAAAAACACTAATTTCGTCAAAAAATCGCTGAAAAAATGCACATTTCGTCAAAGGACCGGGGGAAAAAAACACAACTTTCTACAAGGATCGTAGAAAAAAGCGCAAAGAACACAAATTTCACTAAAGATCCACGGAAAAAATGCAAATTTCGCGAAAACAAACTTTAATTTCGTCAAGAGATCGCTGGGAAAAAATGTGAATTTCGCCAAACAATCAATGAAAAAAACGTGAATTTTGTCAAAGGGCCGCGAAAAAACACATATTTAGCGCCAGGAGGAGATTCCTCAAGATGCTCTTCCCCCTCCCCCCCCCCCCCAAAAAAAAAAAAAAATATATATATATAAATCCACCGCTTATCGCGAATTCCAAAAAATGGTCGCCGAAAAAAAATGAATTTCGTCAATTATTCGCAGAAAAAATCGTCAAAGAATAGGGAATTTCGTCAAAGAATCGCGCAAAAAACACCAATTTCGTCCAAAAATCGCGGAAAAATGCGAATTTCGTCCAAAATTGCGGAAAAAACGTGCATTTCGTCAAAGAACCAGGAAAAAAACGCAACTTTCGACAAAGGATCATAGAAAAAAGCGAATTTCGTCAAAAGATCGCAGAAAAAAAAGCAAATTTTGTGAAAGAAACGTGAAAAAAGACTAATTTCGTCAAGAGATTTCTGAAAAAAATGCGAATTTCGCCAAACAATCAAGGGAAAAAACGTGAATTTTGTCAAAGGGCCACGATAAAACGCATATTTAGCGCCGGGAGGAGATTCCTCAAGGCGCTCATCTCCCCCCCCCCCCCCCCAATAAAAAATATAAATCCATTGCTTATCGCGAATTCCAACAAATGGTTGCCGAAAAAAATGAATTTCGTCAATTATTCGCATAAAAAATCATTTCGTCAAAGAATCGCGCAAAAAACGCCAATTTCGTCAAAGAATCACGGAAAAATGCCAATTTCGTCCAAAATCACGGAAAAACACTCATTTCGTCAAAAGACCGCGGGAAAAAAAGCAAATTTTGACAAAGGGTCGCATGAAAAAGTGAATTTTTCAAAGAATCTCAGAAAAAAACGCAAATTTCGTCAAAATATCGCAAAAACGCGAATTTCACTAAAGATTCTCGGAAAAAACGCAAATTTCACTAAAGAATCACGAAAAAAACTTTAATTTCGTCAAGAAATCTCAGAAAAAATGCGAATTTCGTCAAAGGATCGCGAAAAAAATACGTGAATTTCGCCAAAGAATTGCTGAAAAAAATGCGAATTTTGTCGAAGGTCTGCCAAAAGAACGCATATTTAGCGCCAGGAGGAGATTCCTCGACGCGTGTATCCAGGGGGGGGGGGGCGAACAGGGCGCTCGTCCACCCCAAAAAAATATAAATCCACCGCTTATCGCGAATTCCAACAAATGGTCGTCGAAAAAAAAATAAATTTCGTCAATCGTTGGCAGAAAAAATCGTCAAATTCGTCAAAGAATCGCGAAAAAACGCGAATTTGGTCAAAAAAATCGCGGAAAACGCAAATTTCGTCAAAATATCGCAAAGAACACGAATTTCGCTAAAGAATCGCGGAAAAAAACGCAAATTTCGTCAAGAGATCTCGGAAAAAACTTCAATTTCGTCAAAGGATCGCGAAAAAATACACGAATGTTTGGTTTACCATTTTTCTCTGTCTTTCTACCTCTTGTAGAGAAGTTATGAAAACAGACCTGGGTCTCGATAACAAATGTTAACCTTGATGGACTATGAGTAGATTATGAAGAAGTATACACACTGCTTAGATGACACATTTTGACTTTTGAAAGATTTTAATCCCCCTTGAGATTTTTATTGTCCCTTTTTTGAATAAACCGATAAGATAAATAATTACCAGAGTAAAAGAGTAAACATGAAAAAAAAAAGACATTTAATAAATAAATTCTATGGTAACATTTTTAATTTTTCGACACAATAAGTAACAACAAGCCACATTTTGAGGAGAGGGGACTTATATAATAAGAGGGTTGGTTAACCAAGTGTGTCGGTTAATTGATCGTCGGATAATCAAGAGTCTATAGTAATTTTAAATAGCATTAATTATTTCATATTCATATAATAATTAACTGCGAGGAATGATTTAACCAATAGAAACTATGACTGTGTTGATTATATATCATTTGGTATCGCCCCCCCCCCCAAAAAAAAAAAAAAAAAAAAAAGTCTCTGGATCCGCCCCTGGGTGGGGTCAGGAGGGGAAGAGTTATTAGTTGATTATTTATCATTACATTAATGTGCCCTTTTTTTTTCTCTAAAGTGCCCTTTTATTGCAAAGTGCACCCTGCCTGCCCTTGATCCTAGAATGAACTCTGATAAAAGCAGTAAGGGCACAATTTTTTTTACCGAAAGGCAAGAAGGATGTTCTACTATTTCTGGTCATTGCTTTGTTTACATTTTTAAAACAGTAATTTGAATGGAATAATGCAATAAAAATTATAATGAGTGCTTGCAATATAGTTAAATGTAATAAGTAAAGCAGTAAACTAAAATAATAATAAATAAGATAATTTAAAAAATGATTAAATTATTAAAAGAGGACAAGTAAATAATTAATAATGTATAATTAAATAAAATATGCATAATAAAGATAAAATACAGTTTTTGTGAATTATTCAATGAAATTTTCCTCTTAAATGTAAAGTAAGGAAGTTTTATTTCCGGTTTAGCCAGTCTTAATAACCAAAAAAGCTTGATTAATACATAAATAAATTTGGTATAAAGATTGTGATTACCAGTCATAGCAGCAATATCTTGATTTTTTCAGAAATAAATTTATACTTCCTTCGTGGAAAAGCACGTGTTCAGTCATATTATCAAGAATTACATATTAAAATACACACAAAATGATATAAAACTAAAAAAATTCTGTAATTTTGTCCTTACATCTGACCTGAAAGTTACATTATTTACATCTGTGATGTGTGGATTTTAGGTGTTTGCGGATTTGAGGGAGTCTACTGTATTAATTTGATTAATTAAAATAATTTTCATTGATAATAGCAAATAACAAGTACAAAAATAATCAATTCATTATCAATTCATCATCAGACAATCAATCAATCAGATTGTATTATTTATTTAATTTAGTCTCTTCCTGACAAATAAATAATATATGATCCTGTACAATTTTTCTTCCATTTTTTTACAATTTCTCTTTGATTTTAAAATGTTTGTTTTAGAATTTAATAATTCATTTGTTTTAATTCACAGAAGAAGCCATGAAATTTAAAATTTTATTCATTAAAAAAGTTTTATAACTATCCTCTTCTTAAATAACTCAAGGTAGATTTTTTTTTTCAACATAAAGTTTACTTGAAAAAGCTCTTGATTATCAAAATGAAAGTTTCTGTTTTAAATATTATGTAAAATTGTTTTAAAATAACATTTTAATGCCTTTAAACTTTGAAATATAAAAGTATTCGACATGCCAAATATTCAGCCTAGCAGTTACTATTTGGCTAGCCGAATATTCGGTATTCGGCCAAAATTTGTATTCGGTACATCCCTAGAAACAATGTACTGAACTTACTTTTGAAAAATGGTTTAACCCGACCTGCAACAAAAATAATTAGCATCGGGAGAAGATTTCCCCACCACAGTCTGCCATAACATTTCAGAAAATTGGCTGTGGATTTCAGAATGTTTTGTTTTACACAGAATCACCCGTAGTGCTTTGGTCTCCACACAACACAGACACGCACAAAAACTTCTATTTTTATTATTATAGATTCCTTCCAGGCAGGGGCGCCATTTCAAAACTTTCTTGGGGAGGGCAAAGTTTTTTTTGCGGACAGTGGCATAGCCAAGAGTGAGGTTCGGGGGGGGGGGGGATCCTCTTCTCTCCGAACGAAAACCGATTAAAAATTCCGTTTTAAGCAGGTTTTCATCTTAGCAGGTATAATTTCAAGATACTGACTCAGGTTTTCCATTTAAGACAGTATTCCGTTATAGACAGTTTCCATTTTTACAAGTATATCTAATGCTTTTAAAACATCTTTTAAACAAAAAGGTTTTAAATAAAACCTCTGAAGAGCTTAGGCACATAACATTTACTGCAAAACTTGTAAAAATGAAACCTGTCGGGGAAAAAAAAAATTCTTTCGGAAACGGAAATAACATCACGTTTCCATGAAAAAAAAAAAAAAAAAAAAACCGTATGATTATACTTGCTAAGACGGAAACCTGTCTAAAATGGAGCTTTTTTCCTGACCTTTCGACTTCTTCTTTGCAGGTTTTGCTGCAGGGGTGGGGAGCCATTTCAAGAGGTCCTTGGAGGGGGGGGGGGTGTGAACAAGTGTGATTTTGCCCACTTAACGTCTATCAAAATCATGGGATTCTTCCAGGAATATTTTTCAATTTTCGTGGAAGACTGCAGTATTTTTTTTTTTTTCTTTCTTTCTTTTTTTTTTTTTTTTTTTTTTTCCCGCGGAACTACGCGAACTCATTTCGCCAATCGACTGCGGAAAAAGTCGCAAATTTTGCCAATTGAACTTTGAAAAAATAGTCAATTTCACAAAGTAGTCGCAGAAAAAATATAATTTCCTAAAAGGACCGTGGAACAATATTGCAAAGATCGTAGAAACAAACAGCGATTATTGTTAATCGGTTGCGGGGGAAAAAATCGCAGATTTCAACATTCGGTCACAGAAAAAAAATCAAATTTGCCCATCAGTCATGCAAAAAAAATTGTGAATTTCGAATATCTACCAAGGAATAAAACAAGAATTTCATCAAAGGTTTCAGATAAAAATCACAAATTTAGTCAAAGAATCGCGCAAAAAATTCAAAAATTTCGTCAAACGATCGTACAAAGCAATTGCAAATTTTGTCAGCCGGCTGCGGGGAAAAAAAAATGAATTTCAACAAATGATCATAGAAAAGAATCACGAATTTCGTCAAAATATCTCAGATAGAAATAGCGAATTTCGTAAATCGGTCACAAAAAATATTGTGAATTTTGACAAATGTTCACGGAAAACATTTCTGAATTCCGTGAAACGATCGCGGGAAAAAAATGCGAATTTCGTCAAACGGTCGAAGAAAACAATCGTGAAATTCAATCGGTCACGAGATAATCAGCACACAAACATGGTCAACACGTCAAGAAGTTTGCAAATTTTGTGATCCATAGGGATAAGAAATTTTCACGTGCGATTTCCTGCCAGTAAAAAATTTCCTTAACCCCTTAACTGCCGAAGAAATCTTGCGCGATCTCCAGTACCTTACTTAAATCGCATATTTCTGAAATTTTAGAAAGTGTATATTAGTTTTCTGAAATAACAGTAAAAAAATGCGCATGTTATACTGTTATATATAATGGCTCAGGTGGTGAAAATTGCCTCGCTATAATTGGAATTCGCCATCCCTTTAATAGATACATGCATTTTCTAAAGACGCACATAAGACGAATCTCTTGAGACTATGATCTAAATCCCACACAATTCATAAATTTGCAAAATATTTGGTCTCAGGTAGAGTCTGCATTGGGTTGTCCAACCCGATTTTTCTCAAAACCGACACGATCCGATCCCTGACATATATCAAGACGGATTGACGTTTCTTTTTTTGTTTCGGCAGAGGAGATTATTAAGAACGTACTGTATATAATATGATTTAATAAAGCAAATGATTTGATAGCGTTGTAATGACTGCAATAAATATAATGTGACACTAATTATGCAAAATAAAAAATTCAAATAATTAAGAACTTGAATTAACCCTCTTTTTAAAAAAAAGAAAAATCCTCTGTAAATTTCTGGCTAAAGGGGAAATTCACAGCGAAAATTCTAGCCCTGAGGGGCACGAGTTTTCATTTGATCTATTTTGAAAACAGCTGGAAAGCAATAAATAGAATTTTTTCTCACATGCCTTTTTAAAAATTAGCCAAAATACGGATTAATAAGAAATGGTTCGCCTTGAGAATGTTGGAATAGCAAAGTCTGTAGAAAATATTTTTGATAACTATTAGTCTACATGCATAAAGTGTTTATTTATTGCATGTGTTTTTATTGTAATAAAATCTGAGAAGTTATTTTAGCTTTTGAGCAATTTATGAAAAAAAAAATTGAGTCTGACCTATGATGACATATAGGGATGCATCGAATATTCGGTATCCATTCGGTATTCGGTCATGCTACCGAATATCGAACTATTCGTTCTGCCGAACATTCGGCTTAGCCAAATATCGAACTATTCGGCCTGCCGCATATTCGGTTTGGCTGAATATTGAACTGTTCGGCCAAACCGAATACTTAAAAATATCTTTTAAAAAATATTTTTAAAAACCTTTAAACCTTTTAACTGTCGATTTATAAAGATATTCAGAATAATTGAAAACAGAATCATATTTAAATAAAACAGAATGATGCCGTTAAATTATTTGTTTGCGGTTTGATAAGTGTCACTTAAAAACAAATAACCATTAGGATAATGTCAGACGGACGTCTTTTTATCACTACACAATGCTTGCGGCATTGTGTAGGGATAATACGCAAATAAAAAAGCATGCAAAAAGACGTCCGTCTGACATTAGCCTTAATGATGACCTTCATAGAAATAAATGATGCACAAATGGAAGTTTCTGAACAATGTCTTGTAAATAATCTGTCTTTTGCTTTTTCGCTAAAAGAGTGTTTCTAAAGAAAATGGGAAAACTTTCAGATGTGATAATAGACGTCAAGACAGACCATTTTCGCCCAAGAAACCAGTATCGCAATCCGCTTCATCAGTCAAAAAAAAAAAAAAATACAGTGTATCTCATCTCACTTCATGTCAAACTTAGATTTTCATTTATTACTTTAACGATAATGAAGATATCGTTAACTATATTTTCAAAAGAATTACTTTGATTTCTGTGACACATGATATCATGAGAAGTGCCAGAAATTTTGTGTGTGTGTGTAAAGTTTACTTGTTTATCAAAATGGAAATATCTGTGTTAAATATTATGAAAATCTGTTTTAAAATTTAATTTTTTAATATCTTTCAACTTTGAATTCAGCCTAACGGTCAGTATTCGGCTACCCAAATATTCGGTATTCGGTTTACCTGTAGACCGAATATTCGGTATTCGGTTACCTGTAGGCCAAATATGTGGTTTTTCAGTTTACCTGTGGGCCGAATATTCGGTATTCGGCCAAAATCACTATTCGGTGCATCCCTAATGACAGATAAATTTTCTGAAATATCAAATTCCTTGGGGAGGTCCAAGGCCCCCCTCAAATGGCGCCCCTGCTTCCAGGTTAAGTTGTCTGTTGTTCTACAACTCAATGCGTAATCAGACTTTGCACAAGACATTAAAAAATTTTTTGAAATAAGGGGAGGAAAAGAAGGTGGACTTCTCATGTGCAAACCAAACTCATAGGTATTCATAAATTGGGATTTAATTTTTTCTATGAGATTCTTAAAAATATAGCATGATTTTAGTGTACTTTGATAATATATTCAAGGGGTGGACCAGTGAAAAATCCCCCTTCTCAGTGCATTGAAATGTCTTCCACCTTCAGAAGATTTACGATTTTATGCCTGTTAATGATTTAGATGTGAATTTCCTTTCCAAGGAAAATGTCAGATTCCAACACAGATCTATGTTGACAAATAATTCAATGGGAAGTGTAATGAAAGCACCCATTCATTCAACAAAAAGTAACCCTTTACTTAATGAAAGTATTTTTTTCAACAAAAATGTCTTTTTTAAAAAAAAGTCTTGCCCCTTTTTAAAAGAAATCTGAATATTTGTGATACTTGTTATCTTCTACTCTCAAATAAGGATTATTTTACAATTAAATTTGTATCTTGAATTTTTACTTTTAAAAAAGTAAAGAAAATTTCTCTTTTTAATATCTTGTTTGAGTGCGAATAATACTGGTTTTAATTCATTATTTAATTATCATTAAAACAATAATTAATTCATTTCATTTACCTTTTCCAAATAAACAAGTTTCATTTATTCCTTTAAAATATGAATTATTATTGATGAGGACCAGCTTTTAAAGGAGCTTAAAAATGCCAATTGGCGAGATTTTATCCAGCTAACATAAAAGTTTCAAGAATTCTTTGTGATGCCTTTACAGTTAAAAATGTCAGAAAATTTCGTATTGTTTAGCAGTGAATTTAAGACCTACTTTAATGTATATTTCCAAATATAGGTTATATATATTTCCAAATATTCTGTTAACAGAAGCTCATTATTGCTATTAATTTTTTTACAAAACATATTGCCTGCCCTACGCATCCCGAGAATGATAAGTCCAGTTCCAGACTATGTAGGGCAGGGTCGGCAAATCTTTTTGTTGCTGCATGCCAAATTTGATCAAAAAATTTTATGTGACCATGACGTGCCAACTAAAAAACAAATTTAGTAGGTGAAAAAATAATGGATTAAAATTGCTTAAAATTTTCTATTAAGATTTAAAAAATATGAGGAACATACATGTAGGTTACACTATGATAATTATGGCAACAAATATATTTTAGAAAGTAATTAAAAAAATTAATGCTATGTAATTTGATTTCTGTTGCTGCATCTTAATATCAGGTTAATTTTAATGCAAACTAAATGGCAGATTTATCTGACAAGTGCTTTCAGTATGAGTTTTGATAGTACTCATTTGTGAGAACAGTGGCTTGAAAGCATAGATAGACAGAAAAACTGTTAAAATGGCAAACACCAGTTTCTTTGAATAGCTTTGAAATAAATTTAAAGTTTCCATAAATTTATCATTAGAATTTAATAATGTCTAACAACCAATTCGTGTCGATAGTTTTCAGATATCGTCTTTGTTTGAAAATTTTTTGAGACCATAATTAATCAGATTGGAATATAATATGCCACAATATTTTTTTCAATTTCCATTTAATTGAATTTAGAAAAGATGTAATTTTATGTAATCTCATTTTATTTTGATTTAGAGCCACAAGCAATGTCGTGCCAAATTTATTCTTTCGCGTGCCATACGTTCACCGTCAGTGATGTAGGGGAAAAAATGTAAGCCTGATCTCGGCCCGGTACGAGTCTACTAAGAAAATTAAGCCCGGGATCAGATACCATGTAAAATGCTGATCTCTATGCTGGACATGTTACATTTCTGTATTGATGCTGTCAAACTCTCATCGGCTCATAATGCACATTTATATTTATTCTCGCAAAAGTCATATTAATTGAAAATGGCCCATATTTTATCGTTTTTGTCGAATTTTTTTATATCGGGCTGGTAGGCCCGCTCACAGCCCAGTAGCGTAGTGATCAGCACGCTGCAGGCCGCGAGTTTTGCTCCCAGCTGGGCAAGGTTTGCTCAACCTTTCATCCCTTTGGGGTTGATAAAATGAGTACCGTGCTTGGGAACTAAACACAGAGGGTCTCTTGTTGGGTTGACCACCTGGCCGGGGCACATGCTGCATAGCACCTCAGGGCCCAGGGTCAAGTAAACAAAGTTAGGCACTGTAGTCCCTGATCGTTCATGGATCGTACAGCCACAGGTTTAATTTTTTTTTTTTAGTTTAGTTTAGTAGGCCCCTTAATTTTTTTATCGGCCTGGCCCGTTTGAGAGTTCGCCATCATTTTGCCTGCATGGGTCTCGGGCTGTGCAAACCTTTAATGTCGACGGAGAGTATTTTGTCCGGTTTGGTTCAGATTGGTAGTGTTGCTTCTAGAAAACAGAATGTATTCTCAAAAAGAGCAATCTGCCATATTTTAAAAAAATTTCGAATTATCAGTAGAATTTTATAAAACTTTTGCGAGCAATTGACTTTCTTGACCCCCCCCCCCCCCCCCCCCCACACACACACACACACACGCACGCGCGCGATTGACTGATGAATTTCGTGATTATCTTCAGTGACCTATTAATGAAATTTGCAATAGTTTTCTTTTGACGTTTGGCGAATTTTGCGGACTTTTCTTGTGGCCAAATGGCGAAAATCAGTTTTTAATCATGATCGATTGTAAAATTTTACCCCTCAACCAACTTATGCTTTTCGCAATATTTTTCCACATATTTGGATTAAGAATTTCATACTATTTTCCGTCTACCTAATAGTTGAAGAATTTTACAGCTTTTTCTTAACACTGATTGGCAAAAATTGTGTGTAATGGGAAAGGGGTGTCTACAAGCAATCGACAAATTTTGCTTTTTTTTTTTCACCAGATTGACTAAAGAATTTTTAGATTGTTTTTTTTTTCTCACTTTTGCCATTTCCCTGTCGACCGATACACGATCGTTTGCTGCTGAACTGGGTATTCAGCATGAAATAGTGTGGAAGGTTTTGCGTGCAGAAAACATGCCTTCCTTCCATGTGCAGAATATCAAACTCCTCCTACTCAATGCTGATTACCCACTTTGGGTGAGTTCATATTTAGATGCTTGATGTCATACAGAATAATTCAGTTTCCCACCCCTGTTTTACGAGCGATGTCATGTTCATTGTTGTGGTGGTCATCATATGTAGTGGTCCAGAAATCCCCACTGCACTGTCTTGTCGAAGTGCACCGCAAGTTCGGTAACGCCTGAGGAGGGATTCTTGGAGATCATCTGTTGGGACGGTACCTTCTGCCCGAACTCCTCAAGTAGTTCAAATTACCTTGTTTTCCTACAACACATCCTCCCAAATTTTATTTTGAATCAGAAATCTGTACCCAGTGAATTTAATCATTTTGCAATACATTGATTCAGTGGTAGAATTGATTATTTAAGCATGAGAATTTAATGGTCCGCATTCATCATCACTGGCCTGCTACATAAAATTCTATTAAGTCCCTTTAACCATTTGAGTGGATCCTCTCCTAGAATAAACCAAACTTCCTTTGCAGTTATCCCAAATTTTCAGCATAATAAAATGTAAAATTATAATTTACTAAAAATTAAATAAACAGTACATAAAAAAAAAAACTACAAAATTATCAATTAGATATTTTATTTCTGATTATTTCAATTTACTAAGGTTCAATGCAATTTTATTTTTTTAAATAAAATAAATTGTGTGATTTATGTTTGGTTGCGGTTTTCTCAGGGATGGGAAAATTTAAGTTTACCTGTGACCCTCTGAGAGAGGGGGGGGGGGGTGAAGTTACTGGTCCAATTGAATTTTGGTGGTTTCAGACCAGCGGACTACAAAGGATTTCAAAAGCAGATTGGTTTTTCAAATGCTGAAACTTTTCCTTGTAAAAGACAATTTGATTGATATGCTGTTTTTGGATTATTTTCCCTGTGTGAAATTTTATTATTATGTCTGCACAAAAAACAATTTTATGTCTTAAAATATTTACCCTTTCATTTAAAACAGGTGGAGAAATTAACCTGATGCTTGGAGCTGCTAATACTTGGATACTAAGCTTCAAGAATTCTTTATATTTGATGACCTCGTCATATTTATGATCCTCATTTGGGGAAGAAAGAGGCTATTTTTTTAAATGAATGGTCAGACAGTACTGCACCCTCCTAAAACTGTCGGAGAGAAACTCTGCATGTAAAATGGCATTATATTTACAGTAAATATTAGTCTGACATACTATATATATGTATATACATATAATTTAATGATTATATAATTTGTATTTTCAATAAATGGAGCGGCATACCGCAAACCAACTTAATTGTGTTGTTATTTTATTGTCTGTGACCATTTCTTTTTTCAGCTATTGCAAGGCTGCTGTTGGTGAATATTTTCCTTTTCTACTACTATTATTTAAAAAAATAATAAAAAATCTTCATCATAGATTATCATTTAGGAATACTGAAAAAATACATATATAAGCAATAATAATTAATCACTTTTGGCGACAATGCTGTTATTAAATTAACCCTGTAAATTAAGTATTTAATATAATATGAAAGCACATTGTGTATTAAAAAAAAAAAAAAGCTTTAAAATTCATTTAAAGTAATACTTTTGTGTTAGCTGATATTAGAGATTAAATGAAGGATTCTGCTACTTATAGCTGCGTTTTTTTATGCTGATTAATTCAGTGTTTACGCATATACAGTAAACTCTGTGTAAGACGGAAATCTGTCTAACTCTGAAAGATTTTAAAGTCCCTGCGAATACATAGATATAAAGTAAAATTTGTCTAAGGCGGAATATTGTCGACTACAGAAAATTGCCTCGATTCCACTTTAGACAGACTGTATTTTGATTATGTATCCGTTATGTTTGTGTTTTATTTATTTATTGAAAAATGTTATATTCATTATTGAGTGTTAAACAGAAACGAATGCTGAACTTTTTGCTGTTGTTTTATATTTAAATGAGTTAATTTTGCATAATCGAACTGTGTGCAATATAAATTTTTAAATGAACCGTGCTTGAAAATTAATTTAAAAAACATGAAAAATCAGTAAATTGAAATGCAGATTTAATTTAATTGCACTTGAAATTACAATTTTTCCCCTTTTAACGACATAAAAAAATTGTGACGATAATTCAATTTGAGGAAAAGGGGAAATGGATTATTGTTACTGTTATTAAATTATTGTTACTGTTATTAAATTATTGTTACTGTCGATATGTGTCAGCAATAGTAAAAAAATCAAATTTTTATTTAATACTAATTTAAAAATAAATGTATTAGTAATAATCTTTCATAATTGGGATTTTGGAACAGAACATGTGTTTTATTGTCCAAAGGTTCAAAAATAGTACTATCAAAATGTATATAACTTAAAATAGTGATTGGTGAAATTTTCATATGTGTAACAATTTTACCTTTATATTAACGATATGAGGAAATGTCTAAAAATATTTTTTGCTAATTGAAATATTTTATTTTTTGTTTTGTGAAAAGAAGGTAAAAATTTGAAAACACTATAATATCGAAATTTCAGCATCTTTAGATTCACAACAATATAAAAACAAAAAAAAATCTACAGATCATAAAAGTAGCGGGCCCCACCAGTGGCCGAGAGGTTCTGCTCTCGAAGCTGGTAGACGGGAGGTGCTGGGTTCGATCCCAATCGCGCCGGTCGGCCTAATCGTTCGGAGTTTTCGTGGTTTTCTTCGAACCTTGGTTCTCCAAGCGTTAATACGGGTTAGGTTCCCTTAGAAAGACCTCCACGGAAGGCACTCCCCCCCTTAGGGCCTATATCCCACGTGCAGATAATTGGCCGACATAAATACAACCAACCAACCATAAAAGTAGCAGCTAAGTGCATTATGAAAACAAACTTTTTTCAAACCTGTGCAAAAATTAATATTGTTTAAAGAAATCCAATTAGCATTGTTTAAAGTAATGTTTATTAAAAATATTTTTTATTTCCTGGATTTTAAATTAAAAATATAATAAAAACAGGATATGTATTTAAATCTAAGAAAATTATTAAAAAAAAAATCTTCATTATGAATGGTTTGTGAATAAGCAAACACTAAAAGGATTATAAGTGTAACTGAGTGCAGAGAAATGTTCCAAAATGTACAAGGACAGAATGGTAATATTCGTGGAAGAGAAAGAAAAAAAAAAGCGATTATTTTGTGAAATTAGATCAAACTACATTTCTTTTTTAAATATATTTCAAAGACAATAGAATCAATAATTAAAACTTTAATAATTTTCAGTTTAATGAAAACAAAAAAATCATGCTTTCGTACTGCAATATAATTTCGCATAATCTGAAATTTTGTTCATTATTACACCATAAAATGATAAATTGAAAACCAAAGTCCTGGTTAATCATTTCACTCCAAAGCGAGGGGAAAAAAAAGAAAACTACAATCCTGTGTAACCTTTTCCCATAAAGTTGAGAGAAACCTGAATCGTGGTTCAACCTTTTACCAAAAAATTGGAATAGAGAAAACCTTGAATCATGGTTAAACCTTTCACCAGAAAATTTTATTAAAAAAAACCCTGATTCATGGTTCAACGTTTCATCAGAAAATTGGATTTAAAAAATACTGATTCATGGTTCAACCTTTCACCAGAAAATCGGATTTAAAAAAACCCTTGATTCATGGTTCAACTTTTCACCAGAAAATTGGATTTAAAAAAATCCTGAATTATGGTTCAACCTTTCACCAGAAAATTGGATTTATAAAAAACCCGAATCATGGTTCAACATTTCACCAATATAATGGTATTTGTGAAAGCGCCAATAAACTGGTGAAACATATCACCAATATCTCGGTTGCAGCTAAATTTCAGCTACTTTTCACCATTTTCTTGGTGAAACATCTAACTTCATTTTTAACAGTGTACCTCCCCTACAATATTTCCAATTTATGGTTCAATATCCTGAAAATTTGAGAAAAGTGACGTATTAAAGCTTATGGTACGGCAGTTAAATATTTTCTTCTACCCCAATTTAATCTGAAACACTGCTACTTCGACTGTCCAGCTACGTCTTTAAAAGGAAAGTGACGTATGAGAACAGAGTGGTGTAATAAAATAAATGGAACTACCGTTAATAATAATATACATTTTCTCTAATTAAGTTCAATCCAAGAAACTGCTATTTCTATTTTCAACTCTAATAATTATTGGCTCTCTCATTTTTCAAAACGAAGTGACGTATTTGTATAAATAAACAGCAGTTAGTTATTAAAATATTCTCTGATGAAGAGCTTATGAAAGCGTGAAAGTACTAAGAAGTTTTAAATAAAATGTATATTTTTAACTTGTAACATATATTTTATGATTTTAGTCACATTTTAAGTAATACAGTGAACTTGTTCATATAATATATTTTACGAAGGAATTAATTTCATGAAGAAAAGCAGTATGTCTTGCAAAACAAGATAACTAAAATTTTGAGATTTTCTTTTTTAAAACATTTGACAAAGTTTCATGAAACTATTCAAAAAATATTTTTTCTTTTAGAAAAAAATGACAAAGTTTCATGAAGTTTGACAAAGTTTCATGAAACTATTCAAAATATATTTTTTCTTTTAGAAAAGTTAGGTTTCCCCAAACGAAGGGCAAAGAAAAAGCAGTATGTCTTGCAAAACAAGGTAACTAAAATTGACTTTCTTTCCAAACACAGGCACCTTTGATAGAAAATATGTGACACAAATGTTTTTTCTCTTTGCTGGTATCTCGCAGAAAAGAAGATATGTAGAGAATAATCTGATAAAGAATGCAGAGCAGACATTTAAATAAAGGAATTGTGGCGTTTTGGATATTTTTCAAAATGGGTTGGTCATGGTGGGTCACGATTCAAAAAGAAAAAAAATCCAAAAATAATTCATCAAACATTTTTACCTGAGTTAAAAAAAATTTCTGGAAAAAAAATCTCTCTTGGTATTTTTAAAAGAAAAGTTTTTAAGAAATAAAAATTAAGTTCCTAAAATAAAAAAAAAATCTTCCCAACAAATTTTCTATTTCCTGAAAAAAAAAAAATACTTACAAAATTTTTGTATCACGCGTTGATTTAAAAAAAAAAAAAAAAAAAGAATACATAAAAAAAACTTTCACGCAAATTTTTTTCTATTGAAAAAAAAAAAATCTTTAACAAAAAATTCTTTTAACACTTGATCCTTTTTTAAAAATTCTTCTCCAAATAAAATTTTCTATCTCCCTCTAAATAAATAACATATATACAATAAGAATACATTTCCACAAAAAAACTTATCAGTTCACGCTTCCGATGTTATCTTTACGCATTTCCGGTCTACTTCCGCTTCGAAATGCTTTTATCAGTCTCGTACCCTAACATAAAAAACTTCCGGATAATCTTCATTTGACCTTGAGGGTACCACCGAACACCGCACGCCGTATAACTCTCAAAACCACACTACTTTTGATAAATAAATTACTGATCGAGTTATAAGCAATGTTGCCACGTGAAAATGCGGGAAACGCTTTCTATCATTTCCCGCATTTTCGCGCCCGGAAATTCCGCTCAGAACGCCAATTTTTGGCAGTATTTTCTGAAATATCTTCTGTCATTACCAAAAGATAGAAAACAAAATTAGATTACATAGTTTCTGAATAAGAATCCCTGTCAATTTAATGCTCT
The DNA here is from genome assembly GCA_963932465.1 of Maratus speciosus. Lineage (NCBI taxonomy): Eukaryota > Metazoa > Arthropoda > Arachnida > Araneae > Salticidae > Maratus > Maratus speciosus. Next base: position 319,563,874 of record OZ010798.1, on the reverse strand, counting down.
AAATGAATTCAGAAATGTATCAGAAAGCAGTTCCTTTGGTTCAGTGGTGTAGTCCTGGAAAATAAAGTGGGAGGACGCTTATAGTCCTGAACATAAGGTCCGTGTCACATGGGTCAGATTTGTTTTTAAATCTTGTCTTCCATCTTGAATTGCCGAAAAAAGTAATTAAAAAATTAAACGCAGTTTAAATTAAATTTAAACTTCCAAAAATTACATTTCATTAGTTTTTTTTTTTTTTTTTTTTTTTTTTTAGAAATATTTAGGCTAGAAACCCTAGTAAGTAGATTACATCTAACATGTAAGCGAAATATGCGAATGTTTTTTAAAGATTCGAATTCTAAAGAGGTGAAATACAAAAGAAACGTTCTAAAATCACGGTTTCATCATGATTTTAGTTGAACTGTTCTAGCAAAAAACTCAATGAACTCAAGTAACGAATCTCAATATCACACGTCATTTTCGATATATTTAACAAGTTATAATTTATTAAAGTTTTCAATTTCGTTGGAAGATATAAAAATCCAATGCTTTTATTCTTAAAATTGTTAGTTTATTAGAAAGATTATCCTTTAAAAATAATAATACGTTTGGGAAATCTGCGTCTTCCAGGTTCCTAGCGTTTCCCTTGAAAATAAAAAGTAAGGGGACGTTTGAGATAAAATAAAAAAGTGAGGGAATGCCGTCCGCCCGCGTCCCTCCTCGACTACACCACTGCTTTGGTTTTGAGAACGGAAAACCCATTTTATCATCAAGCCCCGAATTATTTTGTTTTAATTCACATTGCAACTAAGACACAACAGACATTAATGACGCAACGAAAATTTCTCATGCCTTATCATATTTCTTTAATTTTTCGTATTTCTAAATTCATTTTAAAAAACATCAATCTCTCAGCCTTGATCATATGTGTTACTAACGACGCCGGCATCCCGAAATTCACTTTCAAGGGTAAAGATGTCTTTTCAAATAAATCTGCGAGCTCATAATGCAACTCTCTTCACTTCTCTTATAACTGCCTCAATATTAAATTACTGAAAATATTTATTATCATTCGTATCAGTATGAAACTAAATATATGAAACAGTTTCCCTTTAAAAAAAATTTAAATATCTCCATCAGTTACTTGAATCCTTGACCTCCGTTTTTTAAAAAACGGAATTCCCAAGCACCTGGTCTGCTTTTTCTTCCTCTCCACGTTTCAAGATAAGCAGACATAATCGCATTTGCATTTGAGATTTTCAACTAGTATTTCCTTCAAAAGATTTTATTTTATTTACTAGTCACGAAATCGAAAGAAGCTTTTAAGGGACTTTTTCATAGTTAATGTAGTATGACACCAGTTAAGGCTTTATTTTGAGAATCTCCATTAACCAAGTATGTAGCTGTACAGTTCATTCACAAAAAAATAAAAAATAAAATAAAAAAATAAAAAAAAACATGCGCAATGTCATTACGATAATGTTAAAATACCAAACCAATTCCAACAAAATTGGAAAAGTGTATTGATATTGTATATATTTTGGATGGATTCGTTAATCAATTACTATTGTAGCACCCCTATGTGGTCACCTAATGAAAAAAAGACCCTGTTCAAAACAAAGAGTATTTCAACGATTATATATTTTTTATTCGGGTTGTCCAATTGCATGACTTTTTGGCGTTATTTGTTTCTTATACCAAAAGACGAATTATATCTTCTTTTGACGCAGCTTCTACTAAAAAGTCCAAGGGACCTGCTCCGCTTGCCCCTCCCCATTCAAATTAAGGAAAATACTTATTATAATTACTATCACTATGAAACTAAATATATGAAACAGTTTCCCTTTAAAAAAATATATATATCTCCATCAATTACTTGAATCCTTGACTTTCGTTTTTAAAAAAACATCAGAATTCCCAAGCACCTGTCTGCTTTCAAGATAAGCAGACATAATCGCATTAGCATTTGAGATTTTCAACTAGTATGTCCTTCAAAAGATTTTATTTTAATTATTAGTCACGAAATCGAAAGAAGCTTTGACAAAAAGATGAATTTTTCACTCATTATCATCCATCAAAATTATACGAATTTTGCATATTTATTATAGTCTGAAAACAGTTAAAGTTTTATTTTGGGAATCTCTGTCCTACTGTACAACGGTTATGTACAGTCGTGTGAAAAAAAAAAGTAAACACCCCCTACTAACTCCTCAACAAATTATCGTAGAAGAAAGTTACTGGTACCGAACGATTGGAAATAAAGTCTACTTTTAAATGATGTATATAAAATTTGCCTAGGGGGCCATCTACTTATTAAAATGAACCATAACTTTGTTTTTTTTTTCAATAGCAGTACACAATTCTAACAGCATAAATGAACTCTACACCCTTCAATTAGCCTAAAAACAAATTTTTATGCAATTCGTACCATAAGTTTCCGAGAAATTAATTATTTTAAAACGAGCGTATTTTAAGGGCTGTATCCGAATTGAAGTTCCGTACTCGATTGTTAACCGAGAGATCCCCCTTCTTGATCAAGGCATCTTAAGCACCACTCAAGCAGTCAATGAAGCCTGCTAGATTACACAAAAGCAGAAGAAATTTCAAAATATCTAGTCACTTCTATCACAGACGGTCCCTTAAAACATCCTTATTGCCGTTTTTTAAGCATAATTTGAAAACTACTTGGAAGAAAATTGTGAACTTTTGGATTTCCACAAAGCAGGACTTAATAAAACTAAATCCATCAAAAAAACTCTAGGTTGCAATTCATAATTTTTTCGAATATTAATTTCATAATTCATAATTCATATCATAAAATTATAAAAATTGCAAATTCAACGTATTTATGTTTGGGTATATTAGTATTATTGCTACACATAAAATTAGCACATTAGGAGCATAATTTCAGGAGATATAAATAAAAATATCAAAATGTAATTTAACATTAGAAGCACTAAATTTTGAATGTTTCTAATTCAAAAACTTATCATTCAAATGACTTGAAATTTGGTGTTTAGGCATAGTTTGAACCGAAGATTTGAAATATCTAGTTAAAATTGAGTATTGCCATTGAGCAAAGTGAAGTTTAATATGTAGATGGCCCCTTAAGCAAATTTTATATACATCATTTAAAAGTAGACTTTATTTCCAATCGTTCGGTGCCAGTAACTTTCGTCTACAATAATTTGTTGAGGAGTTAGTAGGGGGTGTTTACTTTTTTTTTCACGACTGTACCATTATGCGTTACAAGATGTATATAGGCTGAAACTAGGAATTTTCTCGCCGGGAACAAGTATGAATTTTGATGAATTTTGAAAAGGATGAAATTTTCGCTCATATCATCAATCCAAAATTTACGAATTTTGCATATTTAATATAGTCTTAAACCAGTTAAAGTTTATTTTGGAAATCTTCATCATACCATGCTCAAACGGTTACGTATTGTGTGTTGCATGATATACATATATTCAGGACCGACACAGGTATTTTTTTCACCTGGGCAAGCGGGAATTTTGGCGCACCTCCCCTTCTTTCCAAAATAAATTTATAAATTGAAATTTTCGATCAACTGCTTTTTTTTATATGAAATGCAAGTAATTGCTAGAAAGTATATCAATCTTAAAAGCTTAAAATTTTTTGGTTGAATTCTTTAAAAATCGACCTTTTGCAATCAACAGTTCCTCTTCAAGGCTGTTCTCAAATCCAAAAGGGCAACTTTATGACATAAGTTTTAATTTATTTTTGTTCAAAAATGCATGAAACTAAGCAGATGTTGTTGTTCAGAAACTATGTAATCCATCTGTTTGTTCCGTTATTTTACAAACGCAATAGATATTTCAGAAAATATTGTCAAAGTGAGCGTTTTGAACCGAATTTCCGGGCGAAAGAAGAATAACCATTCATGAAAGGTGAAAAAACCACCCTTCATTCTTTGTCACGTGATCAAAATCGTTTATAATTCAATAGGTAATTTATTTATCAAAAAATGAAAAACACAGTTCGATAAATGTCTCAAAACGTTTTGCGCTTATTGACCAAAGTATTTGAGAACAACCTTAAAAATTTTTGAAATGTCTCCATCAGTTACTTCAATCCTCGACCTCCGTTTTTAAAAAAATTTCAGGATTCCGAAACACCTGTCTGCTTTTTTTCCTCTCCACATTTCAAGATAATCAGACATAATCGCATTAGCATTTGAGATTTTCAACCAGTATTTCCTTCAAAAGATTTTATTTTATTTGCTAGTCACGAAATTGAAAGAAGCTTTGACAAAAAGAGGAAAATTTCACTCATATCATCCATCAAAATTACACGAATTTTGCATAGTTATGTAGTCTGAAGCCAGCTAAGGTTCTATTTGGGGAATCTCCATCATACCATGCTTAAAGTGTTACTTCACTCACGTGAAACACTCGTTCGCTAATGTTAATTCTATGGGAGAATTTTATTTAAACATCCCATTTGCATTTCAATATTTTAAAATTATTTTTGCAGTAGATAACTGAGCTCGATCTCTACAAAGGCTGTTGTCTTTTCGATTTCGTATGCATTTTTTTTCTTTTTTTTTATGAATATACTTTCATTTTGAAAACAGAAAAGTTCCGAAAGCTTAAGTATCCTAATAAAAAGTACCTGTAAACAAAATCGAAAAAGTAAAAGATGGCCTTTGTAGAGATCGACCTTAGTTATCCAACGCAAAGAAAAGAAAAAAAAATCATTTAAAAATATGGAAATGAGAACAAGATATTTTTTAAAATTTCGCCCGTATGATTAACATTAGTGAACGGGTGTTCCCACATAAGTGGAGTAGCCTACGGTTACACATTATGCGGTACACGATTGATATTCAAGACCAAAACTACGTAGGATTTTTTTTTACCTTGGGCAAGCATGAATTTTGACAAATTGATAATATTTATTATAATTCGTATCACTATGAAGCTAAATATATGAAACAGTTTCCCTTTAAAAAAAAAATTAAATGTCTCTAGCAGTTACTTGAATCCTTGACCTCCGGTTTATTTTTATTATTATTTTTTTAAACATCAGAATTCCCAAGCACCTGTCTGCTTTTTCTTCCTCTCCGCGTTTTAAGACAAGCATACATAATCACATTAGTACTTGAGATTTTCAACTAGTATTTCCTTCATGAATTCATGTTTAAAAGTAAATATCTAAACTTTCTTGCAAGATATGTCTATAAAATTTTAATACAGTTTTTAGGTTATGTTTTTAATAAATTGTTTTCAGAATTTTTAATTTCATGTGAAATTTTTGAAAATATTTTCTTCGAAGCAAAAATTACTCTCAAAAATCCCCTTTCTTTTTTTACTTTTGAAAGAAATATATTTATAAATCAGGAACATAAATTAACAAGAAACCTTTTTCGCACACAATTGTGAAAATAGTAATTAAATAGGGCAACTGGTTCTTGAGTCATATTAAAAATTAAATAAGTTTTTAATCTTTTTTTTTTAAAGATTTCAAATTTTTTTATCTGAAAAGTAATTTTTAAAGAAAAACACCTTCCAGGGGGGGGGGGGGGATCCTTAAAAAATGCCTATAAATAAAGAAAATAAAATTTTGACCCCTTGGTCCCCTAAAACAGAAGCCCCTGTGTGTATTAGCCCTTGTGTGTAAAAAATTGCAATAGCCCCTCAAATCAGCCAGCCCTGTTAATCTGTTAATTAACCCAAAGATTCTCCCCCTCCCCCCTTTTCCTCATTTCAGGTCACTGAGGTGAATGCCTAATAAAAATTACTGTTAATTAATTTTATTTTCTTTATGTATTGTATTTATATGTATATCTACGTACTTGAGTTCAATACACATGTTTCTTATCTGTGATATTAAAATAAATACAACTGTATTCATATTTGTATTGTATGAAAAGCTTTATTGTATAAAAGTAAATACCAGAAGTGAGGCTTATATATATATATATATATATATATCGGAACGAGGATAACAACAGGGAGCCAGATGGTGAGAAGCAAGGATGATGAACAAAAGATAATCTCCTGTGATGACTTGTCGGTGAACGAATGTGACGAAAGAGACACGTGGTCTGTATTTGATTTTACAGATGAAAACCACGGAGCCTAGGAGAATTCGGAATAAGAAAATAGAAGAGATGTCAGTCTTTGGCTGGACGTGAAGCGTGTAGTTTGGAGGAATAACAACTCGTGCTGTGGGAACGGAGTATTTTTCTTATGAAGAGTACGTATGTAGAGAGATCTGTGTGGCTGTCCTGTTGAACAAGCCTAGCTGAATGCAACCAATCGAGAGAAGAGTTAATTTGTAATGAGATAACTAGTGCGTAGATAATATCTTATCATGTAATTTAATGTGGGAAGATCGGCTATATCCGTGCTTGTTAATGAAAATAGTATATTTTAATGTAAATATCTTGTAAATAAATCTTCAATTTAATATTATTTAGAGTATCCTAGTTATTAATTCTCAACCTCCTTACATTGTGTCCGGTATCACACGTCTGTACTAGAGAAACTCCAACTTGGTAAATTATCCATTGTATGTTCTCTAGTCTATACAGGTTGTCGTAGCATATCTATTAAGGAATGCATATTCTCGTGTAGTGTATTAGAATTAGAGTGATAGTTATTACCGTATAGGCAACGAACGATTACACTCATATTCTTGTTTCATGATATGTAGTCAAAATCAAATAATACCTGAGATTGTTCACCAGTATTTCCTCCAAATGATTTTAAGGTGACAAAGGACCTTTCAAAATCAACAAAATCACTAAATTCTATAAAAAAAAAAAAAAAAAAAAAAAAATTTAAAAAATCAAACTTTATGTAATCTTTCATCTCCAGTCGAATTCCTGCAATCGGATGACTTTTAAGCATTTTATTTACATTTTTTTACATTTTTATAATTAACTAGGTGGCGCTGCCCCCTACGAGCTACGCTCGCCAACCCCCGCTCAGACACCGCAGACTCTAAAAGCACGCTAATTTGATCGGCTTTAAAAAAATTTCGGAAGATTGAATTATAAGTTAAAAAACAGTGGCGATCTCCCTATAAACGGGTTTCTATTCATTTCTCTTTGATTGGGGAATTTTAAAGCCAAATCAGCTACTGTTAAAAGATACAATGGCTGTTTCCGTCTTTGATTAAATAAAATCAGTTAAACATTTCAAAATAAGCTAATATAAAATGAATTAAATAAACAGAGTCTTTGTCTCCCGGTATTTTTTAGCAAAGCGAAAAGAAAGTTTTTTTTTTTTAATGACACTTTAAATGTATCGTTTTTTATCTGACGTAATTTTCACCAAACTTTTCTTTCTCCTTTTAATATTCAAGTGAAAATACTTTTGTTAGAAATGAAATATTATTTGCGCTGTCCTAATAAAAATAGTTGAAAATTTCATCTTAAAATATTAAATGTCTCGCGCAATTTTTAAATTTTTAAATTTTTTAAACTGTTTTGCAATATTATTTTTTGTTCATTTCATGTAATGTGTAATGTGACGTAATTTCTCCTATTTAAAACTTCTAACGCATGTTAATGAATTTATTATTTTACAACATTCATTCTCTTTTAAAATTCACGTGTAATATAGTTTTTATGATAATTTTCAATGAGTTCCTGCTTTTTATATTTTCTTGTTTATAATAGTCACGTGTAAAATAAATTTTTAATTTGAAGCAAACATTATTGTTTGCGCTGTTTATACAGTTGGCAACAGTTTAAATTAATACCATTTTCTAAAATATGTAAAAAATATCTCTCGAAATGCTGAAAATTTGAATTTAAAATAGAAATAAAACCTCAAAAAATGAGTCAAATTAAAAAACTAAGTGCAGTCTGCTCACCGAAAAAATTTTGACGCATAAATGATCTAAAGGTGATTAAATTCCGATGTACAGTTTTTGCTCCTATAAAAACTTTTTTAATGGATTGGATGGAATGGATTTTAATGGATGGAACGATTTTGTCCAAATTTAGCATTAAATATCTCTTAAAGTAATTCTTCGATTTGGAAAATGTCTGCATCAGCGTGTTTATCAAACATTTCTCTATAATACCACCGATTTTCATATATTTTATGCAATATTTTGCTTAATATTAACGAAGGAAGACCTTCGGTCACAAAAAATTCAAAACCGGCGGCGGTGACAGCTTTAGTTACTTTTTTTTAGAATAGAGAGATTAAAAAGCCCTCGTGATCAGATGATCTTTGTTTGCAAATGTTTAGAATTGCAATTCTTCATAATTTTTCCTCTTACTGCCTTTGAATTTTTTTATAGCTGTTTGCCATTATGTGTGTCATAAAACTGTGCATGGTTTTTCGAAACTAAATATAATTGCAAAAGTTAGAGATAGCAAATTGCAGCAATATGATGCAAAAATACTGAAAATTTCATAAAATTTAGAAAAAAAAATGTTTTAAATTAAGTTAAATAATGCTATGAAAAGTGATAGAATATCTTTATTAAGACTTACGATCGTTTCATCGCACAATCGGGAAACTAACAACATAAGTAGGAACATAATTCCGTCATTTTTGAAAAACAGAAATAAATTTGCTAATTATAATTTTACTGATCTTAATAGACAATTTGAGAGTAAATGTTTAATATTATGTATTAGAAAGAAGTATGCATATATTAGTAAACTACAACAGAAAACCTTAGATTTATATTATAAATTCGCAGCCTCTACTCCACAATATATATTTGATATTCTCATGAACAGCCTGGAAAAATATAGATACGGTAAAATCCGCTTGAAAGAAAAGGTACAAGCTCGCAAGATAGAAAATCTTTGCAATGCACAAAAGTCCTATATCAACCATATATGCCAACCTGTGGAATTTCTGAATTTATCTAGCAGACCTTTAACGGAAGAAGAAATAAAAGTGCTTGAGCGCGGGCCAAAATACATTTTTCCAAGTAAGCCTAATCTAAAATCTATAATTCCGGAACTCGAAAACATTGTACAGTCGGCTAATAACGATCATAAAGAAGAAATTCGCAATGTTATGTACCACGAACTTAAGAAGTTAATTAAGCAACCCACAATAGTACCAAAGGAAGAATTGAATATTTTGAAAAATCTTAAACTTGATACAGAAATTATTTTAGTCCAAACAGATAAATCTAATAAATTAGCCATATTAAATACTGATGACTATAAAAATAAAATGGCACAGTGTATTAACAATATGGATTGTCAACAAGTCAAGAAGAATCCACTTAACATAATTAACAAAAAAGTTAACGAATTGGTTAATAAAGGGAGCTGGCCTGATAATATGAAAGTTCTAATGAGAATTAGTAAGTTAGCAGTAATCCCACCAATTGTCGGCAGACTCAAAGACCACAAAATAGATATGCCAATAAGGCCAATAGTAAATAAATGCTCAAGCCTCACATATTTTATGGAAAAAGCTTTTGTAGTTTTATTGAAAAATATTTTGCCCAACTCTGATCATGTAATTAATTCAACTTATGAGTTCATTCAATATTTGAATAACATTAATTTACCTCCGAATTATTTAATTGCCAGTCTAGATGTAGTCTCTTTATACCCATCTATTGATACCCAAAAAGTTGTTACTAATATAAATAACTGCATCGACCACATGGAGAGTATTAACGAAAATATGAAAATTACTCTAAAGAGTGCTCTTAATCTCATAGTTAATAATAATTACTTCACTTTCGATGGCAAAATATACAAACAGGATAACGGAGCTCCAATGGGTTCTCCTATATCAGGATTATTAGCTGAATTCATATTACGACCTCTTGAAATGGATATATACAATTTGGATTATACCCCCCATGCATGGATCAGATACGTAGACGATATTTTCATCGTATGGCAACATGAAGAAACCTTGCTCAATAACTTTCTGAACCAGATTAATAATCTTGATTCTAAAATTAAATTTACATTGGAAATAGAAGAAAATGGTATGCTACCGTATTTAGATGTATTATTAATCAAGACGCACCAAAGAATAAAGCGCACTGTGTACAGAAAGCCCATAGCCAGTCAATCCATTATCCCTAATAATGCGCAAGCACCTTTTTCATACGAAGTTTCTGCATTTAGACATTCTATTCAGAGAGCTTTCACAGTTTGTACCCCTGAACATTTAAATAACGAAATAAATAAAATATATGATATTGCAAGAAACAATGGATACAAAGAAAGCACCATACAAAAATTAATTAAGAGCTTGAAGAACAAAAAGAAAAGAAATTTCAAGCCACAAAATTCCACGTTATCCACTTTACAATATTTTCCTGGTTTCTTCGAACGTTTAAAATATAAACTCAATAAATTCAATATCTTCCTAGTCGCAAAACCATCCATGAAAATAAAAAATATAGTATGCAAGAAAATAGATCAGATTGAGTCCAACCAATTAGCAGGAGTATACGAAATACCTTTCACCAAAGAAGATGGAACAAAGCAGTTTTATATAGGTATGACAAGCAGAAAACTTAAAACTAGAATCAAAGAACATATAGCAGACATCAAATACAATAGAAGAACCACAGCTTTGGGCAGATTATGCAGCGAAGAACCTTTACAGATTGAATTTAAAAATAGCAAGTTAATTTATCCATCAAGATTTTATTTACCATCCATAGTCCGAGAATCAATAGAAATATTTTTACGCAACGAGAATATTTGCAATGATTCTGTGTCCCTTGATTTACCTAGAATTTGGAAAGAGATACTAAGTAATTGTAGAAACAATAGTAAAAATTAATCCACACTCGCAAATAGCCAAGTTAATTTTATTTTATTTCATGTTTTGCAATGTTTTTCAGTATGCTTGATGTCTCGTGACATTGTTTACCATGTTGTTTTTAAATTATGTGAAAATTAATCCACGCTCGCAAATAGCTAATTTAATTTTTATTTTATTTTATGGTTGCAATATTTTCATTATGCTTCATGTCTCGTGACATTGTTTACTATATTATTGTTTTTAAGTTATGTGAAAATATTTTCTATTATGATTGATTTTGAAAATGTCGCCGATTGTGCGATGAAACGATCGTAAGTCTTAATAAAGATATTCTATCACTTTTCATAGCATTATTTAACTTAATTTGTTTATAAGTGATTATTATACATGTTTTTATAAAAAATGTTTTACTTGTATATTAAAATAGATAAAATTCGATGCACAGTTAGTTTCATTTGCTTATATAAACCAAATTTGCGTTGAAAATATTGGTGATTTTAATCGATATTGAATGCGCATGGGCCATTTGGGAAAGCTTTTCCTAACGTTTAAGGCTGTTCTCAAATCCAAGCAACTTTATGACATGAATTATAATTTATTTTTGTTCAGAAATGCATGAAACTAGCAGATGTTGTTGTTCAGAAACAATGTAACCGAGCTGTTTTCCACATTTTTTTGCAAGCGCAATAGATCTTTCAGAAAATAGTGTCAAAATGGGCTATTGAATCAAATTTCCGCGCGAAAGAAAAAAAGTCCTTCCGGCCAATGCCGGGAGGAAGAGGTAGCTTTCATAATCCTTATTTTAAAAAAGCCAACTTATATCATGCAAACACACGAAGCTCAATTTAGTGGAAACCGAATATTGGAGATTCAATACTAATTTTTATCAATATAATGAATGAGAATTTCGCGAAATTAGTCAGCTTTATCCAAGCTGCTTTTCTTTAAAGTAACTTATATTTGGCTGCCAAATTCGGCAATTTCTTAAAGTGCCTGTCATTTTAAGACAACATGGTGGATGAGGCTAAGCAGTGAACTTGGTCGAGACCTTAGTAATTGCTGTGCACATGCTCACTCACATCGGAATCGGTTAATATATAGGAGTGCTGTCGCATGCAAAAAATCAGATTTTTCAAAATGTCACCCACAATAGAAATTGAAACTGCTATATCTGAGCCATTTTTTAAGGTAAAGACAAACAAAAAATGCTCCTGAATCCTTATATCAAGATCAAATACTTAAGAAAGAAACCTTTTTCAATTTCTAATTTTTTTGCACCTCACTTTAAATATATATATATATTTTAATTTAATGGCCGCCATTTTGAAACAAGATGGCTGATGAATCTGGCCAGCGAACTTGGTCGAGGTGTTGATGTATACTATCCACATGCCTTCTTACATCGAAATAGGCGAATACGTGTGTTATCGCATGAGAAATACAAGATCGTTTCAAAATGTTAGCCATGCTAGAAATTCAAAGTGCTATAAATCAACCATTTTTTAAGATATCAACAAAAGAACAAATTTTCAGAAACAAAAACTGCTCCGGAATCTTTGTATCAAGGCCAAACACATAAAAAAAAATCTTTTTCATTTTCCAATTTTTTAATACCTCATTTTGAATTTTAAATTTAATTTTTTTTAAATGGCAACCCTTTTGAAACAAGATGGCGAATGAAGCTGGCCAACGAACTCGGTCGAGACATTGGTATGTACTATGTACAGACCAAGTAACATCCAAATAGGTTTATAAATACGCCTGTTATCGCGTGACAAAAATCAGGTCGTTTTAAAATGTCAGCCACAAGAGAAATTCAAAATGCTATTACTCAGCCATTTTTTTTTAGATATAGACGAAAGAAAAACTGTTCAGGAATCTTTGTATTAAGGTCAAACACATACAAAAAAAAAAATCTTTTTCATTTTCCAAATTTTTGGTATCTCATTTAAATTTTTTTATTTTTTAATTTTTTTAAATGGCCGCCATTTTGAAACAAGATGGCGGATGAAGCTGGCCAACGAACTCGGTCGAGATATTTCTATGTACTATGTACACACCAAGGTACATCCAAGTTGGTTCATAAATACGCCTGTTATTACGTGAGAAATATCAGGACGTTTCAAAATGTCAGCCACGCTAGAAATTCAAAATGCTATAACTCAGCCATTTCTTGAGATATAGACGAAACAAAAACTGCTCCCGAATCTTTTTATCAAGGTCAAACGCATAAGAAGAAAATATTTTTTCAATTTTCAATGTTTGGTACCACATTTCAAATTTAAATTTTTCTTAAAAATTTAAATGGCCGCCATTTTTAAACAAGATGGCGGGTGAAGCTGGCCAACGAACCCGGTCGAGACATTGGTATGTACTATGCATAAACGAAGTTACATCCAAATCGGTTCATAAATACGCCTTTTATCGCGTGACAAAATTCAGGACGTTTCAAAATGTCAGCCACGCTAGAAATTCAAAATGCTATAACTCAGCCATTTTTTAAGATATAGACGAAACAAAAACTGCTCCGAAATCTTTGTATAAAGGTCAAATACATAAGAAAAAAATATTTTTCCATTTTCAATTTTTTGGTACCACATTTCAAATTTTAAATTTAAAAAAAAATTTTAAATGACCGCCATTTTGAAACAAAATGGCGGATGAAGCTGGCCAACGAACTCGGTTGAGAGATTGGTATGTACTATGTACACACCGAATTACATCCAAATCGGTTCATAAATACGCCTTTTATCGCGTGACAAAATTCAGGACGTTTCAAAATGTCAGCCACGCTAGAAATTCAAAATGCTATAACTCAGCCATTTTTTAAGATATAGACGAAACAAAAACTGCTCCGGAATCTTTGTATAAAGGTCAAATACATAAGAAAAAAATATTTTTCCATTTTTAATTTTTTGGTACCACATTTCAAGTTTTAAATTTTTTTTAAAATTTTAAATGGCCGCCATTTTGAAACAAAACGGCGGATGAAGCTGGCCAACGAACTCGGTCGAGACATTGGTATGTACTATGTACACACCGAATTACATCGAAATCGGTTCATAATTACGGGAGTTACAGTGTGACATAGGTCAGATATATATAGATATATATATATATATATATATATATATCAATTTTTAACGGAGGGTGGTTTCGGGGTCTGGGGGTCATGATCGATGAAAATATACCAAAATTTTTTGAAATCGCTTTCCTCCGAACGGCTGCAATAGGTAGCTTTTTTGTAAAGAAAGCTACCTAATAACCACTCAAGAAAGGGCGAAAAACGTCTATGCCACGTGTGTAATGCTCCGAATTTAATGTAGGACGGGTAGCGTGAATTAATGGCGTCTATGGCCGAGGCACAATTTAATTCAGAAATATGTTTATTAAATAAACAAGATATACTAAACTTCTAGATTAAATACAACACTTAAAAAGTCCTTCCGGCCAGTGCCGGGAGGAAGAGGTAGCTTTCATATTCCTTATTTTAAAAAAGCCAACTTATATTATTCAAACACACAAAGTTCAATTTAGTGGAAACCGAATATAGGAGATTCAATACTAATTTTTATCAATACTAAATCATTATGAATGAGAATTTCGCGAAATTAGTCAGCTTTATCCCAGTTGCTTTTCTTTAAAGTAACTTATATTTGGCTGCCAAATTCGGCGATTTCTTAAAGTGCCTGCCATTTTAAGACAACATGGTGGATGTGGCTAACCAGTGAACTTGGTCGAGACCTTAGTAATTGCTGTGCACATGCTCACTCACATCGGAATCTGTTGATATATACGAGTGCTGTCGCAGGCAAAAAAACAGATTTTTCAAAATGTCACCCACATTAGAAATTGAAACTGCTATATCTGAACCATTTTTTAAGATAAAGACAAACAAAAAATGCTCCTGAATCCTTATATCAAGGTCAAATACTTAAGAAATAAACCTTTTTCAATTTCTAATTTTTTTGCAGCTCACTTTAAATATAATTTTTTTTTTTAATTTAATGGCCGCCATTTTGAAACAAGATGGCTGATGAAGCTGGCCAGCGAACTTGGCCGAGATATTGATGTATACTATCCACATGCCCTCTTACATCGAAATAGGCGAGTACGTGTGTTATCGCGTGACAAATACAAGATCGTTTCAAAATGTTAGCCATGTTAGAAATTCAAAATGCTATAATTCAACCATTTTTTAAGATATATACAAAAGAACAAATTTTCAGTAACAAACACTGCTCCGGAATCTTTGTATCAAGGCCAAACACATAAAAAAATCTTTTTCATTTTCCAATTTTTTAATACCTCATTTTAAATTTTAAATTTAATTTTTTTTTTAAATGGCAAACCTTTTGAAACAAGATGGCGAATGAAGCTGGCCAACAAACTCGGTCGAGACATTGGTATGTACTATGTACAGACCAAGTTACATCTAAATCGGTTCTTAAATACGCCTGTTATCGCGTGACAAAAATCAGGTAGTTTTAAAATGTCAGCCACAATAGAAATTCAAAATGCTATAACTGAGCCATTTTTTTAGATATAGACAAAACAAAAACTATTCCGGAATCTTTGTATTAATGTCAAACACATACGAAAAAAATATTTTTCATTTTCCAATTTTTTGGTATCTCATTTTAAATTTAAAATTTACATTTTTTTTAAATGGCCGCCATTTTGAAACAAGATGACGGATGAAGCTGGCCAACGAACTCGGTCGAGATATTTATATGTACTATGTACATACCAAGGTACATCCAAATCGGTTCATAAATACGCCTGTTATCACGTGACAAAAATCAGGACGTTTCAAAATGTCAGCCACGCTAGAAATTCAAAATGCTATAACTCAGGCATTTTGTAAGATATAGACGAAACAAAAACTGCTCCCGAATCTTTTTATCAAGGTCAAACACATAAGAAAAAAATAATTTTTCAATTTTCAATTTTTTGGTACCACATTTCAAATTTAAATTTTTCTTAAAAATTTAAATGGCCACCATTTTTAAACAAGATGGCGGATGAAGCTGGCCAACGAACTCGGTCGAGACATTGGTATTTACTATGTATAAACGAAGTTGCATCCAAATCGGTTCATAAATACGCCTTTTATAGCGTGACAAATTTCAGGACGTTTCAAAATGTCAGCCATGCTAGAAATTCAAAATGCTATAACTCAGCCATTTTTTAAGATATAGACGAAACAAAAACTGCTCCGTAATCTTTGTATAAAGGTCAAATACATAAGAAAAAAATATTTTTCCATTTTCAATTTTTTGGTACCACATTTCAAATTTTAAATTTTTTTAAAAATTTTAAATGGCCGCCATTTTGAAACAAAATGGCGGATGAAGCTGGCCAACGAACTCGGTCGAGACATTGGTATGTACTATGTACACACCGAATTACATCGAAATCGGATCATAAATACGAGAGTTACAGTGTGACATAGGTCAGATATATATATATATATATATATATATATATATATATATATGGATATATATATATATATATATATCAATTTTGAACGGAGGGTGGTTTCGGGGTCTGGGGGTCATGATCGATGAAAATATACCAAAATTTTTTGAAATCGCTTTCCTCCGAACGGCTGCAATAGGTAGCTTTTTGTAATGAAAGCTACCTAATAGATGAGTTGGTCACCACTTTTAAAGAATCCGTTGATTCAGAGGAAATGATAGTTTTTTTGGTGATGTAAAGTCTTTCTAGGTACTAAGAAAATCTATAAAATCAATCAGTGATGGATGTCAAAGTCCACAGATTTCAATGTGCGAAAATTGTTCAATAAGTTGTAGAAAATATGAAAAGTGTTCTTGACAGAAAGTTTCACTACAAAAATAACAAGGTGCTAGAATAAACTCAGTTCTCGTTTCCTTGCGATGAACAGATTGAAGTCTAAGCCTGACTTCAATAAAGATACCTTACAATATTCGAAGTAATTTTTCCGGTGATAAATCACCTTGTTCTGTTCACCGAGAGATTAGTATTGACCAACTCAATCTCTCTGAAATTTTAGATCCAACAGATCTGGTCTCTCAGCCTCTTCTAGCAAAACTTTTCTCCCCCTTCTCAACAAAGGGAGTATACTTTTGACCATTTAACAGACCTGAGCTGTTTGCATCATCAACAAACTTTGTTCGTATAGGCTCTGCTTAATTTTCCCACGCATATGAGCGCTCCTACTGTCTCTGGCTTTCGTTTTCGATCTCTGAGGTCGACCGAATCAGATCACAAGTAAAAACCATTAGCGGGAAGCTATTTTTTTCGGCGCTCTTTTGAAATATTTGACACTCTAACTTCAACTAGGAAGATCGATTCAAATGTATCGTTCCTTTTCACTCCAGCTGAAATATTTGGGTACTTTGAAACAAAAAGAGGTTAAGTATCTAATACATGGGGATACGTATGTGAGAGTTTTTCTTGTGTTAAGTGAAGTTCTCACACCTGATTAAAATCACTTATAACTCGATAGGTAATTTATTTATCAAAAAATGAAAAGCACAGTTTGATTCCAAATCGCTTCCATAGTAAGGTCTTCCAATTATATATCTTTTATATCTAGAATTACAGGAAATTTGAGTCAAGTTTTACATAAATATTTCACAGCAGAATTTTGATTTAAATCAGTCTTAACTTTATTATTTAACGTTTTTCTTCTTTGTATCTTTTAAACTTATTTCATAATAAATTTCTGGTTTGAACTGAAACATATTCATATGGTAGACGTCAAAATGACGGCTCACGGTAGTGTTGAGGTTGCTCTCAACTGCTTTGCTCAACAAGCGCAAAACGTTTTGACACATTTACGAATTCATTTTTTAACGGAAAGATATAAAATTGGAAGCCCTGACTATGGAATCAATTTGGAATCGAGCTATGTTTTCAATTTTTTGAACAATAAATTATCAGTTCAGTTATAAGCGATTTCGATCATGTGACAAACATGTTTTTCGCCCGCTCTTGAGTCTCTTTCTTCCTTCGCGCGGGAATTCAGTTCAAAAAGACCACTTTGACTCTATCTATTGAGTTATAAGCGATTTTGATCACGGGGCAAGATATTTTTCTCCCTTCGCTGATTGTTTTTTCTGCTTTCTTCGGGAGCTTCGGCTCAAAACATCCACTTGACACTATTTTTTGAAAGATCTATGGCTTTTGCTATAAAACGGAAAAAAACAGATCGATTACATAGTTTTTGAACAACACCTGCTGGTTTCATGCATTTCCGAACAAAAATAAATTTAAACTTATATCATAAAGTTGCCCTTTTGGATTTGAGCCTTAAAAAATTAATTTGTAAATGTGTCAAAACGTTTTGCGCTTGCTGAGCAGAACAGTTGAGAACAGCCGTAAAATATTAGAAAAATTACTTATTTTTCTCCAAAAAATTTTTTTTCCAATTTCTTGCGTGACAAATATATACCATAATGCAGGCCTGGTCCAACCTTTCATAAATGGGGGCGCCCCTCTTCTAGTTATAAACAATGAAGGGGGCCATTATTCACATGACTTAAATCAGACAACAATACTCCTATTATCTGACGGTTGTAGTCGGCAGAGTCTAATTGTTGCAGATGTTAACTTCCACCAGTTTTTTTGTATAGTAATCGTCACCCTATTTAAATAAGAATTTCTGTGATAAATAAGGCGAACATTTACTATTCGGAAATATTGATAGAAGTTTGCTCCTGTCATAAATCACGCCCTGAGCATTGGTAGTCTTATATGCTACACACGCCTTATACGTTGAACATATATTTCATTGTGGTAGAAGTAAAGTCTCTTACGACTCATAAATTCTGTTTATAAATAACATGATATGATGAAGAGATAACATAAAGTAGTAAATTTAGAATGATATTTTCTTTCAAAGCGAGTGTGAGAGTAAGAGGGTGGGAGCCATGTAAAAAGTTTTGCAGGGGAAGCAGCCTGAAATCTTTTAATAATAATATTTTAAAAATATACAAACATTATTTACTTTTTAAAAAAGCATGTTCTTTATCCTTACAAAAACTTAATGATATGTTTAAGGGCGAAAAAAAAAAACTCATTCAAAGAGCGCCATGGACACACGTTGGACAGGCCTGCCATAATGCATATATAATGCGCCCTTGAATAGTATTTAAAGCAAATTTTTTAAAAAAAATGAGTTTGAAGGTCTTTGTCCCCTTAACTTGCCAGTCACGAAAGCGAAACAAACTTTGGGAAAAAGAATTTAAAAAATCTCATTTAGATCATCAATCAAAATTATAGAAATATTGCATAGTTATCTGTAATTATCTGAAAGAAGGCCAATTTCAGTAGGAAGCAGAATCGAGTGACCGACCAGCGATCCAAAATCTTCTAAGGCAGAAAATATGCAAAATATATGGTTAAAACTTTTTTATTTGTCAAAGAAAAGAAAATAATTCTCGCCTAGGGCGTAGTGCGTACTAAAGCCACCGCTTGTCTGAACAGGGTTCCCAGCAAAACATGTCTGGCGATTTACCAGACTAAATCTCAAAAAATTACATGACCGAACGAGCATACAACGAAATTCGCTATTTATTTCCTCAATCCTTTGTCAAAATTAGCGATTTTTTTTCTGCGATCACTCTTCGATATTTTCGGATTTTTGTTGCGGTTGTTTGACGAATTTCGCGATTTTTTTCCCAGAGACCATTTGATAAATTTCGCGTCACTTTTAATTTCCAGATTTTTCCATGACTTTTTAGAAAATATTTGTAAATTCCCTCACTTTTCCTATATATTTTAAAATTTCCCTGATTACTTTGAAATTCCCTGATTTCCCATGTCGCTGGGAATCCTGCTGAAGTCAATTAAGGGGCTACTTCATTCACGCAAAAACACCTGCTTACTAATGTTATTCCAATTGAAGACGTTTTTTTAAATATCTCATTTGCATTTGAATATTTTAATTTTTTTTTTTTTTTTTTTTTCTGCATCGGATAGCTGAGATCAATTGCTACAAAAGCCGTTTATTTTATTTTATTTTTTATTTGTTTGCAGGATATTTTTTTTATGAGGATATTTTCACCAGTTTCCATAGTGAACGTATCCTCATATTAAAAAAAATAATAATAAATAAATAAATAAAAAACCTTCAAACAAAATTGAAAATTTCAGGTATTGATATTTTGTGATGTTACATACAAAAAATCTTAAAAGTTGTGAATTTTATAATGGAACATTTCTAACTGATCCTAAAGTACAAACAATTGATCTTTTAAAGAAATTTTAGCAAAATTTACGAAATGTTGAGCCTCAAGATATTTATTTTCATGGTTAATTATTGATTGACACTCCTATATTTCTGAATCAGAATGTTTTTTACATCCTAAACGCGGATGAAATCGTTTATCACATCAGTCACAGTTAAATACAGAATGCCTTGAAGAATGTTTTAAAAAAAGAGTGAAACTCTTTTTTTATATATATAAATAATATATCTAATCTGTAACTAATTTAATTTCAAATGTATTGCTCGGAAATGCTTGAAGTTGGCAGGTGCTGTTATTCAGAAACTGTATAACCGAAAAATGCTTTCCTTTTTTTTTTTTTTTTTTAGTAAACGCAAAATATCTTTCAGAAAATACTGTCAACGCTTGAAGTTGGCAGGTGCTGTTATTCAGAAACTGTATAACCGAAAAATGCTTTCCTTTTTTTTTTTTTTTTTTTTTTTTTAGTAAACGCAAAAGATCTTTCAGAAAATACTGTCAAAGCTAGCGTTTTGAATCGAATTTCCGGACACGACAGTGAGAGAAATTCGAAATATTTCACTGTTACTTGACAAAAATCGCTTATAACTCCATAAATAAGTTGATTATTGAAAAATGGAAAACTAGTTTGGATTCGAAATAGCGTTAATAATAAGGAACCTATCTTTCGATTACATAGTTTCTGAATAACACCTCCCAATTTTATACCCTTACTTTTAAAAATGAGTCAAAGTTTTGCGTCGTTGTATATGAGGATATTTTCACTTCCGGAACCGGTTTCCATAGTGAAGGTATCCTCATAAAAAAAAAAAAACCCTGCAAACAAAAGTGAAAATTCCAGGTACTCATATTTTGTGATGTTACATACAAAAATCTTAAATGTTGTGAATTTTATAATGAAATATTTCTAACTGATCCTAAAGTACAAACAATTGATTTTTTAACCCTTTAAGACCCAATGTATTTGTAAACAAAGCTAGTCATGCCTGTAGAAAATAAAACATGGACTGCAACGCTACTTTTGATAAAAAAAGTATACTTTACTCTATCTGCAAACCAGAACAGTCGTTCGATTCGAGTTTTTATTACATACGACTCAAAAGCAAAAGTTTAAATGATTGTCAACCCGCACGATCGTGCGGGTTGGGTCTTAAAGGGTTAAAGAAATTTTAGCAAAATTTACGAAATGTTGAGCCTCAAGATATTTATTTTCATAGTTAATTATTGATTGACACTCCTATATTTCTGAATCAGACTGTTTTCTACATCCTAAACATGGATGAAATTCTTTATCATATCTGTCACAGTTAAATACAGAATGCTTTGAAGAATGTTTAAGTAAAGAAAAAAGTGAAACTGTTTTTTTTTTTTTTTTTTTTTTGATAATATATCTAATCTGTAACTAATCTAATTTCAAATCCATTGTTCGGAAACGCTTGAAATTGACAGGTGCTGTTATTCAGAAACAGTGTAACCGAAAAACGCTTTCCTTTTTTTTTTTTTTTTTCTTTTTTTGGTAAACGCAAAAGATCTTTCAGAAAATACTGTCCAAGATAGCGTTTTGAATCGAATTTCCGGACATGACAGCGAAAGAAATTCAAAATACTTCACTGTCACTTGACAAAAATCGCTTATAACTCAATAAATAAGTTGTTTATCGAAAAATGGAAAACTAGTTCGGATTCGAAATCGCTTCAATAGTCAGGAACCTGTCTTTCGATTACATAATTTCTGAATAAAAATTTTATACCCGTACTTTTAAAAATGTGTCAAAGTTTTGCGTTGTTGAGCAGGGAACTTGAGAACTACCGGCTGCTTTCTTACACATTTTTTAAATTCATTTTTATGTGGAAACGCACGAAATTGACAGGTCGGTTATTCGGAAACTATGTAAGGTTAGTTGGGGCAACTGGGACATGATTTTACAATGGGACTCTGGAGCTTCTGACAATTCAGCTTCAAAAAGCTAATGTTCATTTCAATTAAAGTCTGAACCTCTGTAAATGTGTTCAGTTAGGTTCCCTCTATCAGACAGAAATGCTCAAAATTACATTTTAATATTTAAAAACATAAAAATATGCATATTTCATCTTTCTTTCCTCATGGGTTCAGTTGCCCCCAAAAATGGGGTAACTGGACCAGGGGGGGGGGGGGGTCTATGTTCCACACGCGTTTATATTTTTTCATATCGGATATCAGGTCTGTTTGAAAAAGTGTAAACAACTTAAAAGAATTTAAACCAGGCAGATAATGTAAATTATATGTCAATAAACAGCGTTGTAAGGGAAACCTTTGCTGTCAGAGTGGGCTAAAAAAGCACTAAAAGTGAAAATATTAGATTTGTTTATACCAAAAATATAAAACATAAGTTAGTACTTATGTACTTTAATATAGATAATAAGTATAAAAGTCACATGGGTATTTTAAGGAAAAAATAGCAAGGTAAACCTCTGAATAAAAGGCTACGTAAGTACTTAAGTACTTTATCTTTATCCAGGGGTCGCATTATATAGGGGAAATTTTATTGTTCCTTAAGGCTGTTCTTAACTGCTCTGCTCAACAAGCGCAAAACGTTTCGACACATTTACAAATTCATTTTTTAACGGAAAGGTATAAAATTGGAAAGCCTGGCCATGGAAGTGATTTGGAATTGAGCTGTTTTTTCCTTTTTTTGATCCATCAATTACCTATTGAGTTATAAGGAATTTTGACCGCGTGATAAATACGTTTTTCGCCCGCTCTTGAGTCTATTTCTTCCTCCGAGCGGAAATTCGGTTTAAAACTCCTACTTTGACATTATTTTCTGAAAGATCTATGGAGTTTGCAAAAAAAAATGGAAAAAACAGCTCAATTACATAGTTTCTGAACAACGACACCAGCTAGTTTCATGCATTTTTGAACAAAAATAAATTAAAACTTATGTCAGAAAGTTGCCCTTTTGGATTTGAGAACACCCTTAAAGAAAGGTGCGATGAAGATATTATTTTCAAAATAGTGGTAGGGACGATAAAAGATTCCCTATAGCATAGCTGCCAGCTTTTACGCTTTCCTCATACCACTAAAATATTATAGTAAATGTTGTCTTATTTAATCGTCGAAATCTTATGATTAAACAAAATGAAAATTTCTGTTAAATTTTAGTGGTAGCAATAAAGCGTAAAAATTGGCAGCTATGCCTATAGAATGCGACCCCTGTGAATAGTACAATTTCAAGGTCTGGCTATCTGGCTTTCAGGGGCAAGGTACTTGCATTCGTAAAATGTTGAAATAATTTAATGACACCAATATTTACAAGAGAATCTATCTGAAAACATGTAAAAGTATATTTTCGCGTACTTAATAAAGGTTAAATTTTAATTATAAAATTCAAGTGCCAATGTGGCAATTAGGAATTAAAATTAAGTGATGCCATAACGGCATCACCGCCTCTCAAGGGGTCAAGAAATTTGGTTTGATACCATTCAATATGCTTTTTTTTTTTTTTTTTTTCATTACGTTATTTTAATAAGGTAGTCTATCATTTTCTTTATTGTGAGCAAAAACCAATGGAGAAATTTACTTCCTGTAGTAAGAGAAACACAAAAAAATATATTTATAACTATTGGGGTAACTGGGTCCGGCATGGCCCAGTTACCCCGGATACATATCCCAGTTAACCCATTCTGGAAAAATTTATGGGGTAACTGGGAAACCGGGCTTACATTTAAAATATGAAGTAAATATGTATAGATACCTAATAATATTAATGTAGTTATATGTCTAATCTTTAAAAAAAAAGATTGTTTAATAATAGTACTTACAGTATTTTAATAAAAATCCGAGGAAGTTCAACCATACTGACGTTGTTTTTTAAAAAAGAAGCGTATATTTTTGACAACCTATCACAGCAAAGTGAGAGTTATGATTGAGTTGATACACGTTGTTTTAGGAAGTAGAGATAAATGGGCACTGCTCACAAAAGCTAAAACTTAAAAAAAAAAACAAGTTTTTTATAAAATAGCCTATGACTCAGTTACCTCGTGGTTCCAGTTACCCCCAACAAACCTTAATCGAAAATACTGTCAAAAGTGGCGTTTTGAATCAAATTTTCAGACACGACAGCGAGAGGAGGAGAAAAACTTGTTCTAACTTGAAAAAACTTATAACTCGATAAGCAAGTTGTTTATCAAAAAATGGAAAACGCAATTCGATTGAAAGCCGCTTTAACAGTCACACGTGTAAATTCTGCGCCTTTGCGTTTACAAGGTTCATACCCATTTTCCAAGAAAAAATCCCCTGATATATTTTTCGGGATGTCCAATTTTTCAATAATTAACGACATTTTTTCAACCAGTATCACGACAATCCCACTTCCTCAAAATGAAATAAAACAAGGTAATCTCAAAAATAAAGTTTATACATCACCTATATAAATAATATGAACAGAACTTTACAGAAAAACATGAATTTGTGTACAACAAAGATGAAGTCTGCATGCCTTGTGGGGCTGTCCTTAAAAACTTGGTAGATTGCCTGCAAGAATTTAACCCTACCTGACGGTACTTACAAGTACCATTAAAATAGCTTGTTATAAAATTCATTTAATACATCGATTAGTAGTAATACAGTTTAGAATGAGTTAAAGATATATTACTTTATCTTGTTCCAAAAGCATTATTGGTTATACCTAACAATTATTATTTTTTTTTTTTAAGGACGATTTCTTTTGTCTTTGTATCTTTTCAGCTTTCTTGGCGTTGTGGGGAGGGAGGGTGGGATTTTTCAATTCGGATATATTTCTATATTTCTATTGTAAGAACATTATATTTGTACATTTCCTAATTCTACAAAATGCTAAGAAATATATTTAAAATAAAAGATTTGAGTGGTTTTATAAATACTGCACAAAATCCCTATAAATTCAAATTTAATGAATCCTTCTAAAATCCATTAAATGATTATGTAAATCTTCTTAATGTAGTTTCAAAAATTCATGAAAAATGATTTAGAAGATAAAATTTTCATGAATTCATAATTCAGTACATAAAGGGTTAATTTCCACTTTGTGATTTTATTACCTCTTTGAAAAGCATTATGTATAATATGATGGCTACAAGTGTCAATATCAATTAAAAAATATCCTTTATTTTTCTTAAATCTCTTTTTAAGTTTTTGAAACATCACGATGTTAGAATGCATGTCTAGACACCGAATGGATGTTGCCAGACGTCCAAAGTAGCACAGATGAAATATAACAGACGTAATATTTAATCTGGAAGAAGGAGTGGCTAGTTTCCAATTATATATATCATGATGTTAGAAGGGGTGAGGGTGGTCTTAGTTTGATTTCATTGTTTTCACAAAGCACGCGAACAGCAGCGATTGCCTTCAATTTCCCAGAGTAGCCAATCATTTTGTCAGGTTTTTCCCAGGTTAGTGGAATTTTTTGCATTATCCCCTGAGATTACCCTGATTTTTAGGACCAAAATTTATCTCCTGATTTTCCCCTGAATCCCATAATTCCCTGATGAATATGAACACTGCTTATTAAGTTAGAGAAAAATTTCGTCAGCTTTAATCATGATGCATATCTTAAGAGTGTTCTCAAATCCAAAAGGGCAACTTTCTGACATAAGTTTTAATTTATTTTTGTTTGAAAATGTATGAAACTAGCTGATGTTGGTGTTCAGAAACTGTAATTGATCTGTTTTTTCCATTTCTTTTGCAAACGCAATAGACCTTTCAGAAAATAGTGTCAAAGTAGGTGTTTTGAACCGAATCTCCACGCGAAGGAAGAAAAAGCACTCAAAAGCGGGCGAAAAACGTGTTTGTCACGCAATCAAAATTGCTTATAACTCAATAGTTAAAATTGATCTTTCCGTTAAAAAATGAATTTGTAAATGTGTCAAAACGTTTTGCGCTTGTTGAGCACAGCAGTTAAGAACAGCCTTAAACAAATATATGATTTCAATTTTTAGATGGTTATAAAATACCTTAGAATAAGCTTTCGATTCCTTTTACAATTTCAGATAAGTTTGACAATTTGTTCTGAAGCTTACTTTAAACATTCTAGCTCCGCCTACGCTGCTTTATAAAACATAATCAAGCATATATGTTTGCAAAGATTCTGTTCTGTTTCCAACTAAATGTGTTGACAAAGGTACAGTTTCATATAAGTTTATCAGTTTGTTCTGAAGCTTACTTTAAAACATTCTAGCTCCGCCCACGCTGCTTTATAAAACATAATGAAGCATATCTGTTTGCAAAGCTTAACCCTTTATCTACTGACGGTACTTATAAGTACCATTAAAATAAATTGTTATAAAATTCATTTAATACATCGATTTTTAGCATGTGACATCGTGTTAACATCATCATCTGCTGACATCATAGTCTCCGATATTCTGTTGACATTCCTTAAGGGGCTGCATGCGTTTTTAAAATTTCAGAAAAATCCATTTATTTATTTTTAATCTAATAGTACAATATATCTAGAATATTTTTCTAAATTTCAGTTCAATCGGAGTAAAAATCTAGGAGAGAGAGCCTTTGGAAATTCCCCTCATTAGGTTAGACCGGCCGGAAGCAACGCAGGTATATAACTTTTTCCTGAAAACTCTGTTTTTGAAGTCGGTGGACCCCATTTCTCAAAAAATAATGCACCGATCTTTTTTTAAGTTTGTACACTTTTTCAAAACAAGATTGACAAATGATTGAACAAAGGTTTTCCTTTATTGTCGATTACAACTAATTTTAAAAAACAATACGTAGTGTAAACTGTACTAAAAATTTTACATAGACCTCTGCCAAAAATTCAAATTTCAATTTTTATTTAAATCCTTTGTTCAGTCACGAGCTATACTTACTGGGTGTTCCAAAAATGGCTGGTGGATTTTAAAATTCAATAACTTGCAAATGGTGACCAATATTAAAAAAATTATTGCAGGAGTATTATGCAAGATGTCAGGAGTTTTTATGCTGCGAATTCTCAGTTTTAGTTACAAATAGCATAGATAGATGGCGCTGCAAGCAATAACCGATAAATCCTGGCTCGATTTTTCGATCTTTCTCTTCTTCCATGCGAAAAAATGAGGTTAAAATGCATTGAATGGATCCCGAAGTACCAAAAATCAGGTCTGTACCGTACACCTATTGCTCTCAGCGCCATCTGTTGTTGTATATTCGAACTAAAATCAAGAATCACTGTAAAAAAAAACTCCTGACATCATACATAACACTCCTGCAAGAATTTTTTTAATATCTGTGACCGTTTGCAAGTTATAGAATTTTAAAATCCATCAGTCATTTTTGGGACACCCGGTACCTACTAACAGAAAAAAATTGTTTTTTTTTTTGTTTTGTTTTTTTTTTCCAGATAAAACTATCATGAGTTAACCGAGGTCACTTTTATTTGAGAGGTCTCCGGAAACCAGGTCCCACCGGCTGAATTTTCCAAATTTTTGAATTAAAATTTAATAAAATATTTTTTAAATATTGCTTTTTTATATGCTTAAAATTTGAATAAAATAATTTTTTATTACATACAAAAAAATGCAGAAAGTATGCTCTTTTTTTTAACCTTCGAAATCCATGTAACCCCTTAAGGCTGTTCTTAACTGCTCTGCTCAACAAGCGCAAAACGTTTTTACACATTTACAAATTCATAAGATATAAAATTGGAAATCCTGACCATGGAAGCGATTTGGAATTAAACTATTTTTTCCATTTTTTAATCAATCCATTACCTATTGAGTTAGAAGCGTTTTGGATCACGTGACAAACCCGTTTTTCGCTCGCTCCTGAGTGCTTTTTCTTCCTTCGCGCGGAAATTCCGTTCAAAACGCCTACTTTAACACTCTTTTCTGAAAGATCTATTGTGTTTGCAAAAAAATGGAAAAAACAGCTCGATGACATAGTTTCTGAACAACAACACCAGCTCGTTTCATGCATTTTCGAACAAAAATAAATTAAAACTTATGTCAGAAAGTTGCCCATTCATATTGGATGTTCTCAACTGTTCTGCTGAACAAACGAAAACTGTTTGACACATTTACAAATTCATTTTTTAACGGAAAGATATGAAATTGGAAAGCCTGACCATGGAAGCGATTTGGAATCGAACTATTATTTCCATTTTTTGATCAATCAATTACCTATCGAATTATAAGCGATTTTGATTACGTGACACGGCATTTTTCTCCCCTTACTGACTGGATTTTCTTCTTTCGTTCGGGAGTTCGGTTCAAAATGCCACCTTTGACAGTATTTTCTGAAAGATCTATTGTTTTTACAAGAAAACAGAAAAAACAGTTCAATGACATAGTTTCTGAATAACAACACCTTCTAGCTTCATGCGTTTCCGAACAAAAATGAATTAAAACTTATGTCAGAAAGTGGACCCTTTGGATTTGAGAATAACCTTAAAGCTTATGCAAGATTCGTATGAAGGCTTTTATTCCTACAAGGAGAAAGTGAAATTTTCTCACATTTCATCAAATGATTTCACTTTCGCTGTTTGAAATATGCATATATTAACATATTTGCATTGGATTATTACATTTTTGTTTAATAGTAATAGAAATTTTAAGAAAAGTTTAATGCTTAGCACTTTCAAATATAAAAGTGACTACTAGTTTAAAAATGTGACCACTTATGACACTGCTACTACTGGCCACTAATGAAATTTCCTAGTTTTGCCCTTTACCTGGGTCTGGGCCTACTAAATGAGTTTTACACTTCTACTAAACGAATTTTACATCTTAACAAAAATTCTACATCTGTATTCAGGAACAAAAGTTTTTCTTTAATTTGATTCTAATCAATTAACAACCAATTAATCGATTGATAATAAATACAGGCTTCCCTGCAAAACATGTCTGGCAATTTCCCTGACCAAATCTAAAAAAATTCCAGGACCAAATGGTCATACACAAAATCTGCTTTGATATAGTAATTAAATTTTAAATATATATTAATTATTAGTATTAATTTTAAAATAATATATTTCAAAAGCTTTAGATAGATTTTTACAAAATTAACACAAAATAACTTAAAAAAAAAAAAAAAAAAATCAGAAATTTGTAACATAATAATAAGATTCATACTATTTTCCCAGGAGAAAAATCAAGCACCTAACTACCCAAATTTCAAGTACTTTTCAAGAAAACTCGAAAAAGAAATTCGATAAAATAATACATTGTTGGAACAATGCAAATTATCAAATGCAAAAAAACTTCACTTTTGCCAGTTTTCAAATGAATGTAATACAGTAACGAATCTTGAATCTGAAAATCTATGACTGAAAAATACAGAAAACTTCCATACTGTGGTTTTTCTCCATTGGTATTTGGAGGAATTTTTCGGTCTTGCAACTGACAAGAGTCAACTTAATCCAACTTATTTCCCAGACGACTGTAGAAAATATTTGTAAATTCCCTGACTTTTCCTATATATTTTAAAATTTCTCTGATTTTCCATGTCACTGGGAACCCTAAAATACAAATTTCAAGTAATTTTCATTGACTTTCCCTGACTTTCTAACCATTTGACTTAAACTACGCAATTTTCATATCAATGAAATCGACAAAATCATTTAGAAATTTAAAATTGTCTATTAATTGCACAGAACATAATAAACTGTACAAAAGTAACACTTTATTTTAAAAAGATGGCTGTAAAATTTAACAATCTTTAAACAGTGCTATTTATGATACATCATCTGCGAACACAACAATTTCGTTTAGTGATGTCCGTAACCACCATGCCCGTAGCCTCCGTGTCCGTAGCCACCGTGCCCGTAACCTCGATGCCCGTAGCTTCCATGTCCATAACTTCCGTGTCCATAGCTTCCATGTCCATAGCTTCCATGTCCGTAGCCTCCGTGTCCATAACCGCCATATCCTCCGTGACCACCATAGCCAAATTTTTTGTAAGGTGCACCATAAGCAGCAGCAACAACTGAAGCAATCAACACGAAAACATACTGAAATAAAAAGAAAAAAAAACTTATTAATGTTCATTATTAAAATGAATAATCATGACATTAATATGTAATCCTTAATATAGTAATAACTGTTCGGTGGTAAAAATGTCTTTAATTGTATTAGTTATACAACTGCAGTATACAGATTATTACATAAATCAGGTGAGAACAGAAATTTATATCCAAAAAGAGCAAAAAATCCATGAAACAGAATTCTTTTCACATTTCAAACATACCTCAGCAAATTTTAAGAGTAAAAAAAAAAATCCATAAATATATAAAATATAATTAAAATATGTGCTAACTTCATTTAATATTCACCTTTTTAAATTTTTACTTTAAAAAACATTCACTCTTTTAAACAGAATGTGTAACCAACCTCAGCGACTAATTTCCCTGACTTCGGAAGCTGATGACATCCAATCCCCATGATCGCGCAATTTAAAATTTTTTTTAATGTAAATCGATACCGATAGTAAAAATTCATACTAACAAAATGAGATCGGTATGACAGACTGAAGATATGTTTAATTAAATTAATTATTATCATAAAGCTATAACGCTTTACCGTTATCGCGGAAAGCCGACACTCGGCCAGCGTCCAGACGCGAAATCCACCGGTAAAAAATCACAGCAAAATAAATGTCAAATTTTATCACCGGCCACTTCTTTGAAATAGGTATGACAGATTTTCCCAGCAAACAAAAGTTGGTCATACAAAGTTTTTCTGAAAGAGCATAAATTTTTTTATGAAATGCAAGACTGATCAATATCCGCGATAAAACTCTATAGTTTTTAAATAATAATTAATTTAATTAAACATATTTTCGGTATGTCAAATCTACCGAGCTGATTTTGTTCATATGAATGACTTTTAATATCGATTTACATTAGAAAATTTTAAATTCCGCGATCACGGGACTTTCGGTGTCACCGGCTCACGGACTGCAAAATTTCCATACAAAAAAAAATAAAATAAAATAAAATAAATAAATCAGGCATCAAGATTTTGTGATGTTACATACAAAAAACCTTAAAAGTTACGAAGGAGGTAGTGAATGTGAATAAGCAAAAGAAATTGCTTAAGGCTGTTCTCAACTGCTCTGCTCAACAAGCGCAAAACGTTTTGACACATTTACAAATTCATTTTTAAACGTAAAAATATAAAATTGGAAAGACTGACCATGGAAGCGATTTGGAATCGAACTGTTTTTTTCCATTTTTTGATCAATCAATTAATTACCTATTGAGTTATAAGCGATTTTGGTCACGTGACACAACATTTTTCTCCTCTTACTGACTGGATTTTCTTCTTTCGTTAAGAAGTTTGGTTCAAAATGCCAACTTTGACACTATTTTCTGAAAGATCTATTGCGTTTACAAGAAAACGGAAAATACGATTTGATAACATAGTTTCTGAATAACAACACCTTCTAGTTTCTTGCGTTTCCGAAAAAAAAAAAAATGAATTAAACTTTGGATTTGAGAACAGCCTTAAGGGTCCTGTCCCTGACGGCGAAGACACTCACGAGCTAATGCTAATCCTATGGTGAGTGATTTTTCTAATATCTCGTTTGCATTTCGACATTTTTAATTTTTTTTTTTTTTTTTTCTTTTGCATTGGATAGCCGAAGTCCGTCTCTACGGCGCACCTTGGTTACTTTTTCGATTTTGGTTGCAGATATTTTTTAGAATGACACTTTCATTTTCAGAATCGGTTTTGAAAATGAAAGTAACTTTATTAAAAATATCTCCGACCAAAATCGAAAAAGTAACCAAGGTGCGCCGTAGAGACGGACCTCGGCTATCCAATGCAAAAAAATTATTTAAAAATGTCGAAATGCAAACGAGATATTAGAAAAATCCCTCCCCATAGGATTAGCATTAGCTCGTGAGTGTCTTCGCCGGCAGGGACAGGACCCTTAACGCTCGTATTCATGAATAACTTCGACCGAGAGTTAAACCGCGGGTTCAGTAACCCCAGGTTGGTATTTTCAACCGGGAGTTGAAAACTCGTATTCACCGTTTACTTCGGATGAAAAGTTACCCAACTCGGGGTTTCTCGACCTAGGTTGAACGAAATGTGTTTATTGGTTAAAAAAATCACATGCCTTGTTCGGTTTCGCGTCGAGACTTCGTTTGTTTATGTTTTGAAAGAAAAACGCCGATTAAAAGAAAAAAAAAGAAAGAAAGAAATGAACGATTCAATGTAGTGTTTTTTTTTTTTAATCCCACAAAATGTATGGACAAAATAAAAACCTGTAATCACTAAATATGGATCAACTTAATTTAATTTCTTGAAAGTTTTAATATTTTTTAAACAATTATTATTTTTTAAATTTATTAATGAGTTAGGTTAATGATATGAAACGTGTCAACTGCTAAAATAAATGTTAAAAGGTTCTTTTTCAAAATAAATTTCCGCATAGTTGCTAAAAAATGGAACTTGATTTAGGCCAAAACTATTGAAACTTGATTTGAATAAAAACTAAAATTTTATTTCAACAGCAATTATGATGATTTCTATTATTAATAGTTCTAGTTAGCAATTAAACAATTTCTGATAATGAAAATATTAAAATGGAGAAAAAGGGAAAAAAAAATTAAGAAAGTAGTCTGTTGTACTTTATATATACTATTTCTTTTATTAGTATAGATGATATCCCAGATGTATTAATTTTATTGTTTGGATTTTCAGCGAGCTAATTAAAATGTTTAATTCTAATTAAATTAGATAGTAATTAATATTCCAGGTTGACAGGAAAAAGTAGTGAAATAATATTAACAGAACTGCAGAAAAAGCGGAACAGGTGATCCTAGCGGTGCCCTGGCACCAGGTACCAAGCCGCAGAGGCGCTCCATAGGCGCATATAGTTATCACTTCCGAGTGATTGATAAACATTTTTCATTTAACTAGTCGCTAAATAAAACTCTATACTTCCTTTAAGTTTAAACTGTGTGCAGTGGAGATATTTTATAAGATATTATTTTAAGGAACACAAATATTTTAAACTTTTTAAGACTACTAGAGTATGAATTTCCATTCAACACATATAATCGAATAAGGCCTTTCCTAAATCATGATAAATGTATTCTGAATACTATCTGGACAAATAAATGTGAAATATTACAGAAAGTTGAATTTTTATCGACCAGCTTTTAGGACCTATCCCCCTCCAGCCATTTGTATGAGAATTTTTCTATTATCACATTTACAAGATCAAAGCTATTCACTTGATTATCTTTGACTATTTTTTGATAAATTAGCCTAATAATTACGAAATATTATTACATGCACGAAGACACTTGTTTTCGGTTGCAGTGTTGCATTTGAAAAAATGTATTTATTTAGAAAATGTTATTTTATTTTCTATATTTTTTCCAGCTTCTTAATTTCATATTTTTAACTCATTTAGATATCACTTCATTAGATGTAATAAGAATCTCATTCAGAATAGAAATTAAAAGTGGGATTCTTTTTTTTTTTTTTTTTGATGACTGATTAATGATAGATTTCTAGACTAAATAGGCAGAATAATGATAGTTTGTAATCTAACAAAACAACTCAAATTAATTATTAATAATTTCATATAATTTTACATTATCTAATAAATGAAATAACTGTCTGTTGTTTGTGAATCAGTGGAGAAAAACAAGTTCCCATTTGTACCACCCTACCCGTTCCCTCTATTTTTTTTCTCTTTTTTGGTGTCATTCTTTAATTAAACGTTTCTCAAGATGCTGTGTAAGATATAGAAATAAAAAGAAAGTTTAAAGTACATATTACCAAAAATAGAAGAATATATGTAATCTCATACATACACACATATATGTTATCTATAAATTTTTTGGCTGGTTTGTTCATATTTATACATTATATCTCCTTCATTACATCTTGAATTGTTTGCTTTCATAAATACTCATGATCACGAAGAATTTATTTACCTTAAAAATAGTCATCATAATAGTCTAAAGGGCTGATAAAAATATTTTTGGTGTGTGGTTATTTTAAAAAAAGTAAAGTTTTTTTTTTTTTTTACCAGCGTATTTCAACCCTTTAGTAATTTATTTTAATTTAGCTGTCAATTAAGAAGCAAAAATTATAAGTGATCTCTAAAAAAAGTCACAATTTCAGGAGGTAACATTGAAAAGTTATTCATTTTAGGATTTATTATTACTATTATTATTATTTTCGTATAAAATAATACTAATGCAATATTTTATATTATGTATAATTTTGAAATTAAAATACAGTTGAAAAATAAATGCAATAAAAATAAATATTTCAAATTCCACAAAAATTGGGAAACATACGTAGAAGCTTACAAACAATCGTAAAAAAAAAAAAAAAAAAAAAAAAAATCAATAAAGAAATAAAGAAATAAAACTCACATTGTTTAAATTTTAAGTTAAAATATCTAATTTATAGATCTGATTTATATTTATCTCAGTTTGTACATAAACAATAATATATCTTTTACACAACAGACTCAAAATTTAATTTTAAAACATTCTATAAGTACTGATCAAAAATCTACAGAGAATCTATGGATATTCTAAGATAATCTGTGTATTTCTTTACTTAAACAAAAATGCAAATTAGCCTGAGTCTCACATTTTAATTGAGAACTTATGCAAGTATGGCGTTTATTTCGGTCCTGTTAAAATACATTTGTGAATTTTTTAACATCAAAATTGCAAAAAATAAATGACCTTAAATGCGACAGTTGTTACTTTAGAAGCAATTATTCGGCTGTTTAAGTAATATTGGCTATTTTTAAGGCAAATAAATTTTTCGCGACCACGCGTATTTATGTAAACAAACAATTCAACATGTATTCAATATATAGAGGCTATATACATAAATATAAACAAATCAGATAAAAATATTGAAGATAATTACATATATATGAGATTACATACCTTTGCATAATGTTATTCCGTTTTATTTAATAGTAGAACTTCTATATTTTACACAGCACATTCTATCAGCTTCAGCACGCCATTGTAAAATGGCGGTCCTCTCCCTCTCCTCACTCTCACCGCTTGTTTTTCGTTAATACGCATGCTCGGTTGAAAAATCCTGGGTTGAACCACGTGTAGACCAAGGTTGGGTTACTGAACCCGGCGTTAGATTGCAACCTCGAACCGGATCAGTGGGGTTGACGGTGAATGCCATTTGAGTTTTCAACCCGGGTTTTCTGCATAACTCCGGGTCGAAGTTATTCGTGAATACGAGCGTAAGAGGTTGAAAAAATACTTATAAAGAACAAAGTTAGATCTTTTTGGCATTGCAATTTCAAATTCTCAGCTTTAAGATCGAAAAAAATTTCTGGAATTTTTTTTAGAAGTTTCTAATTTCGCTGACTTTTTCTCAGAAATTTCAAATTCCCCTGACTTTTCCTTAGCAATAATAAATTTTCCATTACTGCTTTTACGAATTTAATTTGCCCATGAATGATAATTCCCTGTTTAAAAAATATTTTTGCGGCGTCAATATAATCTATCACTTTTCATGCACATGCACAGTATATGAAAAAAGAAAACTTCTTTAACTCCTTGTTTGTGTTGCATGACCCGAATCTAGTTCGCACAGCTCAAACGCGCCATATTTCAGATGCCCGAACAGACGTCGGGAAGGAGAAAAATTAGTGGTTATATTCTGCAAGTTCGTTTACCTTTTACAAATGTGTAATATAATTTAATTTTCTACAATACATGGTAATGGTTAAAAGTAAATTATGACAATAATCCACTAACTTACCTCGGGTACGTTTTCACCTCAAATTTTGCATGTTTTGTTTCTATTTTAACAAAATAATCTTTTTTTTATCTTGTTACTACGATGCACAAAATCAAAGACGATTTTTTTTCCTTTTTGA
The DNA here is from genome assembly GCA_963932465.1 of Maratus speciosus. Classification (NCBI taxonomy): domain Eukaryota; kingdom Metazoa; phylum Arthropoda; class Arachnida; order Araneae; family Salticidae; genus Maratus; species Maratus speciosus. The sequence goes on along the minus strand of OZ010798.1, from coordinate 319,528,068 downwards.
CATATTTTTCTTAAATATATTTCAAAGGTAAGAAGTTGAAAAATAACACTCATCACATTTGTAAAATTTAATTGAAATACAGGTAACTTTCACTTTTCGGCACTTTCCAACATATAGTTGAAAAGTGTTTAGTTTATGATTTCGGTTTGCCTAGCAGTCTGTCTGTCCCACCGTGTTATTACTAGAAGAAATATACTCGGATTGCCATGTAATTGATACGCTATTGAGGTTTAAGTATGTTCGGTATTGAAAATGAAGTACGTTGCATTTATAGTTCATTTACAGGGCGAATCAAAAACTCAAAAGAATTCCGTTACATTATAGTTCATGTAAAAAAATCGATTGCAATGTATTTTAATGATGTTACACTCTATCTCAAACATATTGAAATTCAGATATAGCACTAGGGGGGGGGGGCACTACACGACTGTAGAACATGGTATACATAGCATTTATCGTTCATTTACAGGTGCATACAAAAGAATTTGGTTACAATATTGTCTATGAACAACAGTTGCTGGAAATTTATCTTCAGTTGTGGTATAGTACGTTTTTAAATTTAACTTTTTAAAAAATATTATTTGGTGTATATAAATTCTATAGACCAAATACAAGGACTGCACAAAAGATTTTGAGTTTCCTTTTATTGACAGAAATTGCTGAAGGGGAATTTTCAACTGAGTATTCAACTAATTTTCAACTAAATTTTAGCATACATAAACAGGGCTTCACACAAGAATGGAATACTTTTTCGAGCATAAACGGTAATTGCAGTAATTGGGTTTTAAAATATATTATTGAGTTTTTTTATATTGCTTACAAATTAAGATATATCCTTACTGATCTTACGAAGTAAAATTGCTTATGAAACAGGGAACTGTTTTGGAAGAAAATGGGTCCTTAAAAGCAGGGTTGTTAAATGCCCGGGTTTTTTCAGGAAAACCCAACCCACTGGGTTTTATCAGTGTTTTTAAGTTAAGGGGGGCGGCTCAGAATGTTTGAAAAAATGTAGTTACAGTGAAACCCCGATTTAACGTTATTCAAGGGACCATAAAGAAATAACGCTAAATGCGGGAAAACGTTAAATCAGGGTAAGATGAAAACAAAACACTGACCATAAAGTAAAGATTAATTTACGTAAGATACGTTTCATTTCTTGATTTACAATGATTTAGACATTGTAAATCAGTAATGTTCTAAGTAATGTTTTAAATAAATATTTTATTTCACTTTGCGTCCTGTTTTTAGCAGCTACATCACGAATCGCTTTCTCAAGGTATGAGAGTTTGTGTAAGTTTTTCTCTTGGTCTTCAGTATTTCAAAAGATGCTTTCAGTGTTATGAAAGTTCTAATGGCTTCCAATTTTCAAATGCCTTAAACGGTGACGATTTCACTTTTTTTTCCCTTTTTTTAGCCTGTTTTTCCATTTTTTTCAATTTTGCTCCATTAAATCTATTTAGTGTAAATTTGTTTACAAATTTGAATACGAAATTCAAATTAAACATATTAATTGTAGTTTATGGCTTTCGCGATAACTTCCAATTTTTCAAGTAAAGAAAAAAGCTTTCCTTTTGACGCCATACAATCTAAAGCTATGAAAAATCTCTAACGAATTCTATCAGCTCCGTTGTAGGTAATCTTGTGTTGCAGTACATAAAGCACAATCTAATAAAATAAAAGGTGCGGGTGAAAAAGAGGAGGCTTTCGAATGATTTTTGAACGTTTTGATAAGAAAGTTTTAAATCACAAATTCTGACTTATTTAGAAAAATTTCATTGAGATTTTATCGCTCAAAAACACGTTAAATGCGGGAAATAATTCAAAATGATAACGTTAAATCCGGGATTTTTAACATTAAAAGTATAGGAAATTAATTGGGACTAGCTAAAAATGACGTTATATGCGGGAAATCGTTTTAAATCGGGGTTTCACTGTACTACTAAATACAATTTAAAGTAACTAATTGATTACAAAAATATATAAATCAATGACAACAATTAAAGCTATGCTTTGTTTTTAGGTAAATTGATTATTAGTAATAATTTTAACAATGAAATTATCATTAAAGTACAATATTAATACTAGGGCTTTAAATCAGAACTTTTAAACTAATATTTTGTTAAGGATAAAGTATCTTTATTCATTTTAATTGAAGTGATTGCCTATATATAAATATTTTCTCTAGAAAAAATTCATTCTGAAAATTGAATTCTGAAACATGTTGATTAATGATGGATTGCATTTTTTTTTTTTTTTTTTTAGTTGTTTGCATTCTAAAATGTGTTGGTATATTTATCAATGCAAAAACCCTTGACGGGTTAAAAGTTTCTGACGCAGCAATTTATCTTATGCTCTAAGAATTTTAAATATGGAACTTAAAAATACTGATATCAAATTTTGAGTGACGTTATGCTATTTCTTAAAAAATATATTTGTATTTATTTCATCATTTTATTTTTGTTTTATTTATAATCGCATGTGCAAATGTTATGTTCAACATGAAAAGCTGCATAAAATTTTATTCGCTGTTGCTTTATCATTTACATCTCTCATAAATTCAAAATATGAGTTTTAAAAGATATGATATAAAATTTAAGTGACGCCTTGATGTGACTTTAAAAGGTTTGTTTTAAAATTCAATTTAAATTATTTTTGACTTGGTTAAAATATTTTTTTACATCTACACAATACTTTTAATTTTCCAATTCACTGTTAAATATATCACTTTCATTGAATCTATACTATGCATTGAAATGTATTTATTTCAATAAATTGATTTATCTTTTGTGTCACGCTATTCAAAATTGTGAGTAAGATTTATGTGAATGGTTTCTTTGCGTCAAACTATCCTTTTTCATACATTTCATGTAGTTTGGACACAATGACGCAAAGAAACCATTTACATAAATCTTACTCACAATTTTGAATAGCGTGACACAAAAGATAAGTCAATTTATTGAAATAAATACATTTCAATGCATAGTATAGATTCAATGAAAGTGATATATTTAACAGTGAATTGGAAAATTAAAAGTATTGTGTAGATGTAAAAAAATATTTTAACCAAGTCAAAAATAATTTAAATTGAATTTTAAAACAAACCTTTTAAAGTCACATCAAGGCGTCACTTAAATTTTATATCATATCTTTTAAAACTCATATTTTGAATTTATGAGAGATGTAAATGATAAAGCAACAACGAATAAAATTTTATGCAGCTTTTCATGTTGAACATAACTTTTGCACATGCGATTATAAATAAAACAAAAATAAAATGATGAAATAAATACAAATATATTTTTTAAGAAATAGCATAACGTCACTCAAAATTTGATATCAGTATTTTTAAGTTCCATATTTAAAATTCTTAGAGCATAAGATAAATTGCTGCGTCAGAAACTTTTAACCCGTCAAGGGTTTTTGCATTGATATCATTACTTTTTTGAGGTTAGTGATAAAATTATTAAAAAAAAGATACTTATGGAATTTAATGCAGATTTAATTTTTACTATTTTATTACAATTTTCCTTATAGCAGTTTGTATATAAAAACAAGTGGGTAAGTATAATCGCTGATCACACAGAGGGTTTCATTTGATATTCCTTTAAAAACACTTTGTCCTTAAATTAATAAATCCAAAATGTTAATTTATAATTATTAAATCCTTACATAGATGGTGCACCAATAGTTCCAATTTTCATGGGGCAGGGAACGCATTCTTTTAAACAAACCACCTTCCAATTGAAGTCACCAAAAACCAAGTTGAATAAGCCAGACCCCGTTGTGTTGTTTCACAAACAGCAGTCTCATGTCCCCTCCTTCCCCCCTTTTTCAAAATTTTTCAGACCAGTACCTAAGAATGGAACCGAAATAATTTTTTCTCTTCAGAAATTAGGATAAAAAAATAGTATGCAGTACTCATAAATTTACTTTAATGCTATATAGGGTGATTATTAAGTTAATTATAACGTTTGGAATCTGTTGCATTGATGTCCGAAAGGTGGTTTCTGAGTTATGGAAGCTGGACCCATAAGGCGCCATAGAGGGGCGAAGCCCACTAGTGTCTATCATAATTATATCTGCCATGTAGACTAATTGCGATATTTAATCAAAATAGTCCCCCCCCCTCCTCATCCCCGGAAATATAACAAATACAAAATGTGTTTTTATAAACCTATCGTCAAATAGGTTTTTATTTCTTTTTCCCTAAAAAAAAAAACATGATTTTTATATCCATAACGTAAATAGCGGACGAAGCCCGCTAGTTCCTATCATAATATATATTTTTAATAATTTTATATAGTCTATAATAAAAATCAGACTTAAAATAGTCTAGTTCCATGAGTACTTGTAGTGTCAGTTACATGCTACGATTTTTGGATACCAGTATTTTAGAACGGGAAAATGTGACTTATTTTATCGGAGATATCTCATTAATTGAATAAGGTGAAGCAAACTTTTTGAAAAAAAGGTGGCCAACAAGCATGGCAGTTATCAGCTATGTGACTTCGTGCTAAAGTCCATTAATTTGATCTGCTTTAAAAAGATTACGGAAGATTGAATTATAGTAGAACCTGGATTAACCGAGCTTCGATTAATCGAGGTTTCTGTTAACCGAGCCGATAACAAAGTCTGATTTATTTTTTCCTCTTGAATGAGCCTTAAAAATAACCACACTCTTAGTATCGTGTTTTTGTAATAGCAAACCCCCCTCCCCCCACACACACGCACACTCCCCACAAATACACACACAAATTGATGCCCTTAGTTCTACTAAAGTGGAGCATTCCATAATTTCTCAATGATAATATAAGTGTTAGACCGCCAACGGCGCCAAGACTAATTCTTCACAACATTTTGCAATGGAAACTTATGTAAATTTTGCTTTTGAAAGAAGAAAATGTTAATTTTTCATATCTATTTAAAAATTCGATAATATTTTTAGCATCCGAAAAAGCCAATATGTAAAAACGTTATTTATTTTTTTTAAACCGGATCTGCTTAACCTCTTTAAACTTCAAACACCACCCGAATATATAAATTGAAAAATACATATGTAATTAAAATAAATAGATAAACCACTAAAATTGTAAAAGTCCTTTTACAAAAGAATGGATAAATATAAGTAAAGAGAAGTGCAGATGTATTTGGGTTCAGTTTTCAATGCTGTTAGTCATTAACGTGGGAATTCCTAAGAAGACAAATTACCATTTCGGCGGGATTTCAAATCGGTTCTATAGATACCCAGTGGTTTCTGTAGTAATACCAGGTGTGACACTTTTTTTTTAATTATTATACCGTATTCTGGAGCTCTCTATCTTTCTGGAGAAAATAGAAATCGGCGGATGTGGAGGTATTTTCCCATGAAATATTAACACACGACACATGCGCGACACGACGTGCTGTTGGTGTTTTTTGCGTGTGAGTTGCGACGACCATTGTAGTTTAAAATTGGCTTATCTGAAATTAAAATAAACAGTAATTTTTAATTAAATATGACTTATTTTAGTGACTAGACGAGACAAAAGGTGGAAATTATGAAAAGCTCTCTCTCTCTCTTTTTTTTTTCTTTAATGCTGATTATTTGAAGAGGGTATTCAACTTTTATCGTAGAAAAAGGCTGATTTTTGATGATTGACAAAAAAAAAAAAAATCCTTAATGCACTGCATAATTATATAAGAAACTAGGGGGGTCTGCCCCCTACGAGCTACGCTCGCCAACCCCCGTTCAGGCACACCAAAATCCAAAAAGCACGCTAATTTGATCGGCTTTAAAAATATTGAATTTAAAAAAAACAAAAGAAAAAAAACAGTAGTGATTTTCCTGTAAACGGGTTTCTATTCGTTAATTAAAAAATTAGTTAAACATTTGAAAATAAGCTAATGTAAAATGAATTAAGTAAACAGTGTCCTTGTCTCCCGGTATTTTTTAACAGCGATATAAGATAGTTCTTTTAAATAATTCATTTTAAATGTATCGTTTTAAATCTGACGTAATTTACACCAAAGTTTTATTTCTCTTATTAATATTCAGGTGAAAATACTTTAGTTGTTAGAAGGAAATATTTGCGCTGTCTTTGAATTCACGATAATAGTTGAAAAGATTATCTCAAAATATCTCGCGCAAATATATTTTTTAATTTAAATGTTTTTACCATATTTTTTGGTCATTTTAAACAATGTAATTTCTCCCCTTTACAAGTTTTAGCGCATAATTTTTTTTATTTAACATTTTGTTTCTCTTTTAAAATTCAAGTGTGAATATGGTTCTTAGGACGTAATTTTCCTGCTTTTAACATGTGATCATTTAATTCTAATTTTAAAGTTTTTATTTCTGTTTACAATAGTCACGCGTAAATAAATTTTTAATTTGAAATAAATATTATTGTTTCGCTGTTTATACAATTGGCAACAGTTTAAATTAATAACATTTTCTAAAATATATAAAAAATATCTCTCGAAAAGCTGAAAATTTGAATTTAAAATAGAAATAAAACCTCAAAAAATGAGTCAAATAAAAAAAATAAATTCAATCTGCACACCGGGAACTTATAACGTATAAAATGATCTAAAAATGATTAAATTCTCATGTAGTTTTTGCTCCAATAAAACTTTTTTAATGGAACGATTTTTTCCAACTTTGGCATTAAATATCTCAAAATAATTCTTTGATTTGAAAACTGTCTGCATCAGCGTGTTTATCAAACATTTCTCTGTAATACCACTGATTTTCATATTTTTGTTTGCAACAGTTTTTTTTTTAATATTAACGAAGAAAGGCCATGCTTAAGCATTCAAATTGGATGCCGATCTACCGGGAATATCTACGCAGATTTTCATTGGTCCATTTCCAATTCGAAACTTTTTTTTATATATAGAAGAAAAAAGCTGACAAAATTAGAAGTGAAAAACAATTCAGTATTATTAAAGTAATCGTGCCGTGGTCATCTATTAAAAAATGCAATTTTGAGAAAAAAAACTAGTTTCAATTTTATGTTATAATTATAATAGAATGCTTATTGTATTTTTTTATTTTTTTTTACTTACATAGAATTGTCTATTCCATATTCTGACCACATAAAGAAGTCTCAATTCCGTTGATAAAGCCGCTAAAATAAAAACTCGATTTTGCGAAATTTATAAGTTATGATTATAAATGTATATGTAAATCCTTAAAGCGGTTCTCAAAAAAAATTTTTTTTTAACGTTCAATAATGCGAAAATTTCTGCTGATTTACAAACATAAAAATAGTGTTCGAAAGAAACTGAATTTCGGTTACATTCCTAGTATCGACTGAAAACGTAAGCGAAATTTTTTTTAAAATAAATTCAAAGTAAGTAACATAAACATACATATACGCATGTTATCTGAATAATGTTTTGCGTAGAAACGGCAGTACATAATTAACAAAATAATTTGATTGAAATAAAATTAATTAAATATAAGGTGCTATAAACATAAAAAATATATTAAAAAATAATTTAATTTAAAAATAACGAATTTAATCAATATTAGTAATACCTTCTAGATTTATCTCCTTGTATGTGAATATATAGTATGTACGGCTCTTTGGATGGGAGTGCCGTTTGGGGGAGGCTAGGGAGGGGCAGTTATAGTAATACCGAATATACGGCAGTATTTTCGCCGAAACTAGGATTTTGGGCTGAAAACGAAAATGAAACCGAATATTCGGCGAAACTCCACATAAAAGAATGAGACTTGCAGGCTTGGTTATTGAAGTGATTTGCAATACAATAGATTCTGTTCTTTAAATTAATTACATCTTGAGTTAAAATTGATTGTTGTCTCATGACAACAGTTTTCTTTCTCTTCCTCCACTGTCGCGTCCGGAAATTCGGTTCAAAACGCCACATTCGGCAGCCTTTTCTGAAAGATCTTTTGTTTTTCTCAAAAAATATAAAAGACAGTTCGATTAAAAAGTTTCTGGTGGGCAATAAAAAATAATTGGTATTTTCAGCCAGCAGCCAGCAGTTACAATGAAATTTAATGAAAACCTTTAAAACAAAACTATCATGCAATAAAATTCAAGTAATACTACTTTTCAAAATAATTACATTCAGCGTAATACTTTTAAAGAATGTATTACTTTTCCAAAGATTTTCTGCCCCCCCCCCCCCTACCCTGCGTACACACATGAATCGCGGTAAAAAAGAACAAGATCTTTGAAAAACAGAAACAACTCCATTATTGGGCACAGCCTTTGTAAGTTTGCTGATTTGAAAGCAGGGCCGAAATTAAGGGGGGCAGAGGGGGCATGTGCCCCGGGCGCGAAATAAAGATTTTGTTTGTCGATTTTTCTCGCATCTGTGTTTTGCACGGTATTGTTAAAATCATTCTGTCTGGCGTATGACAAAACATAGAAGAATCTAAAGATGATATGGCATAAGGATCCTGTATAAAACGGATTTTTTTTCGATTCCGTTTCCGAGATTTTAATCAATCAATATTCGACAAAGCCAAGGACGGATTCAGCTCATCATTTAGAGGGGGTCATGGATTTCCTTTTTTGGGGTGGGGGGCGATCACATCCTCGTTATGAGAATTTTTTATATTGAAAGCTATTCCCAAATCCAAACTAACTACTTTTCTGATACTTTCGCGAAGTCATTTTCATTCGTAAATACAAAAAATTTGCATTAATATTCGTAAAAATATAAAATTTGCCCATTTTGTTCAGATACCAGGAAATTAGTTTCCCATTTTCTTATAAAGGCAAAGATTCATTCAGAAAATGTTGTCAAAGATAGCACTTTTAGCCAAGTTTTACGAGTTGAAGCCAGAGGAATGTCGTCGCAAGGGAACAATCGGCTGTCACTTCCGGAATTTTAGTTTAAAAAGTCTAACAATTGTCAACGATTAAATATGGCAAAAATTTGTGTTAAATTTTAGAGGTAACTAAACTGTACACATTGGCAGCTATGGGATTCTATTAGTGTCATAAAAATTGCAGGTGTAGCCTCTTCTTTCTGCTCAAAGTATTAAATAGTTTTTTTTCAATCGAACTTATACCTTTGGAATGGATCATTTTCTTCTGAACTGATGGACTGGTGCCATCCATTATTTTGAAACAACCGTTATAAATGAAGTGTTAGGTGAAGATGAAAGAGCTGTCGTAAAAAGTTAGAACTCTGATTTTCTGGTCAGAAAAGGAAAAAAAAAAAATGGCCATAATTTTGTTTCTGATCAGAATGGAAAAAAAAAATGGCCATAATTAAAAAAAAAAAATCTATGATATCTTTTGAATGTTGAAAAAATAAAGAAATAAAACATATTTTAAAAATAATTCACGTAAAACAGACGTCACTCTTGAACTAAACAAAAATAACTTTCCTGAAATTTTATACACCATAATTAGTATTTGTATTCTAGAGATTGTATTATATAAAATATTATTGAATTGTATTAAATAATGTTTTGCACTTTTGAGTTTTGACCCAACGAAATTGTTTTTGTTTGTTTTATTGTCTGAGCGAAGCGAAGGCTAATACTCAGCGAAATATTACTGTCCGGACACTTTACTACTACGATGGATATTAACGCCATGTCCTACTAAAAAAAAAGCCTAATAAAAACCTTTCGTCAAGCATAACTCAAAAAATATTTGTCGGATTTCGTTTCTGATTGCACCAGAAGGTACCTATGAGGGTCGCCTACTGAATGCACCTACTATGAAAAATAAGTTCCAAACCGTTTAAAAATTATATAGAAAAAACTCTTAAAAAAGCACAATTTATCTGCATACGTCACAGAAATTTGGTGTGCGTCACTTTCACCGGTTGATGTTTTCGTAGACAACTGATTTGAACACATGGAGCAAATAAAAAAAAATACGCACGCAGTAATATTGAATAGATCAGTTTCAACCACGTGATCACAAACCTTGCAACAACCCGTGGCAACCAGTTTTGGTGGGCAAACAAATAATAATACAGTATTCCGTACCACGGTGACCGTTTTTAGCCTGTTGTATAAAATCTGGCATGTTGTATGACATACAATTGTGGATGATTAAAACAAAAGACGTGAGTGTTTATTGATCCGGAGATTAACTTTCTCTGGATGCCTCTCTGTCTATCATACAGCATGCAATTTTCTTGTAAAGGATGATATTATTATGCAGTAAAACCTCCATAACGGACACACCCGATTAGTGGACACCTCTATTTAGCGGGCATTTTTTTCGATTACCAACCCTTAAATAACTGTACATTTTTTACTCTCAGTAGCGAACACCTCCAAATAGAGGACAAATTCTGCTCTCCCGAGGTGTTCGCTATTCAGAAGTTTTACTGGTAAAACCTCCATAGCGGACACACCCGATTAGCGGATACCTCTATTTAGCGGACATTTTTTCGATTATCAACTCTTAAATAACTGTACATGTTTTACTCTCAGTAGCGGTCACCTCTAAATAGAGGACAAATTCTGCATTCTCGGGGTGTCGGCTATTCAGAGGTTTTACTGTATATAATATTGATAATTATTTTACAGGGCCGCACAAAAGAATAAGAATATATGAAACGAATATAAACTAAATTCGGGATTGGTAGATCGCTGATGGTAATGTAATTTTAGGATGTTGTTACAGTCATCCGCAGCATGTTTTTAGAGTTTCGTCCATCTAACGAAACCCTACCTGTCTCACTCCTCTGTCTGTCTGTTTGTCCGTCTGTCACAGAGCCCGTTCTCAGAAACTATATATGTCGGAGACTTGAAAATTTGCATACTTACAGCTGAACACCACACATCAAACGGCAAATAATAAAATTTTGAAAAAGTCTAATATTTAACCCTCTGGGCTCTAACTTGTGTATTTTAAGCAATTTTTCTAACTCAGCCCCTAATTTAATTAAGTTGGAGACAGGAAATTTTGCATACTTATAGCTGAATATCTCACATCAAACGACAAATAATAAAATTTTGAAAAAGGCTTAATATTTAACCCTTTGGACTTTAACTTGTGTATTTAAAGCAATTTTTCTAACTCCGCCCCTAATTAAGTTGGAGACATGAAAGTTTGCATACTTATAGCTGAACACTTGCGATAACACGATAAATCATAAAATTTTGAAAAAGTCATATTTAACCCTCCGGTCTCTAACTTCTGTATTTTAAGCAATTTTTCTAACTCAGCCCCTAATTAAGTTGGAGACATGACATTTTGCATACTTATAGCTGAACACCTCACATCAAACGGCAAATAATAAAATTTTGAAAAAGTCTAATATTTAACCCTCTGGGCTCTAACTTATGTATTTTAAACAATTTTTCTAACTCAGCCCCTAATTAAGTTGGAGACATGAAATTTCGCATACTTATAGCTGAAATGCTCACATCAAACGACAAATAATAAAATTTTGAAAAATGTCTGATAGTTAACCCTCTGGGCTCTAACTTATGTATTTTAAGCAATTTTTCTAACTCATCCCCTAACTAAGTTGGAGAATTGAAAGTTTGCATACTTATACCTGAAAACTTGCGATAACACGATAAATCATAAAATTTTGAAAAAGTCACATTTAACCCTCCAGTCTCTAACTTCTGTATTTTAAGCAATTTTTCTAACTCAGCCCCTAATTAAGTTGGAGACATGAAATTTTGCATACTTATAGCTGAACACCTCACATCAAACGACAAATAATAAAATTTTGAAAAAGGTCTAATATTTAACCCTCTGGGCTCTAACTTGTGTATTTTAAGCAATTTTTCTAACTCAGCCCCTAATTAAGTTGGAGACATGAAAGTTTGCATACTTATAGCTGAACACTTGCGATAACACAATAAATCATAAAATTTTGAAAAAGTCATATTTAACCCTCCGGTCTCTAACTTCTGTATTTTAAGCAATTTTTCTAACTCAGCCCCTAATTAAGTTGGAGACATGACATTTTGCATACTTATAGCTGAACACCTCACATCAAACGACAAATAATAAAATTTTGAAAAAGGCTTAATATTTAACCCTTTGGACTTTAACTTATGTATTTTAAGCAATTTTTCTAACTCATCCCCTAACTAAGTTGGAGAATTGAAAGTTTGCATACTTATACCTGAAAACTTGCGATAACACGATAAATCATAAAATTTTGAAAAAGTCACATTTAACCCTCCAGTCTCTAACTTCTGTATTTTAAGCAATTTTTCTAACTCAGCCCCTAATTAAGTTGGAGACATGAAATTTTGCATACTTATAGCTGAACACCTCACATCAAACGACAAATAATAAAATTTTGAAAAAGGTCTAATATTTAACCCTCTGGGCTCTAACTTGTGTATTTTAAGCAATTTTTCTAACTCAGCCCCTAATTAAGTTGGAGACATGAAAGTTTGCATACTTATAGCTGAACACTTGCGATAACACAATAAATCATAAAATTTTGAAAAAGTCATATTTAACCCTCCGGTCTCTAACTTCTGTATTTTAAGCAATTTTTCTAACTCAGCCCCTAATTAAGTTGGAGACATGACATTTTGCATACTTATAGCTGAACACCTCACATCTAACGACAAATAATAAAATTTTGAAAAAGTCTATTACTTAATCCTCTGGGCTCTGACTTGTGTATTTTAAGCAATTTTTCTAACTCAGCCCCTAATTAAGTTGGAGACATGACATTTTGATACTTATAGCTGAACACCTCACATCAAACGACAAATAATAAAATTTTGAAAAAGTCTATTATTTAACCCTCTGGGCTCTAACTTGTGTAGTTTAAGCAATTTTTCTAACTCAGCCCCTAATTAAGTTGGAGACATGAAATTTTGCATACTTATAGCTGAACACCTCACATCAAACAGCAAATAATAAAATTTTGAAAAAGTATAATATTTAACCCTCTGGGCTCTAACTTGTGTATTTAAAGCAATTTTTCTAACTCAGCCCCTAATTATGTTGAAACATAAAAATCTGCATACTTATAGCTGAACACCTCACATCAAATGACAAATAATAAAATTTTGAAAAAATCTAATGTTTAACCTCTAATATTTTGTATAGCGCAATTTTTAAATTTAAACTGTTTTGCAATACTATTTTTTGTTCATTTTGTATAATAAGTGTAATGTGACGTAATTTGTTCTATTTCAGATTTCTAACGCATGTTAATGAATTTATTTTACAATATCCTTTCTCTTTTAAAATTCACATGTAAATATAGTTTTTAAAGCGTAATTTCCAATAAGTGCCTGCTTTTTATACCTAATTATTTAATTGTAATTTGAAGGTTTTTTTCTGTTTATAATAGTAACGTGTAAATAATTTTTTTATTTGAAGCAAATATTATTGTTTGCGCTGTTTATACAGTTGGCAACAGTTTAGATTAATACCATTTTCTAAAATATGTAAAAAATATCTGTCAAAATGCTGAATAATTGAATTTAAAATAGAAATAAAACCTCAAAAAATGAGTCAAATTTAAAAAAAAAATTAATGAAATCTGCAGACCGGGATCTTCTATTGAATAAAATGGTCTAAAAATGATTAAATTCCCATGTATATCTTTTGCTCTTATAAATTTTTTTAATGGAACGATTTTGTCCAACTTTAGCATTCAATATCTCTTAAAATAATTCTTCGATTTGAAAACTGTATGCATTAGTGTGTTGATCAAACATTTAGCTATAATACCACCGATTTTCATATATTTGTATGCAATAGTTTTCTTAATATTAACGAAGAAAGACCTCCGGTCACAAAAAATTCAAAACCGGCGGCGGCGGTGACAGCGTTAGTTACTTTTCATAGAATAGAGAGATATATAAAAATGAAAACTTGTCTATCTGTCTGTTTGTAATTCTATAAAAAATCCACAATTTGGAAGCCAAAATCGTGCAGAGATACGTACATGTGTATTAAAACATGGCCGAGACAACTAAAGTAATCCGGAATCGAAATAACTTATAGCTAATTTTTAATTAATAAAAAACCACCAATTTAACAGCAATTTCTTATCAAATATAAACATTTTTCGGTATAGCAGTTGCCAACAATAAAAAAAAAACAATAAAATTATTACTACAACAATTAATTTTCTACTGCAAGATTTCCACGTGAAAAATTAAAATGAAATAAATAGTTTACCGAATTTAAAAAAAAGGTGAATATTACGTCATAACTTTTCTATTGCAAGATATTCACGTGAAATATGAAAATGAAATAAATGGTTTGACGAATTTAAATGAAAGTGAATATAACTTCATAACTTTTCTATTTCAAGGTTTCCACGTGAAAGAGGAAAATATTACGTCATATTGGAAATATAAAGGGCATGGTGGATATAGTATAACGTCATATGAGTGTGAAAAATGTATTGAAGCATAATAAAAATCCGATTAGGGAAATATTGGCGTATTTTAACATTATTGCTCCAATTATACATTGAAATAAGTTCATTTATAGCTGTATTCTTTTGCGTCTGTTATATACATTTATACATTTTTATATAGCGTTTTCATATGATTCATTCAACAACATTTCGACTGCTTTTTTTAATGTTTGTTTTGTGTTGTATGTTAAATTTTGAAATTGATTTTTCAGAACAAACATCCTTCAAATTCTGGGCAACGCCGGCACTTTAGCTTGTAACAGATAAATGGCTTTTGTATCTGTACATTTAAAGCTAATATTATAACGCGTTATAATATTATAAAGTATATAATATTATTAATGCTTGTACGTGTGTGAGGTGTTATCTCTGAAACTACATAGCCAACTTTAAAAAAAAATGTTGGTGGCCATCTCTGCTTCGAAAAAAGGACTATTTTATGTCAGTGCAAGAACCTACATCGCTGCAGGAGCAAAAAAGTTTTAAAATTGTGATTTCTGCGATATTGATTGGGTTAGAAACTTTAAATTTGGTGCGGTAGTTTCTTTTAAGATGTAAATACTCGTAATGAACGCTCTCTAAAAGATTCAATTTGACGGATAAACATAAAAATTTCTAGAAAGATTCTAAACTATGATTTATTTGGAATGTTGGGGTTAGAAACTAGAACTTTGGCATGGTAGTAATTAATAAGATGTAAATGCTCGTTGTAGAACGAATTCTAAAAAATAGAAAGACTAAACAAAGCGGAAAAAGATCTAAAGATGATCTAAGTAACGAAGAACATGGAACTGTTAGGAATATAAACATGAAAATTGGCATGGCTGTATTTATCATGACGCAAATTCTCGCAATAGAACAATTTCTAAAAATGTCGCTATAAAAAACAGTGCAGAAACAAAAAACTTTCAAAAATTTTCTATTTCTCTGTTACTGCTGAGCCCAAAATCTTGAAATTTTGCTTCGGGTTAGTTTTAAAATATACAATTGTCTCTATGAATGGTTTCTAAAAAATTTAAAATTTAAAAAGATGAAATTAACGGAAAGCGATCTCAATTACCATTAATTTGGAACATTTGGTACAGCAACTTTAAATATTTCATAATGCTGCATTTCCTCCGCAAAACATGCGATTTAAATGCAACAAAACTGATAGATACCCACCTAGCATTAAATAAATTGTGTAAATATTGAATAAAGACCTGTATGAAACAGTGAGAAGGTTGCCCGAAAGTACTTGTTAAAGTGTTCCTTCTCTAGGCTTTTCTCTCTCTCGCCAAGGCCACTAACAGAGGGAAGTGCCGTTTTAAATGTGATATGAATTTTTTATCGATTCATTTTTCTAGACATTTTATCATAAGGTCATATTCTCAATTATCCTTAGTAGAATTTTTATATATTAACTTATTCTGGTGAAATTTTGTAATCGGGATCATATTGGCGTATGTTAGCTTGCCTGATTTGCTGAATAAATATGCATGGATTTGTAAATTACTTCAAACGACACTTTGACAGCTCAAAAGTTATGCAGACGATATATTCAGATCTTGTGTCATATTTTATGTTGTAATCATTGCCGATTTCTTTTATTTAATACATGCTAAATACTGCTCAACTTGTGCAGAATATGTTTGAAAACAAAACAATACAGCGTATGTAGTGGCCAGCATACACTCATCATTTAAATCCGATCGAGCATATCTAAAACACACTCTAACGAAGCATTGCATGCCACTTTTGATGTATTCGGTACTTTGATACTATATTAGATTTTGAGAAGAGAATTCTTTAAATGTTATCGACAACCTCATTGCATCCGTGGAAAACAGATATTGTACAATACTAACTATTCCGGGGGAGCACACACCATATAAAGTAAAGTCCATTCTTTTTAAACATCATATATTTGTCATTTATAGTTACTCAAATTGGTGCGGAGCGTCTGATTATGCTCTTGACATCATTTTATACAGTTAAAATTCCGATATAAGTAAATTAGTGTTTCATTTTCTATTTTACTTTTAATATATTGCGTACTTTCAATTTTATATCCATGCATGGCTGTCTTGAATGATTTGATTTCCCATTTTTTTAAACAGTGTATACGAATTTATATATAAGATTTTGTAATTCTACAATTCGTTTATTTTGATCATTTCAATTTTTCGCAGTATATGGACAATTAAAGATAACATCTCATTTTCTTTGCTTCCACATGTTATTATTAAATCTATGTTCTCAGTAATATCGCTCAGACTAATCCCTCTGAGGGAAGTCCTAGTTTAAATATTTTATTTTCCATTTGGAGATAATCGTATGGAGATTTTTATTCAAATATTCGGGGTAAAGTTTGAATTAACTCATTAGATAAGGTGAGCGAAATTCGAAAACAGAGATAGCTTTCTTAGAAAAGTGTGGAGGAAAAAAATACCTCTAAATTGGCAACACTGGTCTAACATCAGATTTTTTTTTAAACTGCAATGCCTTGCGGGGAACTATTTTTGTGCATATTACATTTCTATAGTGTAAAATACTAATTTGGGTGACATAATTATTTTAGGAATAAAGTTTTCGCTATAGCAATATACTCGTATATATTTTTAAAGTGATTTTTTATACATAATTTATATAGTATGTGTATGTATGTATATATAAGCATTTGCGCCCTTTTGTAAGGCAATCGGCGCCCTTTTTATCCATTTTGCCACCGCCCTCTCAGTTATGCCAGTACGACCCTGAAATGTGGTACGCAATTGCGTCAAAAGATGGCGACACCAGAATTCTGATATGCTTATTATGTAAAACTTCATTGTTATTTATAAATAAAACATTTCAACTAAATTATTTATTATAAAATAATTATTACATCACAATAGTTTTTATGCAAGGAAAATAATAATTATAATAATAATAATATTATGGATGTCAGTGATTATATATTGATTGACCGTCATAATAATAAAAAATGATATTATAAAAAGAAGAGCTGAAATGAATTATTTTTTTACGTTTCTGATCGTGTGATTTATATTCAAATAATAATTACAGTAAACTCTCTGTAAGGCGGACTCTGTGTAAGACGGAAATCTGTCTAACTCGGAAAGAATTTCAAGTCCCTACGAATCCATAGACATAGAGTAAAATTTGTCTAAGGCGGAATATTGTCTATTGCGGAAAATTTTCTTGGTCCCGATCGATTCCGCCTTACACAGAGTTTACTGTATTAATGTATATATTTTGTAAAGTGATTGAAATTAAATATATTTATAAAATTTATGGTAATATTTTTATTGTTGAAAAATTGCCAAGAAATAATCATCATCAAATTGGCGTCATTATAATTGTAATTTTATTTAACTTAATAGCAATTAAAAAATTACAAAGGAACTGAGAATAATGGTCAACTAACAGACTTTAAAAAAAAAAACTTCACACGCACCAGCGAGTATCGAACTGCCTATGTTAAGATCAGTAGACGATGGCCCTCAACCACTCAGCCGTGGGAAGACAAAATTTTTCTCCCCAAAAGTGGTTAAAAAGAAAGCATGTGTATGAATACAGTGTCATGCATTTTCGGTGAAATTTCCATAGAATGGCGAAGAAATATAGTCCGATTTTTCATGCGCATTATAAAACGAACAAGAGTCTTGCTGGAAACAAGTAAATTGTTATTTGGTTCATCTGAAACATATTTATTTGATTTTTAAAAAATCGTCCGTGTCATTTTCGAGAGAAAAAAAAATCGAATTATTTAACGAACGAGAGTTTTCCCAGAAAAAAGAAAAGTGTTATTCACCTCGCCTTAATCACATTTATATTATGTATCAATTTAAAAATAATCGTTAGAACCGTTTTCGAGATTTTCAAATTAGGAACTTCCTCGATATTATACCAACGTTTTCACTTTAAAAATGACTATTTAGATCTCAAAATATACTGCACGTAGAAATGTAAAAATTTCAGTATACGATTAGACTGCAGATATAAGACTGTTCTAGAAAAATCAGAACAATAAGACGTATATCTGCTGAGTTATTAAAAGGCGGCTTTTCGCATTTTCTTTGATGTCGAGTTAGCTGTATATATGAGTTCCGCCATCTACGAATTCTATGATACGATACGATACGATTTTAACGATACGATACGATTTTAACGATACGATACGATACGATTTTAGGCTTAAGGCTGCGTCACTCGAAATACTACCGTCTTTCATGATATAGCAACTCATTATATAGGTTTCCCCTTTTCAAACCATTTTTCTCCCACTTAACTGAAAGGACAATGATGAGGAATTTTCAAGAACAGAACAATATATATTACACCCCACCCCCACCACCACCACACACGCATTTCTAAAATCCCTATACTTTTGACGCTGGAGTAACTTCTTTGGGAGGTTTGTGGTTTGAGTGGTATTTCTCCTCTCCCTCTCACACTTCAGGACAAGGAGGAGGATTTTCCAAGAACGTTATTATATATCAAAGTATTTTTTTTTTAATTAAAAAAAAATAAGTTTTTGTGTTTGTGATAATTACACATACGTATAGAAAATTAAGTTACAATTATTTGTTTTTAAAATTGTCGTTTGGAGAATAAAGACATTTTTTTCCTCGAGGTGGGGTGTGATAAGATTTACGAGTGGTGTACTGATATCTCTATATAATAAAAGCCAGTGTAACGCTTAGCGGGGCGAATCCTTCAATCTTACCAGTCTCCCAGGAAGAGACTCAAGGGGGAAAGGATCCATTCTCCCATTGGTTGGCAAGAAACAAGAATCCCGCGATTACTTCTCAAGGTTTACAAGTCTTGATAATTGAGCAGAAGTAGACACTTCTTAACAAATCACTGCAAGGCACATCGCATTACACCACCAAAATAAATCGCCAAGTGTCACTTGAGATTATTTCAAGTATTAAGTTAAAATCATATTAAATTTTCTTTGCGACATGTAAGGAATTTTAATTTATTTCTCATATAAAGTGACTCACGGAAAACAATGATATGGTATTTTTTAAAATATCCTTTTTTTTCCTGCAAAAAATTGATAAAACTGACTTTCTTTTAAAAAAGTAATCAATTTAAATATTTTAGGCTTATTATTTTGTAACTTATTTTTAAATTACACATTACTTATATATTACTTATATACAGGTGTATGTAAATTTAAACTTAAAAACATCCCATATTTTAAAACTAAAAAATTAATATTTATACGAAAAGTAAAATTAATAATTTTTGATTTATAGCTTTGCATCAGGAGGACAGAAGCTTAGGGGATTAGACGGTTGGAATTCAACCCGAGATACTTATTTATTAATCAATATACACATTAAAAAATTTTTGGAGGGCGGGGGGAGGAAGGGGGGGGGGCAAACGATACAATACAATTTCAAAGTGTTATTAAAAAAATAGTATTTTTTCAATAGTTGCAGCAGACTGTTTTAATTACGTACTTTTATTGCATATTTATTAAATTTTTGTTTTATTAAGAAATCTTAATTTTGTTATAGTAGTATATTAGACGGAAAACCTGGTTTACCCAGAAATATTGTAAATGCTAATTGTGTGTTTATTAGAACATAAACTAGCCGAACTTTGCTCATCTAAACGCTTCAATATTGTCAATTACTTTTTTTTTAATCAGTTTTTCAGGTTTTAAGTAAAAAACACAATTTTTACCCACCGTCCTAGGACGGGCATTTACACTAGTTAAGAAATATTACCTATGTAATTTAAAGTTAAAATTTTGAAAAAACCCAAACGGGTTTTTCGGGTTGGGCAAAATCACAACAACCGTGCTTTAAAGGCTTCACAAAAATTTTCATTTCAAAATAGGACCCATCACAAAATTTTTCATTTCCAAACGGGACCCTTCACAAAATTTTTCATTTCCAAACAGGACCCTTCACAAAACTTTTCAACTCAAAATTGTACCCTGCACAAAACTTTCCCCCTTAAAATTAGAGCCCTTCGCAAAACTCTTTGCCTTAAAATTAGGTCTTTCACAAAATTTTGCTATCTCTAAACTGACTTTTTCACAAATTTAATCATTTAAAAGTAAAATCTGACCAGTCATATTTATATATAAGAAGAAAATATACGTATTTTACATGCTTATATCTTCTTTAAAATACATAAACAAGAGTTTAAATATATGAGTCATTTCAAATTCACAAAATTATCACTAGATTTTTCAAAAAAAAACAGTAGTTCTCAATTTACACAGGGAAAAACGGTGTACTGTACACCGTAAAAAGCCGTTCTCAATTTCACAAAAACAGGACCCTGTACTCTCACTCTGTGAAAGGATTTGTCCAGTTCATTGACAAATTTCGCGCCTCAATGTAATCTGTAACGTCTTAATGCAGTTCTCAACTGCTCTGCTCAACAAGCGCAAAACGTTTTGACACATTTACAAATTCATTTTTTAACGGAAAGGTATAAAATTGGAAAGTCTGGCCATGGAAACGATTTGGAATCGAACTGTTTTTTCCATTTTTTGACCAATAAATTAAATATTGAGTTAGAAGCGTTTTTGATCACGTGACAATCACGTTTTTCGTCCTTTCTTGAGTGGTTTTTCTCCTTTCGCGGGGAAATTCAGTTCAAAACGCCCATTTTGACACTATTTTCTGAAAGATCTATATTGTATTTGCAAAAAAAAAAAAAAAAAAAAAAAAAAAAAAAAAAAAAAAAAATGGGAAAAACAGCTTGATGATATAGTTTCTGAACAACAACACCTGCTAGTTTCATGCATTTCCGAACAAAATTAAATTAAAACTTATGTCAGAAAGTTGCCTTTTTGGATTTGAGAACAACCTTAAGTACCATACATGATCACAATGTTGCCACTTCACTATTTCGTTTTAAATTCAGATTACTTGATTGCTGTTAGCTTTTTAAAATAGTGATATTTGCCTTATTTAATGACAGATCAAACACAGCGAAAATAAAGCAAAAATGCAATAAAAAAAATAATTCCATATAGGGATGCACCGAATATTCGGTTTGGCCGAATATACCAACTATTTGGCCAAACTATTCGGTATGCCGAGTATTCGGCATAAACTATTCGTATTCGGCACGGCATTGAACTTATAAAGATATTCAGAATAATTAGAAACAGAATCATATTTAAATAAAAGAGAATGTTTTTACATTATTTATTTGCTGTTTGTTAAGTATTATTTAAGAAAATTAACCAATCATGAGGATTTTCATAGGAATTATGTACAAATGCAAGTTCCTCAACATTGTCCAGTAAATAATCTGTTTCTTGCTAAGATTTTAAGAACAACGTTTACAATCTCTGAAAATGATTGCCCACTCCAGACACCGATCTAGGATGCATTTAAAAGCTTCCTTGCTTAATCAAAGGGAGTAGAACAGTTATTCTTGCTAAGTTGTCACCATATAAAATTTGAATCGATTGTACTTTTTAACAACGTTTACAATCTCTGAAAATGATTGACCACTCCAGACATCGATCTAGGATGCATTTAAAAACTTCCTTGCTTAATCACAGAGAGTAGAACAGTTATTCTTGCTAAGTTGTCACCATGTAATATTTGAATAGATTGCATATTATTTATTAACTTTTACTTTAGTCTCTTCCTGACAAGCAAATATATGATCCTGTACAATTTTTCTTCCAATTTTTTCACGATCTCTCTTTGATTTTAAAATGTTTGTTTTAGAATTTAAGAAAATTTTATTCATTTGTTTTAATTCTCAGAAGAAGCCATGAAATTGAAAATTTTATTAATTAATTTTTTTTATAACTAATCTCTTCTTAAATCACTCAAAGAAGATTTTTTTCAGCATAAAGTTTACTTGAAAAAAGCTTTTTTTTATTAGAATAAAAGTTTCTGTTATAAATATTATGTAAAATTGTTTTAAATTTTAACATTTTAATGCCTTTAAACTTTGAAATATATTCGACAAGCCGAATATTCGGTATTCGGCCTAGCAGTTACTATTAGGCTAGCCGAATATTCGGTATTCGGTTCACCTGTTGGCCGAATATTCAGTATTCGGCCAAACTCACTATTCGGTGCATCCCTAATTCCATACTTCATTAATTGGTAAGGCGTTAATTAAAAACCATAAAAACAGTAACACTTTTTATGTATAAATTCATTACAATGTTCGGCTTTATCGAAGCCTTTTTCAAGACAAAACAGCACAATATGCAATTGTAGAAAATTCTCTATCGAAAAAGGGTTAGGTGAAGCTGATTATACGTAGTTTATATATAAAGACATTTTTATTGTTTTTATGGTGGAAGGGGGGGGGGGGGTGGTTGTGGGGTTAACAGCTTTTTGCAATCAATTTAGTACATTATCTCGACTTGTTATATATTTACATAAAACGATACCAATGAAGTAATCTAAATAATAATACTAAAAGTAGCGGATTGACAACACTGGCTGATCACAATTTTTTTTAAAAGTAAAATTCAATAAATTTATAAAATTTAATTAAAATGCGGATAAAGAACTAGGGTTAACAAGACTAAAAATTACCTCTGCGACATCCATGTAAATTTTAAAAGGTACCACGGAAAAAAAATAACAAAAAAAACGGAATTAAAATTATTTAAAAAATATTAAATATGCAGCCCATAATCATCAGTATTAAGTAGTCCGATGTGCCAATCCCAAAGCTTTCTTCTATATCATACATATTAAAACTTAGAAATTCACTAGCACAGTGCCAAAATTAAATGGCAATCTATGCCCATCATGAGGATTCTAAAGATATGAAATTCAGTGCATTAGTTCTTGAGATATGACTATAGCTAAAATCGTGTAAATCATGCAAAAAGCAGCATAGCAGCGCCATCTTTTGGGTAATTTATGCCAAAACTTAACCAGCAACTACTTGTGTCGACGTCTAACTGAATCTGAAGTTTGATGGAAATCCGTGTATTAGTTTTAAGATAGAGCTATTTCGGAAGTCCTGAAAAATGCGGCATAACAATGCAACCTGTTGGGCGATTTACACAAAAAAATATAATCAGCACCAATTCATATCAAGGACTAACTGATTCTGACGTTAGACGAAAATCCGTGCATTAGTTCTTGAGATAGAGCTATTGCGGAAATCGTGAAAAGTACAACACTACAACGCCACCTGTTGGGCGATATACACCAAAAACTGCCTGCAATCTTCCTGGCTTTTTTTTTAAATTATAGCATCTTTCTTGCTCCTCATCCAAAAAGTCTGCGCTCTTTTTGCTTCTTTGTAAAAAAAAATAGAACCACCCATATTGCTTTTCTATTAACACGTTGAATGCCACGTCAGTCGCCGGTGACTGACACTGGTCTTTCCGTTTATTCCGCGTCATATTTTTGCGTTTATTCCGCGACTTATAGCTTCTGTAACGCAAAGGGGAGTCTTATTTCGTGACCTAAACGGAAAGACAGACAAAATAGACTTGGCATTCAACGTGTTAAAAAATTTGCTTGCATACTTAAAACTGAATCATAACCATGTTTTGAAAAAAGTTTCCTGACTTTTAAATATTAAAATTGCCTTTCAAAATAAAAAAAATAAATTTAAAAAAATATTCTTAAGGATTTAAAAGTACCTTTTAGGAACTAAAAAGTGTATTTTTATTTACGCGGCACCAGAAGAAGTCTGCCTTTTTTTAAACGCAAGAGGAAACTTATTTATAACATCATAACATGTAAATAAAAACATAAATAATGAGGATAAACAAAGCTTAAAAGATGAAAGAAGCCAGGATTGGCAAGTTTTTGACGCATGACTGTTTTTACCGGATTTTATCATGGTTTTTACCGTCACGTCAAAAACCTCTTTGTCAAAAATGTCAAAAACCCATTTTTTAGTAGTAGTTTGTTTTCACGTTATTTTTTTTTTCATTCTATCTCCTAGCATTAAGTTGTTTCACATGAAATATTCAATATCGAAAAGGCTCTAAAGTATATTTATCCATCCAAGAAAAACAAAAAAGAATTGCATTAGAATAATACGTATACATCTCTGTTAGAAGACCTCTACAATAATCTTAAGCTATTTGGCATATTCTACAAAAAATATATTTTTTGAAGAAATCCTATAACCCATAAGTATAAGATTAAAAAATATGTCTAATTTCGGCAGAATGTGCTTAAAACTAAATAGTTTTCTCAGAAATTTCATCAGAAGTAAGTTTTCTTAAAGCGTTAAATCCAAATTGTCATTGATTATTTTTTATTTCTAAATAGCAATAAATGAAATAAAATATATTTTAATAGTTGAAAATTACATACATCTTTTGGGAGAAAGGAATAAGACTTCTTCTTCAAAGTTAAATCTTGTAGAGATTAAAATTTGAAAATCAATATTAAACTTTAAACCATGTGAAAACTCAATTTTTAAGTATATTTTTGTTAAGTAGTTTATTTAAGTCTAATTATTTCCTTAAATTAAATAAATAATTATTTTTAAGCAGAAATGTAGATCCCTTAAGATCCATTAATTAAAAAGTTAACTGCATTAAAAAATAAATAACATTTAAGAATCTTTCTAAATTTAATAATAATTTTAAAGGTAAAAGATTTTTACTCATGCAGTCATATGTATGTAATAAAAATATGAAATGTGTTATTTCTTTCAATTCACTTTAAATAATGCCTAAATAATTTTAAGTAAAATGTATACAGGACATAAATAGTTTGTCTTTATGGTAGCTTTAATAAATTTCAATTTAATCCCCTTCACGGCGAGCATCTTTTACAAAATTTTTAATCTTTTATCACTGTTATTTTAAAACAGAAATTTTTGACTATATGAATCGAGAAAATGCCTTGTTAAATAAGGCAAAATTTACAATAAAAAATAACTGGTAGGAATAATCACGAGCGTATTGTGACACTCATCCCCAAGGACACTATAGGGGCACTCGTACCAAAGACACTATCCCCAAGGGGCTAAAAATATTTCATGACTATTCAGGTATAAATTTATATCTAAAAAATATATAAGCTGAAATGGTCTGTTTATAAGGTTCATATATATTTGCACTAAAGTTAACAAATAGCAAAAAAAAGAGGAACTATAATGTATATGTATATATATATATATATATATTCTATTTTGTTTTTTCTTTATTGTTTTGTTGTGTTAAATATTAAGTCTAAAAGCTTTCATCTGAAATCATCCTACAGGTTTGTATAAAAATTTTAATTTAAAATTTTAAGATTCCGCTTTTTGAAGTGAAAATGAAAATCACCATAATTGCATTTATGAAATACATAAGATATGCATTTTAACATATTATATCTAAAAATATTCAAATTTATTCAATGACCACAGTCCATGCTTGACATCTATTGTCACACCATATAACAGCATTTTTGCATCTCCAGGGGTCTGTCCAGACTTTACTCACAGGCTCCTGTTTTTGTGAAATTTTTCTTATTTTTGTGAAAATTCTAGTCATAATTTTGTGAATTTTAAATTATCGATGTCTTCATGTTCTATCCTTCATGAATAAAAAGCTAAGTAATCTGCTCTTTGGTGAGTTCAACTGCTTACTTATAGGCCAGGTTTTATTTTTAAATGACTAAATTTGTGAAAAGTTCAATTTGAAAGTGAAAAAATTCTGTGAAAAGTCTATTTAAGAGACAAATAATTTTTGTGAATGGTCCTGTTTTGGGATAAAATGTTTTGTGAATGGTCCTGTTTGGGGATAAATAATTTTGTGAAGGGTACTGTTTTAAGATAAATTATTTTGTGAAAGGTCCTTTAAAGGACCTAAAATTTTCCTAAACATATCCCTGATCTCTAAAATAATTTTAATGTATTTTATTAAAAATGTATATTGAATATTATCATAATAACCTTTTATTGTTATTCAATATTAATGTTCATTGGTGTTAGTAGAATCTATATTAGTGGAGATTATGGCAAATATTGTTCTTTCCTGTTACTCTTGTATTTTAAATTTTTTCCCATTTAGGAAATGCTCGTCTTTTAAATAAATTTAACAAACTGTGAATAATAACAATGAAAAATCAATCTACAAATGTATTGTGCTACACTTACACTATAAATTGGGGGGGGGGGGGGAATCGAAAATGATAGGTTTTCGACAGAATAAACCGGTAAAAACACTGTTTTTACCACTGTCATGTCAAAAACCAGTTTTTGACGTCAAAAAACCAACCCTGAAAGAAGCCCATTTGAAATACAAAGATAAAAGAGAAAGAGAGCGAGAAAAGGGGAAACTGTCGTCAGTGCCTGTTTTACGGCTGGGCATTCGGGGCACGGGCCCAGGGCCCCTGATTTTCTGGGGGCCCAAATGCTGTTGAAGATTTTTCAATTATTGGCCAAAATCTGACGTAGTTTTAACATCTAAAGGAATTTTACATTTCATTCTACATTCTATAGTGTGTTCATACTGTATTTTTATAACGTTGTATATTTTGTCTGAAATATCCATTTATAGTTACTTTGTTATAGTGAATATTTTCTTTTACCTTTATCACTTTAAAAATGCATTTTTTTTTTTTTTTAAATTCTTATTTAATCCTGTTCCTGATCTAGTCAGATTGTTTGGGGATTGGTGGGAATAGCTTGCAGACAGTAGAGCCCCTTAATATTTTAAATAATTATAGCTTGGTGTTGCCGAGAATTCATTATTAGTTGTTGCATAGTTTATCATTCCAGATCAGGGTTGGCAAGGTTTTGGACACAACGGTAAAAACCACGGTAAAATCCATGGTTTAAACCGTACTGTCCAAAACCCTTCTGTCTAAAACTGTCCAAAACTATATTTTGTAGTAAAATTATATTTATCAGAACAATGCTAAAAGTTAAAAAAATTGGCAAAAAGATTACAATACAAAAATACCAATTTAGTATTAACAACCTAATTACCCTACGTTATACTACCTAACAATTTAGTAGTAACAACCTAATTTTTAAATAATACTAGTTAATAGAAGTACTAACGATTTTTATGACGAATACATTCTGATTCTGTTACTGAAAGTCCCGAGAGTTGTTACTGGAAATAATTGATAAATGGAGTTCAGGTTCAGCATACTGATTAAACCAGCTTACTGCTGGCAACTATTTATATGTGTATATTAAGAAATAGTATAAATAAAAATAATTGATTTTGTTTGATTATGAGATATTTAGATATTGACTATTATTATAACACTATATTATATGACTATTATTATAACAACACTATTTAACTCTTAAGAAATAGAATGTTCACTAGAATTAGATTAAATTCATAATAAAAATACATATTTTAAAAAAATAACTTCTAGATTTTAAATTAAATATTTGTGTTTTCTTTCATTATCCTATAATCTAGAAAAGATAATAATTTACAATGAAACATATTTAAAAGAAATTTCTTTGTAACATTTTCTTGCACAAAAATTGAAACAAAAGCAAATCTCCCCTCCCTATACTACATGTGTGGTATTATAAAGAATTTCTTATTATTATAACTCAATTCTAACAGAAACAGAACTTTTTATGTTACACAGATATTAGAAAAATTTGAACTTTTTTTCATTTACCAAAGAATTAAATTGAATATTAGTAAAATATATTGTGAGATATTTATATTTATTCATATGTTTAAAAAGTGTGCAGTGGTTACATGAGGAATGTTGCTTTTCTTAAGGTTTTGGACACTTTAGTACAGTTTTGGACGCTTTAGTACAGTTTTAGACACTTTAGTACAGTTTTGGACAGTAAAACCCACATGTCCTGTCCAAAACCCCAACCCTGTTCCAGATATATAGAGTTGTATAGGAAAAGATAATCAACATCGCATAATTTATTATAAAGCGTCTATTCATTTAAATTTCATAATTGTGAAATAATTATTCAATGAATATTTTAATGTAATTATTAAGACTGTTCTCAACTGCTCTGCTCAACAAGCGCAAAACGCTTTGACACATTTACAATTAATTCATTTTTTAACGCAAAGACAGGGCTCGAAATGGAAAAATCCACGAACCGGAACGCTATTTCAAAATTATTGTCGACTAATATATATATATTTTTTAAAGTACAGTCCCGATTATCCGAGTCCGGCTTAACCGAGTTTCCGCTTTAACCGAGTTATTTTCTTCTGATGGACTGATGGCTTCAATTATTATGAAACAGCCAGTATAAATGAAGTGTTAGGTGAAGATGAAAGAGCAGTCGTAAAAAGTTAGAAGTCCGATTTTCTGGTCAGAATGGGAAAAAAATTGTGGTCGTTTTTTTTCCCCATTCTGACCAGAAAATCAGAGTTCTAACTTTTTACGACTGATCTTTCATCTTCACCTAACACTTTTTTTATAATGGCTGTATCATAATAATGGAAGCTATCAGTTCACCAGAAGAAAATGATCCATTTCAAAAGTATAAGTTCGATCGAAAAAAAACCAATTTCATTCCAGGTATTTTTTTAAAGTAACGGAAATGTACATCAAAGAAACGTTACTAGTACAGTAAAAATGATTGAATTAAGTGAAAAATTATATTTCATCTCCTTTAGTGGGTGACGATTTGTGTAAATCCGGTTTATAAGAGTTTTTTGCTTATCCGAGGTGAGCTTGGTTCATATTAACTTGGATAATCGGAACTTTACTGTATAGCAAATTTATATTTTAACTGCACAAAAACCAATTTAAAAAAATGCATTCAAGATTCTAAATAATTAGAAAAAACGTTACAGAGAGCAATAATAAGCTATATGTATGAAACTGTAATAATATTTTTAAAATAATTCCACGAACCGGAACACTATTTGCCATACTTTCACGAACCGGAACAATATTTGTCACAATTTCACGAACCGGAACATTGTTCCGGTTTGCTCCGGTACATTTCGAGCCCTGCGCAAAGATATAAAATTGGAAAGCCTGACTGTGGAAGCGATTTAAAATCGAACTGTGTTTTCCATTTTTTTTTATCAATAAATTACCTATTGAGTTATAATCGATTTTGATCACGTGACACGGCATTTCTCTCCCCTTACTGACTGGATTTTCTTCTTTCGTTTGGAAGTTCGGTTCAAAATGTCAACTTTGACAGTATTTTCTGAAAGATCTATTGCATTTACAAGAAAACGGAAAAAACAGTTCGATAATATAGTTTTTGAAGAACAACACCTTCTAGTTTCATGCGTTTCCGAATAAAAACGAATCAAATCTTGTGTCAAAAAGTTTACCCTTTTAATGTCAAAGCAGCCTTAAAAATGCAGTGTATTTTTAATTCTTATTTAATCCTGTTCCCCTAATATTTTAAATAATTATAGCTTGGTGTTGTCGGAATTTATTATTAGTTGTTGCATAGTTTATCATTCCAGATATGTAGGCTTGTACAGGAAAAGATAATCAACATCACACAATTTATTACAAAACGTCTACTCATTTAAATTTCATAATTGTAAAATAATTATTTAATGAATATTTTAATGTAATTATTAAAGTCAATAACGGTTAATTTAGTAAGTACCAGTTTTCAATTTTTTTTTTTTTCAACTCATTCCCCCTGTAAGCATCTGTGCCCAGGGCAACCAAATTCTTAAATCGGCCCTACTGTCGTACATCCAAATCTTAAAACAACAAATTTAGCAGTCAATAAGCAAAGGAAATATTACAGATTTAGAATAAAAAGTATCAGAAGATCCGTATTAGCAAATAATAATAATAATGTTTCTTTCTCAACGGAAATACTTTTTAACAATTTAGATGGGGAAAAAAAAAAAAAAAAAAAAAAAAAAAAAAAAACGAATCACAAATATGTATAAAACACAAAAATAATTAGTGGATTTGTTCACCAGAATTACACTTTTGAAACCTGAGATTTTCCATAGCTTGCAAATGTACTTTATGAAGATATTCATTTGTAAATAAATTATTCTCTACTCAAAAATGTCTGCAACATTATAAGGTGAAAATATATTTTCCTGACAATTGTTTACATTGAAGATAATCCTCTGTAATAGCAAGGGTCGATGCAGGTTTTTATTCTTGGTGCCCATTTTGTGAAAAATAACATTTTGTAACGAAAGTTGAAATCCAGTTATTCAAATTCGAACCAAGACTTTATGAACAAAAACATTCTTTAAAACCCCTTGCTAAAGTTTTTGGTTTTCTTGACCTGGTTTTATTTACAAATTACACATTTTAAAACAGTTTTTATGAAAAAGAATGTTACGTAGGGGACCTATTTTATTTAAAGGAATTTTGTGAAGGGGCGTGTTTTATTAAGTTCATTTTTGTGAAGGGGCCCATTTTATCAAATTTATTTTTGTGAAGAGGCCTATTTTATTAAATAGATTTTTTGTAAAAGGGCCCTAAATAGGCCCCAAATTTTGTCTGGATTGACCCCCTGAATAAGACTATATTTTTTAAACCTAAATATTTAATTTTTTACAAACCTCAGATTTTATTATACGAAGGCACTCATTAATGTCTTTCTACTTAAAATTTTTTTATATATTTACTATAAAACAAAAAACATGCCCGTTAATGACCCTGAAGTCATACTGACGATGATAAAGACCTAACCAATAGATTTCGTTTCACTTCAATTTTTTTGTACTTAAAGATTGCCCAATTTCTGTTTTTAGGCCGCCAAATAGGGGGGAAAAATGTGCTTTCGAATGCAATTTCTTTAAAAATGGTACCTCAAACCTCAATTTACTGGTTTTTAAAATAATTTTCAAGTTTTCTTATTTTTTTTTACCTGCGCGAAACCTAGCTACAAAATAGGCCACACTAACCCCTTTGCACTAAAAACAATTAGACCGATAGGTGGCAGCAAAGACATCGAGTTCAATTGCTCTGCTCAACAAGATCAAAACATTTTGACTCATTTAAAATTCATTTTTTAACGGAAAGATATAAAATTGGAAGGCTTGACTGTGGAAACAATTTAGAATTCAACTGTGTTTTTCATGTTTTGATAAATAAATTACCTATCGAGTTATAAGCTATTTTGATCACGTGTCAAAGACGTTTTTCATCCTTCCTTGAATGGTTATTCTAATTTCGCGCGGAAATTCGGTTCAAAACGCTCACTTTGACACTATTTTCTGAAAGATCTATTGCATTTGCAAAAAAAAAAAAAAAAAAAACGGAAAACACAGCTCGATTAAATAGTTTCCGAACAACACCTGATAGTTTCAGGCATTTCCAAACGAAAAAAAAAAAAATAAATTAAAACTTGTGTCATAAAGTTGACCTTTTGGATTTGAGATCAGCCTTTAATTATTAGATTAGCTAAAATTTTCCAGAAAATTTTTAATTATTTAAACTGAGTGATAGTTCATTACATTCACAATATCACATAAACTGTAGGCGGTCAAATGTTCAAATACATAACCATAATATTTCTACAAATAATGATTACACGAATAGATTATTTTGAGAACTTCAATAAAACCAAATTTCATTTCAGCGATTAAATAAATAAAGAAAAAAATAAATAAATGAAATTGGGTGGGCGGAGAGGTCAAATTATTGGGTGGGCTTGTGCTAGACCGACCCATATAAGGGAACAGATGTGTTATTATCCCTGGGTCCGCCATTTTGGATTTTTTTCTTGGCTTGAATTAAAAATTATTTTTTATTAAGTTATAATCATTATATTCGAGTTTTTTTCAATATTATATTAACCTACCAACAATATTTAACCATTGGCGACATTACTACTTGGCGAAAAAGGAGTTTTCATGCAAGAAACAAATCCAAGATGGCGGACCCAGGGATAATAACACATCTAAAAGCCTTGCATTTTATTCCACTAATAGGTTTGTCATAGGTCCGTCTTGTTACACAAAAAGTTTCATAAGTGTTGTTATACGGAGAATCACTTTATTATGCTATATGTCCATTTGTGACCACAGAAGAGGGGTGGATTGTGTGGGGAGGTAAAATGACCCAATCGTCCAAACCTCATCCTACGCCTTCATTCTTAATGCAGATTTGCCAAGTTCTGGAAGCCAAAAATCAGGAGATTCCATTTCAGAAATCAGGAGATATTTTTGTCAATAAAAACTTATTAATTTTTAAATGTAAGCATGTTTAGTGTAAGTTTAATTTTTAACAGGGATTGGTTATTACTAAAGATTAAAAAGAAATAAGTCACTCTTACTCAAATAAGAAATAAGTGTACTCCTTACAAGTAGAATGCATTTAAGAATATGATGTTTTAACATACTTTTAAATTAACTATATATTACAGGTAAGGGGGGGGGGGGAGTTTTGTTTCCTATAAACATATATAAAACTATAGTGAAGATCTTAAATATGTCTTAATCGAGACAAATTATTAATAATCCAAAACATGCCCATAGTAACAGTAAAAAAATCTTAAAGATTCATCATTTGTAATGAATCTGAATGTAGTTTAGATATAAAATACTACTGATCAATCATACTAAGGAATAACTATACCTGTACTGGAGTTTTCATCACTGAATCACAGTACATTTGATTGTAAAATAACAGAATATCTAAAAGTATGTGAAAAATCAGGAGAAATGTCAAAAATCAGGAGTATGGAAAAACATGTAAATTCAGGAGTCTCCTGCAGAAATCAGGAGACTTGGCAAGTCTGTTAATGGTTTTACGCTTTTATGCATGTTTTTATTCCTGGATTCAGACCTACGTGCTATAATTTCACGTTACAGTAAAATCATGCAAATTTTCTTTTGCCACTCCTGTGAAATTTACTTTTGTCGAGATGTGTCACTTCTCTTGCGGGTGAGTGATGTGTGGTCCTGCGTAGTGAAGAGGTTAAACGTAAAAAATAATATCCTAAATATAATTTTTTTTTAATTAGTTACAGATAATCTTTGTCCTAGAAGAATTGTATTACAAGATTGTTCAGGGCCGAAACTAGCTTTTTTTGCACCCGGGGCAAACATGAATTTTGGTGCCCCCCCCCCCCCTTTGTTCCTCAAAGTATATTTACAAAGAGAATTTTACTAATTTTCTAATGGCCGACTTATTTTAAAATTTAAAATATGTAATCATAAAATATGTAACACTGAACTACGTAAATTGAGTGTGACGTTTGTTGCAATTATAGTTCGTTCACATAAAAGAATTCGCATGTATTACCGGCTATTTACAGTGTTTGCTTATAAAGTAGCGTTCCGCTTAACCGAGTTATTTTCTTCTGATGGACTGATGGTTTTCATTACTATGAAACAGCCATTATAAATGAAGTGTTAGGTGAAGATAAAAGAGCAGTCGTAAAAAGTTTGAACTCTGATTTTCTGGTCAGAATGGGGAAAAAAAATGGCCATAATTTAAAAAAAAAAAAAAATTATGGCCATGATTTTTTCCCATTCTGATCAGAAAAACAGAGTTCAAACTTTTTACGACTGCTCTTTCATCTTCACCTAACACTTCATTTATAATGGCTGTTTCATAATAATGAAAACCATCAGTCCATCAGAAGAAAATGATCGATTCCAAAGGTATAATCTTTCATTTGGCGCCCCTTCGTTCTGCCGCCCGGGGCACATGCCCCCTCTGCCCCCCCCCCCTTAGTTTCGGCCCTGAGATTGTTTAAACATTGACCTTTTATGATTTATACTGGGAACAATGAGCTGTGAAAGTAATAACAAATATTATAAACCCATTTATTTACACTCTCACAGTACCTAAAATATAACACAAAACATTGTCTTATAGAAGTTAACTTACAGAAACAGTAGTAGTAATTACAGTAATAAAAATGCATAGTATTCTGCTGTTTAAAATTACATTTTAAGTTTGATAATATTCCACGAGCAAAAAAAATGTAATCTAACTTGATAAAATTTGCAATTTGTGATATTATTTAAACTCACTTTTTATTATAAAAATAATGAAAAAAGAAAACTTATTTTACAAGCTAATAACTTACAACAAATTATTCCAGTATAAAAGAATTCCTAGCATTGTACAATAAAAAATTATATACAGGGGTCGTCGATCCAGGCAAAATTTAGGGTCCCTTCGCAAAAATCTTTTTAATAAAACAGGCGCCTTCCTACTAAATCAGGTCCCGTCACAAAATTCCTTTCCATAAATACTTACTGTTTATTATTTTTATTTTGTTAGGTTTTAAAATGTGTGATTTGTAAATAAAATCAGTTCTCCAGAAACGAAAACTTTAGTAAAAGGTTTTAAAGAAATTTTTGTTACTAAATGCTTTGTTCGAATTTGAGTAACTGGATTTCAGCTCGTTACAAAATGTTATTTTTCACAAAAATATAATAAAATTCACAAAAATAACTTTTGCTTTTCACAAAATGGACCCAAAGAGAAAAAAAAAAAAAAAAAAAAAAACCCTGCATCGATCCCTGATATATGAGTTCAAGGAAATTCTCCAAAAAATTTAAGTTTGGTAATATTCCAATTGTAATAAATGTAGTCCAAATTGATAAAAATGATAAGCTATGGTATTATATAAACTCACTTTTTCTTTATAAAAATCATCCCAATAAATAAAAATTAATAGTAAGTACTTAATAGTAAGTAATTAATACATTAATACAGTAAAAAATTATGTATTAAAGTTCCAAAAAAATTCTGTATTCCCAAAAAATTATGTATAAATATTTTATTTCTTATAAATATATCTAATAAATTACGGACACACAGCAGCACATTTTCTGCGTACTATATACTTTTAAATATTTAATTTTCTTAAAAACAAACGCTACAAAAAACACTCACGAAAAATGTCGTGTTGGCAAAACTTAGTTTTATTCCACGTGCATTAACATGTAATCGAACTTGATAAATGTTGCAATTTATGATATTATTTAAACTCACTTTTCATTATAAAAGTAATAAAAAAGAAAACGTTAACTGTTAGTTTACAAGAAAATAACTTGTAACAAATTATTACAGTAAAAAAGTATTCCTAGCGTTGTACAGTATAAAATTATATATAGGAGTTCAAGGAAATTCTCCAAAAAATTTAAGTTAGGTACTATTCCATCTGCAAGAAATGTTATCTAACTTGATAAAATTATGAGTTATTATGCCATTTAAACTCACTTTCACTTATAAAAATCATCCCAGTAAATAAAAATTCATATCGTTATACAGTGAAAAATTATGTGTACAAGTTTCGAGAAATTCTGTTATGTATAAATATTTTACTTCTTATAAATATGTCTAATAAATTAAGCATAGCAGTACATTTTTCTGCGAAGCAAATACTTTTACAATATTTAATTTTCTCAAAATAAAAACAAAGGCAACTAAAAACACTTACGAAAAATTTCATGATGGCAAACTTTAGTTTTATCCCACGTGCAACAAAGGGAAGTTGTAGTTGGCACCTTGTAGCAACCGAGACACTGGGAGGCTGAGAAGAGAATAATCCAAACACCAAAAATTCTTACTTATGAATACCTCTAAATTTTCTTATCTTTCCCAAGAAGGGTGCAATCAAAGATGTTGACGTCATAAAAGGCCAAAGGCTATTGGGCACTTCAGGAATGTGACTGTAGAGGGGATTATCAACCCCCGAAATTCACTAGCGTCTCGGTGTAGCTCCGCTCCCTAGGGAGATCGTAGTGACTGGATTCAACTAAGTCCAATCGAAGCTAGATTTGGCGAAGTATTGCTAGTTTAGCGAAGTGTTGCTAGTTTCGCGAAGCATAAATGTTATATCGAAAACAATTTACTAGAAATTTTGAACACAGATAGAACCTGAATAGTGATGATGCTTATTATATATTCCGATTTCGGAAATTTCAACTTATGGATTCCAAAGGGTTTCGCCTCCCCCCACGGAAAAAAACATTTTTGATAATGTGTCTTCTAATTGTCATAAATACTTGCATTTTGTAGGCAGGCACATTCTGAATAGAATCGTACTTAAATTTGAAAAATTCTAAAAATATATATATACCTTTGTTTCAGAATTAAAACAGTCATAGACACTAGAAATTTTGAATGAACATATAACGTTAATAGTGATGCGAAAATACTCCAATTGAAATTTTAATGAGTGGGGTCCAAAGGATGTTATCCCCCTCCCCTCCCCTGATAAAAAAAGTAACACTTTTGTTTATGACCCTTCAAATTTTCTTAGCATATATACTATTAAGGATTTACCTGCATACAAAATTTAAAATACCTTTGATTATTCGAAGTCATACCACCAAAACTTTTTTTTTTTTAATGAAGGTGTGTGTGTGTGGGGGGGGGGGGGGTTAGATTATCTTCTCTTAAAGTTTTCAATAAAGTAACACTTAAACAGGATTACTATTCAAAATGTACCTGCCTGCAAAATTCAGGTATCAATGTCAATCTAAAGAATAAAATGGCATTTTGGGGGGGGGGGGGGGGGGGGTGTTGATATCCAAGAGCCTAAAATGCAGGCATGAAAGTGGGAAATAGGAAAAAAGGAGGAAAATCTTTTCGGTCCATATGATGGCACCAAACTTTTAAAATTTAGACACATTTTAACAGATCAATAATTTTTAAATCAAAAATGTTGCATAAATAGAAGAAAATATTCTATTCCAAAAAGAACATTATGAAACTTCCTTTTTCTTTTAAAGTCTAAAAAACTTTCATTCTGGAGAGATACTTTAATCAAATTTATTTACACGACTTTCATATGATTATAATATAAGCTTCCCTTTGATTTGATAGATCTTTTGCACAGCAATTAAAAACTCCAAGGATTTTAGTTAGACAAAATGTCTGATTATTAAATTTTCAAGATCCCCCCCCCCCCCCCCCCCAATCCCCCACCTTATATGCTTCCAATATTTTCTTTGCATTTTTGCATCAATCCAGAAAATGACCAAATTATTTTTAAAAAGGTGGATTTCCACCTTTAGGAGGAACACTTTCATGCCTGAAAATGGTATCATTTTTGAGAAGTGTTTACTGTACCTTAATAGAAGAAATATGCGATTTTATTGAATTTTTATTTGTAGGTACCACGGTTCACATAATATTTTGAGAAAATTTTAGGAAAGAATTTTCCTAGTGTTTAATAATGCACAAGAAATTAAAATCCCATCTTCCGACCTACAAAGATCATGCCGCATGCAATTGTTTTTGCTGTTTATCTAAAAACATGCTAATTTGCCCTGTTTTTAAAAGATTACCCAATTACGGAAGATTAAATTATAGCATTTTAACTATTTTTAACACAATCAACTGATTGATAAATAAATAATAAGAGTAGAATTGTAGTATAGAAATAGTAGAATGTGTAGAATTGTAGTAGTGAAAATTTGTGAGTATGAAATTATCGTTGTATTATCCGCCATCGCCATCTTCGCTCAAAAAAACATCTAACCTAAACAGACTTTTCAACGACAGCGCGAGTGTGAGCGAGCGCTTGTGCTTCGTCTGAAAATAACTCAAAAATAACTAGCGCCAATTCCTCAGCCAAGAGGTAGGGGAAAAATCACCATAGGGAGCGGAGCTACACCGAGACGCTAGTCCGAAATTCTAGTTTGAAGAGTAAATAACGTCGCACAAAGATAAATATCTCGTGAGGTAGTTTTGAATGTTCCTACAACTAATTGAAAAATAGTAATATACTAATAGTGTTTTAGATTCATAGTAAACTATTTTGTTTTAATTATAGTGTTTTATAGATTTCCATAAAATAATATATGTATATTTTTTATGATGGGGAAGACAGACGTGAAATTTAGACTAAAATTATGGTAAGAACACTAGATAAATTTCAATGCACTTTGATATCCTCGTTTTTAAAAAAAGAAAATAAAGAAAAAAAAAATGTATATGTCGTAGGCTAATTGGAGAATCCATCTCCCTTTTTCCAATTAGCCTGATATTTTTCAGGCTTATTGCAAAGAGCCTAGAAAGCATTAGGCTAATTGAAAAATGACCACTTATTATCCGATCAGGGTGATATTTTTAGCTCACAGGCTATCAAAGCCTGAGAGCTTATGTGCCCGCCGATTCTGTATGTACGTAACGCGATAACTCTTGATAGAAATATCCGATTTGCTTCAATTTGTTTTCTAGGTTCATTCTGATAAGGTGCTTCCCTGATTATTTTTGGGGGTTCATTGGTTAAGGATAAAGGGGAAAAAGAGGGGCTGGTACCCCCCCCCCCTTAATTTATATAAATGGGTTTTTCATGCAGAAATATTCGATTTGTTAAAAATTTGGTATACCGGTTTATTGTGTTAAGGAGCTTCCCTGATTAGATTTGGAAGCTCATTATTTAAGTATAAAGGGGGGGGGCTATCCCCCCGTAATTTAGATAAATGGGTTTTTCATGCAGAAATATGAGATTTGCTATAAATTTGGTGTACCGGTTAATTATGTTAAGCAGCTTCCCTGATTACATTTGGAAGATCATTATTATGTATAAAGGGGGAAAAGGGGGGCAATTGCCTCTCCCCTTAATTTAGATAAATGCGTTTTTCATGTAGAATTATTCGATTAGCTCAAATTTGGTATACTGGTTTATTATGTTAAGGAGATGGCTTGATTAGATTTGGAGGTTCATTAGTTAAGTATAAAGGGAGGAAAGGGGGGGGGGGGCTAGCTCCCCATTAATTTAGGTAAATGGGTTTTTAATGCAAAATTATTCAATTTGCCCCAAATTTGGTATACCAGTTTATTATGTTAAGGAGCTTCCCTGATTAGATTTGGAGGATCATTAGTTAAGTATAAAGAGAGGAAAGGGGGGGGGTAGCTCCCCCTTAAATTAGATAAATGGGTTTTTCATGCAGAGTTATTCGATTTGCTCCAAATTTCGTATACCGGTTTATTATGTTAAGGAGCTGCCTTGATTAGATTTGGAGATTTATTGGTTAAATATAAAGGAGGGACAGGGGCTAGTGTCCCCTTAATTTAGATAAATGGTTTTTCATACAGAATTATTCGATTTGCTTCAAATTTGATATACCAGTTTATTACGATATGGCTTCCTTCATTTGATTTGGAGGTTCATTGGTTAAGTATAAAAGGGGGGAAATTGCCCCTCCCCTTAATTTAGATAAATATGTTTTCATGCAGAATTATCTAATTTAGTTTAATTTTTTTTTCTAGTTTCATTCTAATAAGGAGCTTTTCTGATTAGATTTGAAAGTTCATTGGTTCAGCATAAAGGGAGAAATGGGGGAGCTAATATCCCCCCCCCCCTTAATTTAGTGAAATGTTTTTTTCATGCAGAATTATCTGATTTCCTTCGAATTTGGTATACCTGTTTATTATGTTAAGTAGCTTCCCTGATTAGATTTGGAGGTTCTTTGGTTAAATAGAAAGGGGGGCAACGGGGACTAATACCTTCATTTATTTTTCGAGGGGCATTATTCTTTGAAATAAGAGTATAATATACAATTAGTGTGAATAGCCTGTGAGCTCAATGCCATCAGTTTAACTGGGCATTTTTCTTTTTATTAGGTTTATTAACGCATAACCCTACCCGAACCCGAAAAATAAATTACAACAGACCGTACCCCGATCCGAGCAAGACAAAATAATTTCAGTCTACATGGAACCCGACCCGAACCTGAGAGTTCCATTTGAAAAAACCCGAAATCCCGAACCAAATCTGATAACCGACAAAAATGTTCCAAAGATCCATAACCGGATCCGAACAAGACAAATTAGTTTCCGTGGACACGCAACGCTACCACAACCTAAAAATTCCATTCGAAGTCAACCTGAAACCCGTCCCGAACCAAATCTTAACCGACAAAAATATTCCAAAGAACTATAACCCGATGCAAGCCGGACAAAATAATCTCCGTCCACCGGCAACCCGATCCGAAAATGAAAGTTCTAATTGAGCTCAATCCGAAACCTGGTTGTGGTCGGTTTTCGGGTTGACTTCAAATGGAACCTTCAAGTTCGGATCCGGTTGAAAAAAAAATTAAACTAAATCAGATAATTCTGCATGAAAACCCATTTATCTAAATTAAGGGGAGGGGCAATTGCCCTCCTTTCCCCCCTTTTATACTTAACCAATGGACCTCCAAATCAAATGAAGGAAGCCATATCGTAATAAACTGGTATATCAAATTTGAAGCAAATCGAATAATTCTGTATGAAAAACCCATTTATCTAAATTAAGGGGACACTAGCCCCTGTCCCTCCTTTATTCTTAACCAATAAATCTCCAAATCTAATCAAGGCAGCTCCTTAACATAATAAACCGGTATACGAAATTTGGAGCAAATCGAATAACTCTGCATGAAAAACCCATTTATCTAAATAAAGGGGGGAGGGGTCTAGCCCCCCTTTCCTCCCTTTATACTTAACTAATGAACCTCCAAATCTAATCAGGGAAGGTCCTTAACATAATAAACCGGTATACCAAATTTGGAGCAAATCGAATATTTCTGCATGAAAAACCCATTTATATAAATTAAGGGAGGGACTAGCCACCCCCCCCCCACCTTTATCCTTAACCAATGAACCCCAAAAACTAATCAGGGAAGCACTTTATCAAAATGAACCTAGAAAAAAAAATTTGAAGCAAATCGGATATTTCTATCAAGAGTTATCGTGTTACGTACATACGTACGTACGTACGTACACACGTACATACAGAATCGGCGGGCACATAAGCTCTCAGGCTTTGATAGCCTGTGAGCTAAAAATATCACCCTGATCGGATAATAAGATTAGCGTCTAGCGATCACACTTTTTCATTTTGATCCTGTGATCCTGCTGGATCAGCGTGCTCCGCGCATATCGTTTCACGCATAACGTATCGATGTTTGTGTAAAATAATAATCTAAGCAAAATTGTTTAAGGAACTTTGTGGTGTAGTGGTATGACGTTCAACTTCAATTATAATGGCATAGGTTTGATTCCTTACGGAGCTCAATGAAAATGAATGTCAAAATTGCTTTAAAAAACTAAATTTTTTTAAAGATAAAAACTGAAAATTTATATTTTTCAATATTTGTACCACTATTAACAATTTTTTGTGAATTTTCCAAATATTTGATATGGTGATCGTAGTTTTAACAGATTTACTGCATTAAGTATCGCCATCTAGTGGTGTAAAGATAAGCTAATCATAAAGAATGTTTTAAATTTAATAAAAATTAAATATTTTTTCATAATTTTAATTTTTATCATCATTTTAAAAAAACTTTTAATTTTGAATAAATAATAATTGTTAATATTTTTTTCATAATTTGAAATTTTATAATGATTGAGTAATTTATTTATTTTTTAATCATTTAAAGGCACTTTAAATTCTGAATATAATAAATTTTTATATGTTTCTAATAATTTTATGTTACATCTAAACATCTATGTAACATCTAAATATAAACAAATATATGTCATGCGCGGACGGTATGGGTATGATGCAAAATACGTCATGCGCTGAACGATATGCGCGGAGCTCCCTGATCCCGCAGGATCACAGGGTCATTTTTCAATTAGCCTAACGCTTTCTAGGCTTTTAGCAATAAGCCTGAAAAATATCAGGCTAATTGGAAAAAGGGAGATGGATTCTCCAATTAGGCCGGCTCTTTGCAAAGAGCCGGATTTCTCAATTAGCCTACGACATATATAACTGCCACTTTGAAGGCTACATTCTAACGACGAAAACTGGGAAGACCTAGAAATAAAATTTAAATTCCTGTCATATACAACTGCGCATTATCGTAAATTACCGTCATTAGAATACGGATAGCTCATCCTTTTCCTTACTGCTTCTATAAGACAAAACTGGGAAAATTCATTAGTGGCCAGTGGCCAGTAGTACCAGTGGCCACTTTCTTACTTTACAGTACTAAAAGTAAACTTTTGTTAAAATTTCGATTAGAATTAAAGGCTGTTCTTAACTGCTCTGCTCAACAAGCGCAAAACGTTTTGACACATTTACAAATTCATTTTTTAACAGAAAGGTATAAAATTGGAAAGCCTGACCATGGAAGCGATTTGGAATTGATCTTTTTTTTCCCATTTTTTGATCAGTCAATTACCTCTTAAGTTATAAGCATTTTTGATCATGTAACAAACGCGTTTTTCGCCCGCTCTTGAGTGTTCTTTCTTCCTTCGCGCGGAAATTCGGTTCAAAACGCCCACTTTGACGCTATTTTCTGAAAGATCTATTGCATTTGCAAAAAAACGGGAAAAAACAGCTCGATGACATAGTTTCTGAACAACAACACCAGCTAGTTTCATGCATTTTCGAACAAAAATAAATTAAAACTTATGTCAGAAAATTGCCCTTTTGAATTTGAGAACGCCCTTAAGGCTGTTCTTAACTGGTCTGCTCAGGAAGCCCAAAATGTTTTGACACATTTACAAATTCATTTTTTAACGGAAAGGTATAAATTTGGAAAGCCTGGGCATGGAAGCGATTTGGAATTGAACTGTTTTTTCCATTTTTTGATCAATCAATTACCCATTGAGTTATAAGTCATTTCGATCACATGACAAACCCGTTTTTCGCCTCCTCTTGAGTGATTTTTCCACTTTCACGCGGAAATTCCGTTCGAAACGTCCACTTTGACAGCATTTTCTGAAAGATCTATTGCGTTTGCAAAAAAATGGAAAAAACAGCTCGATGACATAGTTTCTGAATAACAACACCAGCTAGTTTCATGCATTTTCGAACAAAAATAAATTAAAACTTATGTCAGGAAGTTGCCCTTTTGGATTTGAGAACAGCCTTAAGATAAAATTGAATAGACCAAATAAATATGCTAGTAATATATATTTTGCAACCAGAAAAAAAAAAAATAATAATCGTTAATGGAATTTTACTCTCTGCTTATGGCCATAAGGTGGCCGCTGACAAAGAATTTTTTAATAGCCACTTTTCCTCATTTAGTGACTCTGTGGCAAATTTTGCTCTTTAGCTCTTTATCTACTGGCGGTACTTATAAGTACCATTAAAATGACTTGTTATAAAATTCATTTAATACATCGATTAGTTGTAATACAGTTTAGAATGAGTTTAAGATACATTACTTTATCTTGTTCCAAAAGAATTATTGGTTACACAAAACAAAAATGTTTTTAAAAGGATGATTTCTTTTTGCCTTTGATGCTCTCGAAGCTGGTAGACGGGAGGTGCTGGGTTCGAACCCAATCGCGCCCGTCGGCCTAACCGTTTCGGAGTTTTCGTGGTTTTCTTCGAAACCGTGGTTTCCCATGCGTAAATACGGGTTAGGTTCCCTTAGAAAGACCCCCACGAAGGGCACTCCCCCCCAGGGCCTATATCCCACGTGTTGATAATCGGCCGTCATAAACACAAACCAAACCAAACTTTTGCCTTTGCATCTTTTCAGCTTTCTTGGCATTGGGTTTCAATTGAAAAATATTTCTATTGTAAGAACATTATATTTGTGCATTTCCTAATTCTACAAAATACTCAGAAAAAGATTTAAAATAAAAGATTTGAGTGGGGTTACAAATATTGCACAAAATCGTTATAAATTCAAATGTATTTAATCCTTCTAAAATTTATTAAATTATTACGTATATCTTCTAATGTAGGTTAAACAATTCAGAAAAATACTTTAGAAGATAAGATTTTCATAATTCAGTACATAAAGTGTTAACTGCTTCAATGTTTTAATTTAGTTCATACTTTTGTCGTTCTGAATATTGGAAAATTAACAATATTTTCTGTTATGCTAAAAAATAATTATTTTTTTAGGCAACGTATGATCCTTTTTGGTATTTTATAATGAAATGTGTTTCATTAAGAGTTATATTAATCAGTTTTGATTGTAAGCTTATAAAGCTATGTAATCCAAACGAGTTACTTTCTCACACAGTTCTAAATTCATTTTTGTTCGTAAATGCCTAAAACTGGCAGGTGTTCTTATTCAGAAACTACATAATCGAAAGGCATTTTTCATTTTTTGGCAAAGGCAAAAGATCTTTCAAAAAATACTTTAAAAGTTGGCGATTTGAACTGCATTTCCGAATGCGACACCATTAGAAAAGGGGAAAACTGGTCGTCACGTAACGATAATTACTTATAACTTGATATGTATGTTATTTATCAAAAATTGAAAACTCTTCCATTTCAAATGACTTCAATATTCAGACTTGCCAATTTTATGTCTTTACGTTTACAAATGTGTCAGAAAACTTCCCACTGTTGAGAACTGCCTTAT
The DNA here is from genome assembly GCA_963932465.1 of Maratus speciosus. NCBI lineage: Eukaryota > Metazoa > Arthropoda > Arachnida > Araneae > Salticidae > Maratus > Maratus speciosus. The sequence goes on along the minus strand of OZ010798.1, from coordinate 319,483,625 downwards.
AAGGATTTCAAGAAAAGTCAACACATAAGGAGTAATTTTATAGATCCATATTTATTTTGAATTTAAATTTTTGATATTTCATATAAACCATTTCCGATGAAAATAAATTATAAATTATCTCTATGAAATTAATAGTTTTAATTGTTTTTGTGCACTTTTCTCTAAAAATGTGTTTTAATCAGGACTAGAGCAGGATTAAACCCTTGACATTCAGGACGTACAATGCGTACGTCCTTATTTTATCGTAGACGACTACCAGACGTACAGCACGTACGTCCATGTGGAATATGAAAATACACATTTACACTAAAAACTGGTATATGGGGCATTCTCACAATCTTTTGACTTTCGGGAATAAAAATCTGTTGAGATTAAACTTGCTAAAATAACATTTTAAACTTATAGACGAATGCCTTAATGCTTCAAAAAAAGAAAGAAAAAAAAAAAGGTCACCAGCGAAAATTTTTTTATTTAACTGAGGTTTAAGTTAAACTTGCGAGTTTAATTTTCCTTACCATTTTACCACTATAACTTTTTATTTTCTTCTAAATTATTACTTATAATGAATTTGCATAGTACCCACAGGACATTCAAATAAGAAATAAAAACAATGTAGTACTTTTTGTACAAAATTTTGGTATAACATTGTCTTAAAGGGGTATTAAAGAAGGGGCGGTAAGGAAAAAAAAGGAGGACGGTATAGGAAAAAAGGGACGGTAAGGAAAAAAAGGGATGGTAAGGATGGGACGATAAGAAAAATTACCACCCATTTTTAGGCAAATCATGTTAAGACTAAGTGACAGCCACAATGTTTATTGATTTTTAGAAATAGTTATTTACATTGGTTTAAATGAAAAAAAAAATAATAATGATTTACCTTGAAAAGTGCAGGATTAAACCTTGGGGACGGTAAGACTACTAATAAAAACACGATGCTTGAAATTGAATTTAAACGCTGATTTACATTCTGCAGTAAATTTCTTGTCAAAAAATTTTAGCTGTTCTTTCTGTAGCACACTTCTGCATGAGAAAAAAGTTGAAAAAATTCCGTGGCTGCATCTGAAGTGATTTTCTGTATAATTTTAGCAAGAGGGACGGTAAGGAATTGATAAAAAAATAAGGGAGCAGTGAGTGATTTTATCGATGGCGTCAGCCAAAACAACTTACCCAGGCAGACAAAAATATATTTAAATGAAAAATGGAAAGGTCCTACCTGTATTCTCTGTAAGTAGCTGGATCTATTCCGTGTTTTTATCTGAAAGAAATAAGCTTTATTGAAGTATATGAACGGAAATCCTGCAATTCCGTTGTGTGCGTGTACTCTTCAGAAAACACGGGATCTTGAAGAATCACAATTTTATTCTGGACTACTATGAGAAAATAGGAGAAGAAACACGGTTAATTAATATATGAGTGACATAGATAAATTTAGACAGTTCAAACTGTCTATAAGACGTTGATATGTGACATTTTTGAGAAGGAGCTGTCGCTTCCTTCGAAGAACAATAGACGACGTCGAACACCACAAGCGTGTTGTTATTGCATTGAGATTTTAAAGCAGACTGACAAAATCTGGGGTCCCGAAAACTGTTCAAAGGGTTGAGACAGAAAATAGTACATAAGTCAGCGGTTTTCCTTGTTAAATGAAACTTCAAAGTTCAATTGCATAAGGTCACTGCATGGTGTGGCCATCTGTGAGCGTCGAGATGAAATAAGTTCCGGATTGATGAAAACTTGTGGTGCTTCCATCTGCTGGGAGTTCGTGTTAACAGTTCACTTACACACGGTATCTGTCACTTGTTTACAGGCGTGTATTATGTAGCATACCATTTATTCACAAGCTTTTTCGGAGTATAGTGTATAGTGTAGCATATTTTAATCACAAACATTAATTATTGAGTATTGTGTATGTAGTTGCATACTACGTCATGTTTATAAACGTTTTCTGGAATAAATAAATACTAATTACACAGGTTCTTCACGTAAAACTAGTCCTATTAAGAAAGAATTTTAACATTCCTCCTTTTTACGTGAAGAATCTATCCCATAGTTAGTTGCATTTCTTTTCTTAGAAACTCAAATTGAGTTTTTGGAAGTGGCTTGGTGAGGATATCTGCAAGCATTTGCTTGGTTGGGCAATAAACAATTTTAATTATGCCACTTTCGTATTGGTGTCTTATATGACGATATTTCACCTCAATGTGTTTAGTCTTGGTCTGTGCTTTTTCATTCTTAGCGAGTTTTATGGCGGACAAGTTGTCCTCGTAGATTTCTATTGGTAATTGTTGAGGTAATTCGAGATCGCTAAGTAGGTTTAATAACCACTTGATCTCTTGTGTAGCGGTTGACGCCGCAATGTATTCGGCTTCAGTTGATGAAAATGCTACGCAGGATTGTTTCCTAGAAAGCCACGTTAGTGGGTTATTCCCTAATTTAAATAGGTTGCCTGTGGTAGATTTCCTGTCTATCCTGTCATTCGCCCAATCGGCGTCACTGTATACTTTGAGGATCGGTGGCTTCGACTTGTCAATAACGAATTTCATTTTTCTAGTAGTCATCAGGTATCTGATCAGTTTTTCTATGGCTTCCCAATCAACTTGTCTTGGCGACTCATTCCTCCTCCCCAAGAGGTTAACTATCGCCGCGATGTCGGGTCTTGTTAGTGTCGCGATGTATAATAATCCGCCTATTGCTTGTCTGTACCTTGTCTGCCCTGGGCTTGGGGGTTACACCTAACCATAAGCCAAAAGCGGGTTCCCAGGGTGGGTGCTTACTTACTTACTTACTGTACCTTGTGTTATTTTCCATTAGTTTTCCCTCTGGATCCAAATTAAAATAATTATTGCACATCGGCGTGTAGGTGGGTTTGCTAAGGGTTAAATTGATCTTTTCCGCTATTTCTATTATTTTGTGCTCCTGATCGAGTTGTAAATTACCGTTTTCTGTTTTTGTTATATTAATCTCTAAATACTGTGTTACATGTCCCAAGTTTTTAATTTCATATTCCCTGGACAATTGAGTATAAATCTCGTGCGTATCTTCTTTATTACCTGCTACGAGAATATCGTCCACGTAGACGATAACATATGCGATTTCCCCGTTTTTGATTCTCTTAAACAGACATTGGTCCGATTCGCATTCTGTGAAATTTAAGTTCCGTAGGGATTGGTTAATCTTTAAATTCCACGCCCTGGCGGCTTGTTTGAGGCCATAAATGGCTTTATTCAATTTACACACCTTTTCTTCCTCCCCTTTCTTTAAATACCCTTCCGGTTGATACATATAGACTTCCTCCTCAAGCGGGCCGTGTAGGAAGGCGGTTTTGACGTCAAGGTGCGTCACGTCTAAATTTTTGTAAACGGCTGCATTTAAAAATGCTCTCAATGTGGTATGTGATACGACGGGTGCATAAGTTTCGTCGTATTCACATCCATATTTTTGTGAGTACCCCTTGGCCACTAACCTGGCTTTATACCTTTCTACAGTTCCATCGGCCCCTCTTTTAGCCTTAAAGGTCCACCTTGACCCTATGACGCGCTTTCCCGGTGTAGCTTTGATTAATTTCCACGTTTTGTTTTGATGTAGCGAATTCATTTCTTCATTTGTCGCTTCCAACCACTTATTTTTTATTTCCGTGTCCTCAATGTTTTGTAATTCGGTCCACGATTTAGGTTCCTCAATTTTACACAAATTTACAGTTATTCCAAAACGATTCGGAGGTACGCCCCTGTTTTGCCTATGTGACCTTCTCGGTTCGGGATTATTTTCCACCGTGGTTTCAATTTGATCTTCCTTATCATTCGTTAAGTCAATTTTGATGTTTTCCGCCGGTGTTGGAGCGTCATTTTTGTTTTCTTCAATATCATTAACTTCCTCACATTTAGTACCCTCTTCAATAAATTTTACGGTTCTTGAAATTATTGTGTTGTTATTCCCCGTATGAATTTTGTATCCTTTGCTTCGAAAATCATATCCCATCATGACTCCCTCAATTGCCTTTTCGTCAAATTTAGTTCTTTTTGATTTATCTACGTAGGCAAATGCCTTACACCCAAAAGTCTTAATGTTTGATAGGTCGGGCTTCCTATTATTCCACAATTCGTATGGTGAGGCGTGATTTTCATTTGCGTTCGTCGGCAGTCGTTTGGTTAAATATGTGGCTGTCATCACCGCTTCCCCCCAGAAATGCTTGGGCAATTTTGCATCTGACAGCATAGTACGTGCCATTTCAACTATTGTTCTGTTCTTTCTCTCAGAAACCCCGTTTTGGGGGCTACTGTACGGGACACTCAACTGTCTTTCTATGCCGTTTTCGGCTAAGTAGTTTTCGAAACTCTCCCCAAGATATTCTTTGGCGTTATCTGACCTTATAGCTTTTATTACCTTCCCGAATTTATTTTTTGTCAGGGCTACGTACTGCTTTAATTTCTCTACCGCTTCAGATTTATGTGCTAATAGATACGTCATAGTGAACCGACTGTAGTCGTCCGTAAACGTTATGAAATAACGCTTTCCTCCTGGAGTTTGAGTCTCCATAGGTCCACATAAATCGGAATGTGCAAGCGAACATATTTCTTTGCTTCTATTTTTAGCTGATTTAGGGTAGGGCAAAACCGAAAGTTTCCCCTCAATACACTTAGTGCAATATGTCTCATGCTTGCAGTTGTTTATGACTATTCCCTCAGCTAATTTATGATTTACTAGATACTTAATCGCATCGAAATTTTTGTGGCCCAGTCTCCGGTGCCATTTGTATATACAGTTATCACTATTAAATGAGGTTTGTGTACTTAAGGTGTAACCGTACTCATCTCTGGGATTTATTTCGTAGAGGTTGTTGTTCAGTTTAGCAGTTAAGATAGTGGTGTTATCTTTAACAAAAAAACACGTTTCTTTCTCGAAAATTACTTTTATATCATTATCTGTTGCCTTTTTTACTGATAAAAGGTTACTCTTTAATTCCGGACAATACAGCACGTCCTTAAGTGTTATACTATTTTTCAGATCTGTGTTTAGCGTTACTTCACCCAAACCTAGAGAATTTAATATTTTCCCGTTAGCTATTGTGATGTTACCAAAATTCCCTGGTGTAAATGTTGTGAAGTGCTCTTTTGTGGATGTTACATGTCTTGTACAGCCCGAATCAATGATATATGTGTTAGGGTTTCTTGTATGTGCTTCGTTAACCAGTGTGGATTCATTTTCAATTTTATGTTCAACTGGGGGAAGAGGAACATTTGAGTCGTTTTTCTCACTAGATGTATTTATTTTGCTGTTAAAGCAAAAATTAGATGAGTGGTCTTTATTTTTGGGTTGATCTTTGTAGTTGGCGGTGTTGGATCTGTAACTACCGCTGTTGTTGTAGTTGGTGTTTCTGTTGTATTCGTTTCTATAATTACTCTTTTGCGAATTATATTTTTCTTTGTTTTTTAATTGAAAACACTCATTTCTATAATGACCAGACCGGGAACAGAAACTGCAATTTTTTTTGTTTTTATAGTTTTTGTTTATTGCTTTATATGCCGTATCGACGGGGTGTGAGCTGGCGTTTCTACTCTCAATGTTGTACGCTGTTTGTTTCGTATGAGAACCGTTGATTTTGTTTTCTAAGCGATGAGAAAACTCATCAATTAACTTATTTTTAACGAATTCCAATTTGAGATCGTCTTCATCTCGGGATTCAAGGGCAGTAATTAATGTTGCATATGATGGAGGCAGCGAGCACAGTAAGATAGCAACAATATGTGACTCGCTTATCTCTTCGCCGATTCCTGACAGTTTTTGTCTAATAATTAAAATGTTATTTATATGCTCTATAATATTTCCCCCTTCATGCAATTTCTGGGAATAAAGTTTCCTAAGTAAAAAAAGTTTCGACGATAAGTTTGCCCGCTGGTGTATGGACTTGAGCTTATCCCAAATCTCTTTGGGGGTTTGAAGATTCCTAACATTAACTATTTGGCTGTCTTCAATACAAAGGTTTATAATGGCTTTGGCCGTAGTGCTATTTTCCGTGTATGCCGCGTCTGGTGTAGCGGCTGGGGCCTCTAAACAATATTTAAAGAGGTCGTCTTTAATGAGCAGGTTCTCTAACCTGAACGACCAATTTAAATAATTGGTATCATTAAGTTTTTCTATGCACGCTAAATCTTTATGGGCTGCCATAATGTTATTTATATATGATATCAATATACAGTTAAAAATTATTTCTGATATTCAATTTGTTATGATACTATATAAATGTTTCACTTTCATATATGTGCATATTAATATATCATTTATCAATATTCATGAAAAAACTTTATGTTTTTGTTTTATCAACATTCATAAAAAAACTATTTTTTCTTTTTCTTCTGTATATCATAAAATTATATAGAATGCTCTTTTTATATCATTAAATAATATATATATTCATTTTTCATTTTCTGGGTTTTATATTTATATTTCACATCTCACGTCCCTTAATTTATGCCTCAGTCTCTCATAATCTGATAAAAAAATAAGGGAGCAGTGAGTGATTTTATCGATGGCGTCAGCCAAAACAACTTACCCAGGCAGACAAAAATATATTTAAATGAAAAATGGAAAGGTCCTACCTGTATTCTCTGTAAGTAGCTGGATCTATTCCGTGCTTTTTATCTGAAAGAAATAAGCTTTATTGAAGTATATGAACGGAAATCCTGCAATTCCGTTGTGTGCGTGTACTCTTCAGAAAACACGGGATCTTGAAGAATCACAATTTTATTCTGGACTACTATGAGAAAATAGGAGAAGAAACACGGTTAATTAATATATGAGTGACATAGATAAATTTAGACAGTTCAAACTGTCTATAAGACGTTGTTATGTGACATTTTTGAGAAGGAGCTGTCGCTTCCTTCGAAGAACAATAGACGACGTCGAACACCACAAGCGTGTTGTTATTGCATTGAGATTTTAAAGCAGACTGACAAAATCTGGGGTCCCGAAAACTGTTCAAAGGGTTGAGACAGAAAATAGTACATAAGTCAGCGGTTTTCATTGTTAAATGAAACTTCAAAGTTCAATTGCATAAGGTCACTGCATGGTGTGGCCATCTGTGAGCGTCGAGATGAAATAAGTTCCGGATTGATGAAAACTTGTGGTGCTTCCATCTGCTGGGAGTTCGTGTTAACAGTTCACTTACACACGGTATCTGTCACTTGTTTACAGGCGTGTATTATGTAGCATACCATTTATTCACAAACTTTTTCGGAGTATAGTGTATAGTGTAGCATATTTTAATCACAAACATTAATTATTGAGTATTGTGTATGTAGTTGCATACGTCATGTTTATAAACGTTTTCTGGAATAAATAAATACTAATTACACAGGTTCTTCACGTAAAACTAGTCCTATTAAGAAAGAATTTTAACAGGAATCTAAAATCCAGAGACAGAGTTGAAAAAAAATAATAACAACCGTAAAAATGTGTGCAGGTTAATTTTTTGCTACATATTTATATAAAACAATAGTCCCAGTTTCCGAAAAAAATTACATCCAATTACTTTTACTGAAATAATTTTATACAGACAGCTCCAAACTTAAAAATCAGCATCAGGGACACGGGACAGTATAGGAATTTGCTGGTATATTTGGACCCCCAACATCGTCCAAAACTTATTTATCTAATTAATTAATGCTGTTATACAGTCATGCAATGGGATGTTCCCCAGCATATGGAAAAAAAAAAAAAAAACAAGAATATGTACTAGAACAAAAATTATTATTCAGGGGCTTAAAAGTCAAAAGATTCTGAGAATGCCCCATATACGTCCGTACTTGAAAAAATCCATGCCGGCCCGCTTTTTCAAGAAGGCTCACGTTTTGAGCACTTTATCGCCAGAGTAACGGTTGGCGCGGGGATGAATTCAATGCTACGCTACCTTTCCTGTTCCTGACGTCTTACGCGTAGCGAACAGCAACCCCCTTCCTTTGCTGAGAGCTTTTTGCTTATAAAACAAAGAACTTTTTCGCATTAAAAATGCTTTTAACTGCGCAATATATATAATTCAAACATAAGTTACGTTTTTCAGTTCAATAATATTCATTTATTTCATTGATTCACTATATTCGAAGAAATTGAGAACGTATTTTATTTTTTAGGAAAAATAAAAACAGATGTGAAGATTTTTTTGTAATAAATATAGTTCTATTGATCATTTTTTATGACACAGTTGAACTTAGTTTTATTAGCATTACTACTGAATTAATTTAGTTTATTATTATTATTATTATTATTATTATTATTAAGCGCATAATTGTGTGACGTGTTGATTGCATTAATAAAATATATTTTCACTGAAATAATTCATTAAAATTTAATTGTTCTTAATTTAATTGCGATTAGACGTTAATAGGAAGTTGAAACTAAAATCATTTCGATTATAATTTGTTTGAATGATAAATCATAAATTATTTAGCTGTATCCTGCAATTAAATCAATCAGTTAAAATAATTGCAAGTTGATGCATGTAATTAAATAAATTAATATCACATTTTAATGCTGTTAAATGTTTATCATTATTTGAGTTTTTATGAAAAAAACCATTGGTCTACCCCTCGTGCACAAAATTAAAAATCTTTAAAATTCTTCAGTTTTTTATTTTAAAATGTTTGCCATATTTTTAAATATTATTTCGTTCTAGTTGTTTTATTTGTTATTTTAAAATAGTCATTCGTCATATTTGAATTAATCATCTAAATTCTCTCGGATGAACCCCCCCCCCTCCCCCCCTACACACACACTCCATTTTTCGTCATTCATCACACATATTGCGCTATTTATTAAGTTGAAGTTAAAGGTTGGTTGAAGTTAATTTGGTTAGTTAAAATTGTGTTTTGCTCTATCTGTTGATTTTTAAATAGCAAATAAATAATTTACCATAAAAAAAAAACAAAAGGAAAGAAATAGAATGAATGATTGAAAAAAAAAATCAGGATTAACCTTTTGTGCACACGCTTTCATTTTTTTTTTTTAATTCTTTACATTTATTTATAATTTTCCGTCCTATGTATTACTTTGAAGTAACTATAAGTAAAGGACCCATTATTCTAATTCTGCCTTCCCCCCCGAAAAAAAGCTTGTTTTTCTTTCACCCCCCCCCCCTCAAGAAAAAAGTTAAATATTCCAAGTTTTTAATTTTTTGGTTTATTTTTCCATTTGTTAATTGATAAATATAACTATTTAAATATACAGCCCTTCACTACCATACATAGTTAAAAAATTTCTCTAGTGATTTTATTTGTTACTTTGATGTAACAAAAAATAGTCATTCAATATTCCTTCTCCCCCACTTCCCCTTAAGGCTGTTCTCAACTCCAAAGGGTCAATTTTCTGACATAAGTTTTAATTCATTTTTGTTCGGAAACTCATGAAACTAGAAGGTGTTGTTATTCAGAAACTATGTTATCGAACTGTTTTTTCCGTTTTCTTGTAAACGCAATAAATAGATCTTTTAGAAAATACTGTCAAAGTTGGCATTTTGAACCGAACTTCCAAACGAAAGAAGAAAATCCAGTTAGTAAGGGGAGAAAAATGCCGTGTCACGTGATCCAAATCGCTTCTAACTCAATAGGTAATTGATTGATCCAAAAATGGAAAACACAGTTCGATTCCAAATCGCTTCCATGGTCAGGATTTCCAATTTTATATCTTTCCGTTAAAAAATGAATTTGTAAATGTGTCAAAACGTTTTGCGCTTGTTGAGCAGAGCAGTTGAGAACAGCCTTAAGAATTTCATCTCACATTAAAAGGCAATTTCTAAACCTCTGTGGTTGGGGGTGTGATGGTGTGATAGGTTTTTTTTTTTTTTTTTTTTTTTTCTGGTTTAGCCTATTTTTATTCGACTTTGGGTACTGTTTCTGCAGAATGATTTGATATTAAATCAATTATATAAGTTCATCGCAGAAAATTATTTTTTTAAATCTGTGTTAATTTGTGTTATCAAAATGCACTGAAACTGCATTAATTCATCATCCCCATAAATCCATCTTTATATGTAATCAACTATCTAGATTTATGAAGGTAATGAATTTTTGTTTAACAGGTATGGAATTATATAAAAATAATAAAGGCCTTTTTAATAAAGGTATGGAATTAATAATACTCAATTGAATGAAAATGTAGAATTTTGAGGGATCAAATAATCAAAATTTTAGTCTATATCATCAAAAGTAATAAAGGCCTTTGATAAAACAGAGTATAAGAGTTCGTTATACAATTTCTTTCGAAGAAGATTTCTTTTCATCTAGAACACATAATTGAAAATATTTCTTTAATTTAGGTAGGACTGTTATTCTAAAATATGCTAGTTCTTCTTCCGCCATTTCGGTTCAAAACAAAACACAAGACGACGATTGGCGTTAGAGCTGGCTGAACGTTCTCGCTTTCGCCAACTCGCCAAGGCTGGTGCTGAAAACGTGAGCCTTCCTGAAAAAGCTGCCGGCCCGCTCTGTTCAAAGCAAAGAGTACAAAGTCAACGATTATGCATTTTTACTTCGGGTTGTCCAATTGCATGACCTTTTTGGCGTTATTTGTTTAAAAAAAAAAAAGACAAATTAAGTCTTCTTTTGGTACCGCGCTTTTACGCTGACATCAGAGGGACAAAAGAAAACACTTGGATCACGCTACTCAAAGAACTCATAGAAAACTCATAACTCAAAGAAAGAAAAAAAAAATACTGAATGTATTTATTATCATTCGTATCACTATGAAACAGTTTCCCTTTAAAAAAATTTGAAGTATGTCCATCCTTGACTTCCGTTTCAGAAATTTTCGCGTTTGTTGAGGAGGGAATAATCAATTCTATCAAACTGTATGAAATTTTAGTGAAACTAGTATCGAAACTATCTGAGTTATAAGGAAGGAATGAAAGGGGTAGACAAAAAAACTGCATGATGTTAAAATATTCTTTGCAATATTTATGAAGAGCAAAATTGGACTTACCTGTCCCTGCAATTTCAAATCCTTAGATTTATAATCGGAAAATTTTTCCTGATTTCTTCTCGAAAGTTTCAAATTTCTCTGACTTTTGTTTTTCAGAAATTTCAAATTTCCCTGATTTTTCATTTTTTCATTAGAAATGGTGAATTTTCCGTAAGGCTGTTCTCAAATCTAAAGGGGCAAATTTATAGCACATTTGTCAATTCATTTTGTTCGGAATTGTGTGAAATTGGTAGGTGTTATTCAAAAATTATGTAACCGAAAGACGTTTTCCATTTTTTGGTAAACGCGAATGATCGTTCAGAAACTACTGTCAAAGTAGGCGTTTTGAAATGAATTTCCCACGAGGAGGGAGAAAACGAACGCGCAAAACGAGAAAAACTTATTGTCACGTGACCAAAATCGATTATAACTCTATAAGTAATTTATTTATCAAAAAATGAAACTCATTTCAATTCCAAATCACTTCCATAGCCAAGCCCAGAGCATATTTTAAGGGATTTTCACTGGGCGACAAACGGTTTAGTTTTTTGTCTCAAATAAATGTTCATAAATCAACCCCTACCCCTGATAACAGCAAACCAAATAATAAGAATATCGACTGGCTTACAAACTTTTATATCTTATTAGTTATGTCTATTATACTTTTCCTGTTGCTGGTTAGTAAACTAGAAAATCGTCATTGAAACATGTACACCGCCTTATTTATAGTTAGGTAAAATTAAAGAGGCTACATTCTCGTTTCATACAAACTTTTAATTGTTATGTTAGTAATGGACCAAATATAACATCGAACCTACGAAATTCGTGTGCCTCATTAAAACTTTATGTAAGAAAATTATCATTTAAATTCACGTTAAAATATTACTTACCTTTTATTAGTTTGTACACTTTGCTTTTGTTCATAACCATAATATATCTGACTAATTAGGTAATCGGAGCCTAGAATAAATTCTGAAATTCAAAAATAAATTTGACTTGAATATTTAAATAGTTCGTGAAATAGTACCTTAACCCTTATAGTTTTAGACCCAAAGTTCAACTAAACAAGAAAACATACTTTCCTCTTGATGGATGAAAATCATCAAATTTAAAAATAATATAAAATTAATATGTTAAATTTTATAACATGTTTCCAAAATGTAAAATTAATAATAATTGTAGTGATTAAATATATTTTGACTTTTACAAGTTACTATATTTTGCAAAGACTGGAACTAAACAAGGAATAAGATTTTACTCTTTATGTTTTAAAAAATCAAACTGCATCAATAAAATATTTCCAAAATGCTACAATAACAGTTGCAATGGTTTAGAATTTTTATACAAAGGAATGTCCAAAGTTGTATAATATAGACGCATGCCATGCGTGGAAAATTTTTTGCAAAATTCGGAACTTTGCGGACATTTTTAGAAAAGAAAACGTAATTTTTGTTCTTGTAACTTTTTTTTTAAATATCGAAAAATTAAAAATATTCCCCAATTTTATGTACGATTTATTTATTGTTTGGCAGGTGTGATTCTGTTCCAAAAATTTAAGGTATTTGGTTCCAAAAATTTAAAAAAATCGGCCATTAGTCCAAAAATTCAGACACAAAAAAAATCACTGAAAAATATCGCGAATTTCAACAAATGGTCGTCGAAAGAAAAACCAATTTCGTCAAAACATCGCGAAAAAAAGGTAATTTCGTCAAAGGACCGCGGAGAAAACGCGAATTTCATCAAAAGATCGTAAAAAAGATAATTTCGTTAAAGAATAGCATAATTTTATGTCCGATTTATTTATTGTTTGCCAGGGGTAATTTTGTTCCGATTTCCGAAATTCAGACATAAAAAAATATCACTGAAAAATATTGCGAATTTCAACAAATGGTCGACGAAAAAAGACCAATTTCGTCAATCATTCGCAGAAAAAAATCACCAATTTCGTCAAAGCATCGCGAAAAATACGCGAATTTCGTAAAAGGACCGCGGACAAAACGCTAATTTCTTCAAAGAAACGTAAAAAAAGATATTTTCGTCAAAGAATCGCAGAAAAAACTGAAATTTTGTGAAAGGAGTGCGGGAAAAAAACAAATTTCGTAAAAGCGTTGCAGAAAAGGCCGAATTTTGTAAAAGAATCGCGAAAAAAAAACGCAAATTTCTTTAAAGTACCGCGGAAGAAAACTAATCCCTGAAAGAATCGCGAAAAACAACACGAATTTCGTCAAAGGGCAGCGGAAAAAGCGCGAATTTCGTCAAAAGATCGCAAAAACGCAAATTTCGCCCAAAGGAACGCAGGAAAAAAACGTATTTCGAAAAGCATAGCCGAAAAAAGTTTGAATTTCGTCAAAAGATCGCAAAAAACGTGAATTTCGTCAAAACGCCGCGGAAAAAGCACGAATTTCGTTAAAGGATCACGGAAAAAACTCATCGGTCTTTTTAATGACAATACTTATGAATGGATCTCTCTCTACAAAATGTGATTCAGTTATTTCAGAAGCAATGTCACATTATTTCTGTGAACAGAGTGACTGGCATTTTGTGCCAAGAGGCCAATATTAAGGATTGGCTGTTTCTAAAAGCAATGACAAAATAATTGATAAGAATTCACCCTTCTTACCATGGACTTTTAGGTTTATTATTTTTTAACCAAAATAATTATTCTTTAATTAATATTAATTATTTTTTGATTTAAATGGTAATTATTTTTAAACTACTGTTTTTAATTCATATCGTCAAAATAATAAAACACGTTATTTTATTAAACGTTAAATTAATTTGCAGAAAGTTTTTGACCCAATATTTATATGCACAGAAAAATTTTGGTTTTATACAAGTCTGGGGCTGCCTTATGCAAATAGTAGAATTAAGCAGGTTGAGAAAACAATTTTGTTCATGTTTTACAATTTTAAAACTTTATTAATTATTTATAATGTTCGCAAAATCCTACAATAATAATTATATTCGTTAAGTTATTTTACAAGTAACTGTCTTTAGCAAAGCATTTTTTTAGCAAACTCATGCTTCTCATAGGTTTCTTTATCTGGAAGTGTTCTACTTTTTACTTTGCTCTCTAGGAACGTTACAATAACAGGTCTTGGATCATAAAAAGTTGTTCCAATTCCATTAAAAACAATGAACATCCTTGAATTTAAGGCTTCTCTTTATACGGGTTCCGACTGTCAGAGTGAGGTGGAGACGCCTTAAAGTAGAAATAGTCTTGTTGTCGATGAGAAAGACGCAGATTTTCAGCTGAGCACAAAGCCATCACATCATCATTTAAATAGTCGACTTCGTCTTTACCAAAAAATTTCTCAACATCAAGGTGGGCTGCACTAGCAACATCTGTTGGTCTTCGTGCATTTAACAAAGCATCTATCCTGTAGGATATGCTCACTTTATCCTCTTCCTATCTTTGAGAAACAAATTCTTTACAACTCAATATAGTTTCTTTTCTCACTGCAGACCAGCATCTCTTGGTAGAAACTAAAGAATTGTTTTTACATCTCTGAGGATTTTCTTCAATTTACTAATCACTTTCAGATTCCTAAGTGCCTTCATTCATTTCCACCAACTGTTCTTCGTATCCCTCAGGACTTACCCATTTTTGATAAGCGTCAAAGAATTTGTAAAAAATTTTCTTTGACAAATTCTATATCAATTTTTTATCAGGCAGTGTAGTAATGAAAGACCTTTGACTATCCGTCTCAAGGTTTTCAAAGTGTATCGAAACATCTAGCCATAGCTGCCAACATCTTACGCTTTTTTAGACCAAAAAAATTTTACAGTAAATTTTACCTTTTTAAATCGCCGTAATCTGCCGATTAAGCAAGGCAAAAATTTCTATTAAATTTTTCTGGTCTAAAAAAGCGGAAGAGTTGGCAGCTATGCATCTAGCATTAGGCAAGCCAGATGTTGTTCACTTTTTAAAAATCTATTTATAATCCAATAAACCCGCGAGCAGAAAGTTTGTTCAGTTTTTGATGAGTAGGGTTGATAGTTCACAATGTTTTCTCAATGTTTTTGCATGAGAGAACATTTGTGCCGTATTGCTTTTGCCAAGTTTTTTAAGTGTTTCGCGAACTGGACTTCAAAATAGGCAGAGAAACAAAAGGCACTTTGATTTTATGTTCCAGCTATTTCTTCAAGCACTTTAATGCGTAGAGCAGAAACTCGACAAAATGTTGCTTGATGATTCCAACTCCGATACAGTTAAGTCAGACCTGAGCAAAGCATCAAATGCAAAGTTAGCCTTTACCCAAGTTCTATTTCATAAGAACACAGAGACAGCTGTTTTTGTCTGTATTTTCCTTTACCTACTTATTTTTTGCGATATTCTCAGTACACAAGTTATCAAATGCAACCTTGACAAAATCCACGATGCGTTCTGCTCCTCGCTTTCTGAATTTACATTCTCCTAGTCAGATACATTGTTCTATGTCCTGTTCTTTTGAAAAAATCGTGCTCTAACAAATTTGTTATAAACTCCATATTTCTTATCAGAACCATCTACTTGGATAGCAAAACAAACAGCATTTTGTAACTGTGATACGGTGTTTTCTTTTACTGCTATGGCATCTGTTGCCATTCTTATCCTCTCCTGAATTAAAGAGTAAGCTTATGTTATTCATCTGTTTAAAAAAAAGGTTGCCGTCACCATGCCCTGTCACTGGGCGACAATATCGTGGTACTAGGCGACACTAGTGTCACCTACTTTAAATGTTATTTTATGCTCTGGCCAAGCCTCCTAATTTTGTGTATTTACGTCCAAAAATGAGTCAGAGAATGTATCAGAAACTTCCGCCTTTGTTGAGCAGGGAACTTCAGAACAGTCTTATCCGTTTCCAAATTAAATCAGGGCCGAAGGCGTTAAGCGGGTGAAAATATTTTTTGAGAACAAACTTAATGCTGAAAATCTTCTGCAATGAATGCCTACTTTCAGTAGTAGATTATGGAATAATCAACCTCTTTGGATTAAGATAGTAAATATTGTAAAAACTGAAACTTAGACGCTGAACCTGTAATAGAATCCATTATTAATTTCGAGATAAATTTCGCCAGATTTAATGATGATGGATATTTTAACTATGTGCATCTGAAGACATCGTGTTAAAGTAACTTTGTACTCTTTGAAGATGTTTTTTTTTTTTTTTTTTTTTTTTTTCTTTTACTAGGGGGCTCGGCCCCCTACGAGCTACGCTCGCCAACCCCCGTCCAGACACCGCAGACTCTAAATGCACGCGAATTTGATCGGCTTTAAAAAGATTTCGAAAGATTGAATTATAATTTAAAAAACAGTGGCGATCTCCCTATAAACGAATTTATATTCATTTCTCTTTGATTGGGGAATTTCAACGCCAAATCCGCTGCGGTACTACTTGATTATCCTGTCGACCAATTTCGCCAAATTATATAAATCGCCAAATCACTCGCCAAATTATACAAATTGATATAATTTTTATTTTAAATAACGAAAGAACAAATAAATTCGTACAACATTAATAAAAACACAAATAAAACGTCGAAATAAAAATAACTTGATGACGTATACACGTGTAACAACACTTCAAAATAAGCTAATATAAAAGGAATTAAGTAAAGAGAGTCTTTGTCTCCTGGTATTTTTTAACAAAGCGAAAAGAAAGTTCTTTTAAATGAGACATTTTAAATTAATTCCCAAAATATCAAATAAATGTCTAGCGCAATTTCTAAATTTAAACTTTTTTGCAATATTATTTTGTGTTCATTTTATGTAATAACTATAATGTGACGTAAATATGACGTAATTTCTCCTAAGACTTCTAACGCATGTTAATGAATTTATTATTTTACAATATCCTTTCTCTTTTAAAATTCACGTGTATACTTTTTATAACGTAATTTTTAATAAGTTCTTGCTTTTTATACGTAATTATTTAATTCTAATTTGAAAGTTTTTTTCCTGTTTATAATAGTCACGTGTAAATAATTTTTTAATTTGAAGCAAACATTATTGCTTGCGCTTTTTATACAGTTGGCAACAGTTTAAATTAGTACAATTTTCTGAAATCTGTAAAAAATATCTCTAGAAATGCTGAAAATTTGAATTTAAAATAGAAATAAAACCTGAAAAAATGAGTCAAAATAAAAAAAATAATGCAATCTGCACTCCGGCAAATTCTAACGCATAAAATGATCTAAAAATGATTACACTGCCATGTATAGTTTTTGCTGCTATAAAACTTTTTTAGTGGAACGATTTTGTCCAACTTTAGCATTAAATAACTCTTAAAATAATTCTATGATTTGAAAACTGTCTGCATCAGCGTGTTTATCAAACATTTCTGTATAAAACCACCGATTTTCATATTTTTGTATGCATTATTTTTGTTAATATTAACGAAGAAAAGCCTCCGGTCACAAAAAAACCAAAACCGGCGGCGGCGGCGGCGGCGGCGGCGGTGACAGCGGTAGTTACTTTTTTTTAGAATAGAGAGACTAATACTAGTATTAATTGTGCTGTTTGAAAATTTGGTAACAATTTAAAATAATACCCTTTTCTAAAAGTTGTAAAAAATGCCTCTGAAAATGCTGAAAAATTGAATTTAAAATAGAAATAAAACCTCAAAAAAAGTCAAATTAAAAAAAATAAACGCAGTCTGCACACCGGGCACTTTTAATGTACAAAATTATCTACAAAAATGATTAAATTCCCAATGTATAGTTTTTGCTCCTATAAAACTTTTTTAATGAAACGATTTTGACCCACTTTAACATTAAATATCTCTTAAAATAATTGTTCGATTTGAAAACTGTCTACATCAGCGTGTTTATCAAACATTTTTCTAAACACCACCGATTTTCATATTTTTGTATGCAATATTTTCCTTGATATTAACGAAGAAAGAGCTCCGGTCACAAAAAATTCAAAACCGACAGCGGCGGCGGTGACAGCGTTAGTTACTTTTTTTTAGAATAGAGAAATGCATTTACTTATTACATACACATATTATTATAGTTCGTCTCAAAAGTTTATGCACTCTTCACATATGGTTAAAGATAATTGAAAAAGAAAATACATGAAGCCAATTTACAATAAATATGCGGCATTTAATCAAAATCAAATAAAATAAGCAGTTTTTGTTGGTTAAAATACATTGATTTTTATTTAATTTACTTTTTTGGCTTGAAGAAACACTGTCTCAAAAGTTTAAGCACGTTATGCAATTTTTTTTAGAAACACGGGATTGTACTGGAGGTTTTATGACGTCATTTTCCAATTTTATAAAAATATAAAATTGAAAAAATCATTTCCACGCGTTTTAAAAAGGCCGAAGGATAAAGAATGCACAAAAGTTGAGATTTTAAAAGTTTTTAAATTGAAATCACAAAATAAAACTGTTTTTCAAATTGCAAAAAAATTAAATTGGTCAAAGCGATGTATCTATATCAAGTACATTGTAGAAACGATAATTTCAACCGGAAACTAAGGTGTGGACGAACACACATATGACATTTGTTGGGACGGATCGGAGAATGGAGATTCGTGTTCAGATAAAATATGCCCATACTGCAAATTAAAAATAATCTCGGTGTACAGGTGTCCAAAGATACTGTACATAGACATATTAAAAGAATGTGATTACATCATACTAAAGGAAATTGCTTGCAAACCATGCCTCAAACTGCACCACTAATAAGAAGAAATTAACTGCACTAAAAAACACGTCCTGCAGGGGACAAGTGGCTTACAATTTTATTCAGTGATTAGATAAAATGGAACTTAGATGGCCCTGATGGGTGGAACATGTATTGGCATGATATACGAAAGGAACCATGAGTTATTTTCAACAGGCAGCAAGACGGTAAACCTATTATGGTTTGGGAGGAAGGGGGATTCAGATTCAGGTTCAACAGCCTGACCTCTCTGGATTTCCAAAAAAGAAGACGAAATCCCCAAAAATACCAAGAGACTCTGAACAAACATTTCCTTCCATTCGGTAACATTTTCGGGGGTCGTGAGTGGATCTTTGAACAAGATAATGTTTCAATGTTTCAATCGACATACTACGTATCCGTGGGTTTCACAGAAAAAAATTTAAATTCTTGATTCGCCAGCTTTAAGGGTGTTCTCCTATCCAAAAGGGCAACTTTCTGACATAAGTTTTAATTTATTTTTGTTCAAAAATGCATGAAACTAGATAGTGTTGTTGTTCAGAAAATATGTCATCGAGCTGTTTTTTCCATTTTTGTTGCAAACGCAATAGATCTTTCAGAAAAAAAGTGTCAAAGTAGGCGTTTTGAACCGAATTTCCACGCGAAGGAAGAAAAAACACTCAAGAGCGGGCGAAAAACGGGTTTGTAACGTGATCCAAAACGCTTCTAACTCAATAGGTAATGGATTGATCAAAAAATGGAAGAAAAAAAAACAGTTCAATTCCAAATCGCTTCCATGGCCAGGCTTTCCAATTTTATATTTTTCTGTTAAAAAATGAATTTGTAAATGTCTGAAAACGTTTTGCACTTATTGAGCAGAGCAGTTAAGAACAGCCTTAAGATCTGGCATAAACTCGATTGAGAATGTCTATGGTATTTTAAGGCTGTTCTGAAATCCAAAGGATCAACTTTCTGACATAAGTTTTAATTCATTCTTTTTTTTTTTTTTTTTTTTTTCGGAAATGCAAGAAACTGGAAGGTGTTGTTATTCAGGAACTATGTTATCGAACCGGTTTTTTTTTCGTTTTCTTGTAAACGCAATAGATCTTTCAGAAAATACTGTCAAAATTGGCATTTTGAACCGAACTTCCAAACGAAAGAAAAAAATTCAGTCAGTAAGAGGAGAAAAATGCCGTGTCACGTGATCAAAATCGCTTATAACTCAATAGGTAATTGATTGATTTAAAAATGGAAAAAACAGTTCGATTCCAAATCGCTTCCATGGTCAGTCTTTCTAATTTTATATCTCACCGTTAAAAAATGAAGTTGCAAATGTGTCAAAACGTTTTGTGCTTGTTGGACTCTCTTGAAGAATTCAGAGGCCATCGAGAAAACATGGTACTCTTTGTCACCAGAAACCCTACAAAAACTAATAATTTCGATGGACGCTCATTTATTTGAACTAATCCGGAATCACGAAATAATAATTTGTATGTAACTGTCTTGTAAAAATGATAAATGTAGTTGTTTTTGCCATTGTGCATAAACTTTTGAGACAGTTTTGTTTGAACATATTTTAAATTATATTTTTTACAAATATGTAATTTATTTTTTCTCTACTTTTTATATCATTTATTTAAATGAAGTTGAGAAATTCACAAATAAAAAAAACGTTATTTATTTAACTTTTTATTATTGTTTAAAAATCAACATTTTATGCTTGTGCTTGAAATTTTGAGACGGACTAAGTAATACTTAGGAAAACTGTTTTAAAATTGTAGTTTGCTGTTTTTGATACATTAATGTGTTTAAAAACTTCTACAAATATTTGTCAAATAACGCCATTATTTTTTTTTATATCCTCAATATCATGTACTTAATAAAATTAGGAATCGATTTTACAATTAATGAATTAGTTGAAGAAAAAAAATATTCAAGCATAGGCAAAAACGCAGCAAAAAACATGATTTCTTCAACGTTTCGAATTTTTTTTTCTAAAATCCATCCCTAATTTACTAAGTTATTGCTATAATATAATAATTACTGTATATAATTTACCAACTTATTATTAATATACTAAATTATTACTAAGTAGTAATTTACTAAGTATTTTTAAAATACACTACATTGAGGATACAAAAAATAATAGCGTGATTTGAGAAATAGTAGTAGAAGTTTTAGTGGTTTAAACACAGTAATATATCAAAAAAGAAAAACAGCAAACTTTTAAAAAAATTTAAATGTTTTAAGAAAAATTAAAATTCCTCAATTTTTACCCACAAAATGTTTTTTTTTTTTTTTTTTTTTTTTTTTTTGCTTGTCAAAATCAATTTTCCTAAGTATTACCTATAATCTGCTGACATCATCGTATTGACATGAAACATGATCGTCTATTGACATCGTGCTCACATTTATTAAAAGCTTATACAAGATTCTTATGAAGGCCACCATTCCTACAAGGAGAAAGTAAAATTTTCTTGCATTTCATCAATGATTTTCAGTTTCGCTGTTTGCAATGTGCACACTGTAAAAAAAAATCTGTAGCTCTACAGATGTAAAGTTACATGCTTACTAAACTTTCACCTGTAACGGTACGAAAAAAGCTGCAAATCTACAAAACTAGTTTTTGTAAAGCTACAAAAATGTGTAACTTTACAAATGAATCTGCTAAAATTTCAGTAATCTTACTAAACTTTTATTTGTAACCCTGGCTGCAGTTACATGAAAAGTTCTCGGAATCCCAGTTTCCAAAAAAATTCTTAGTAACCTTACAGATTTTTTGATTTTCGGCGCAAAAGTGTGTCTGTTACATGAAATTTTGTTGTTGCCGTTACATGAAAAGTTCTAGGAATCCAAGTTTCCTAGAAAAACTTTAGTTACTTCACAGATTTTTTTTTACAGTGCATATATTAACATATTTGCTTGGGGCCATTTAATTTTAGATTAATACTACACTGTAAAAAAAAATTATGTAGCTCTACAGATGTAAAGTTACATGCTTACTAAACTGTCATCTGTAACTGTACAAAAAAAGCTGCAAATCTAAAAAACTAGTTTTTGTAAAGCTACAGAAATCTGTAACATTACAAATGAATCTATTAAAATTGCAGTAATCTTACTAAAATTTTATCTGTAAACCTGGCTGTAGTTACATGAAAAGTTCTAGGCATCCCAGTTTCCTAAAAAATTCTTAGTAACCTTACAGATTTTTTGATTTTCGGCGCAAAAGTGTGTCTCTTACATGAATATTTGTTGTTGCATTTACATAAAAAGTTATAGAATCCCAGTTTCCTAGAAAAACATTAGTAACTTTACAGATTTTTTTTTACAGTGTAATAGAAATGTTAACAAATGTTCAATATTTGGCACTTTTAAATATAAAAATGGCTACTAGTTTAAAAAGTGATCACTTATAAAACCGCTTGCTACTACAAGGCCATAAATGAAGTTTTCCAGTTTTGCCCTTTACCTGAGCCTACTAAATGAATTTTACACCCTTACCAAATGCATTTTACATCTTACTAAGAATTCTACATTATTTGTATTCAATAACAGATTTTTTCCCATAATTTGATTCTAATCGATTAAGGCTGTTCTCAACTGCTCTGCTGAACAAGCTCAAAACGTTTTGACACATTTACAAATTCATTTTTTAACGGAAAGATATAAAATTGGAAAGCCTGATCATGGAAGCGATTTGGAATCGAACTGTTTTTTCCATTGTTTAATCAATAAATTACCTATTGAGTTATAAGCGATTTTGATCACGTGACACGGCATTTTTCTCCCCTTACTGACTGGATTTTCTTCTTTCGTTCGGAGGTTCAGTTCAAAATGCCAACTTTGACGGTATTTTCTGAAAGATCTATTGCATTTACAAGAAGACGGAAAAAACAGTTCGATGACATAGTTTCTGAATAACAACACCTTCTAGTTTCAGGCGTTTCCGAACAAAAATGAATTAAAACTTATGTCAGAAAGTTGACCCTTTGGATTTGGGAACAGCCTTAACAACCAATTTATCGATTGATAATAAATACAGGGTTCTCAGAAAAACATGTCTTCCCTAACCAACTCTCAAAAAATTCCAAGAACCAAACGGGCATATACAAAATCTGCTTTAATATAGTAATTAAATTAAAAATTTATATTTCAAAAACTTTATAAAGATTTTTATAAAATTAACACAAACTAACTTAAGCAGCAAAAAAAAAAAAAAAAAAAAAAAAAAAATTAGAAGTTTGTATCATAACAACAGCGTTCACACTCTTTTCCCAGGAGAAAATTCAAGCACCTAACTACTCAAATTTCAAGCGCCATTCAAGAAAATTTGAAAAGCAAATTCTATAAAATACAATATTGTTTGAAAATGCAAATTGTCAAATACTAAAGAAAAAAAAATGTGAAATGTTATGAGAAAGTCTGAAAAATACAAAAAACTTTTGTCCATACTGTGGTTTTTGTCCATTGGCATTTGGAGGAGTTTTTCGGTCTTGCAACCCAGACTTTTCCGCGACTTTTTAGAAAATTACTTTAAATTTTTTCTGACTTTCCCTGACTACTTTTAAATTCCCTGACTTTCCATGTGGCTGGGAAACCTGAAATACAAATTTCAAGTAACTTTCATTGATCAGCATGTCTACTGAAATTGTAAAAGAAAAGTTTCCTGATTTTTCCCTGACTATCTTTATCAGACTTCCCTGGTTTCCATTATTATCAATACAGTATGCTGCTTCCTCGTATAACACACTTATCCAGCTCGCTAATATCTCATTTAGGAGAAAAAAAGCATAAAAATTCCCTAATATTCCTAAACTATTTGTTGACAGTTTTATAAATCCGAACTCAAAATTTAGTCCAACAACTTCATGTAGTGGGCAATGGATATATGATGACCAGAAAAGTTCCCATTTTTTGAAAAACTGTTCAATTCTAAAACATATCTGACGGGAGAACTAATTTTATGAAATTGGCCACCTGGTCCTGTTATGCCAATCTATCATTTAAAATTTTCAAAAATGTGTAAATTGCCTTTAAGGCTGTTCTTAACTGCTCCGCTGAACAAGCGCAAAACGTTCTGACACATTTACAAATTCATTTTTTAACGGAAAGATATAAAATTGGAAAGCCTGTCCATGGAAGCGATTTGGAATTGAACTGTTTTTCCATTTTTTTATCAATCAATTACCCATTGAGTTATAAGCGATATCGATCACGTGACAACCCCGTATTTCGCCCGCTCTTTAGTGATTTTTCTACTTTCGTGCGGAAGTTCAGTTCAAAAAGTCCACTTTGACATTATTTTCGGAAAGATCTATTGCGTTTGCAAAAAAATGAAAAAAACAGCTCGATGACATAGTTTCTGAACAACAACACCAGCTAGTTTCATACATTTTCGAACAAAAATAAATTAAAACTTATGTCAGGAAGTTGCCCTTTTGGATTTGAGAACAGCCTTAAGATAAACGAACGCTATAGCGTTCATAGCTCATTTTCGGCGGATATATCCGCCGAAAATCAGGACATCCGATCTCATTAATTGTGTTAAATATCAAAATTTCATATCATGTGAACCTCTTTTTAAAATATTGGGGTAGAATAACTGCTGACATCACCATCTACCAACTTTGTGTTGGCATCTTAAAACTTAAACAAGATTTATATAAAAGCCAGTATTTCTACAAGGAGAAAGTTAATTTTTCTCACATTTCATCAAATGATTTCACTTTTGCTGTTTGCAATATGCATGTATGTATTAACATATTTGCTTGGGATTATAAAATTTTAGTTTAATACTAATAGAAATCTTAAGGGTGTTCTCAAATCCAAAAGGGCAACTTTCTGACATAAGTTTTAATTTATTTTTGTTCAAAAATGCATGAAACTAGCTGGTGTTGTTGTTCAGAAACTATGTAATTGAGCTGGGTTTTTTTTTTTTTTTCATTTTTTTTCAAACGCAATAGATCTTTCAGAAAATAATGTCAAAGTGGACGTTTTAAACCAAATTTCCGCGCGAAGAAAGAAAAAGATTCAACAGCGAGCGAAAAACGTGGTTGTCATGTGGTCAAAATTCCTTATAACTCAATAGGTAATTGATGGATCAAAAAATGGAAAAAACAGTTCAATTCCAAATCGCTTCCATGGCCAG
This sequence comes from Maratus speciosus, assembly GCA_963932465.1. Lineage (NCBI taxonomy): Eukaryota > Metazoa > Arthropoda > Arachnida > Araneae > Salticidae > Maratus > Maratus speciosus. The sequence continues at coordinate 319,458,895 of OZ010798.1, read as the reverse complement.
GCTTTCCAATTTTATACGTTTCCGTTAAAAAATGAATTTTTAAATGTGTCAAAACGTTTTGCGCTTGTTGAACAGATCAGTTAAGAACAGCCTTAACAAATGCATAGTGTAAAAGTGTTTATATATAAAAGTAGCTTCTAGTTTAGAAAAGTGATCACTTATAAAATTGCTATTATTGGCCACTAATGAAATTTCCCAGTTTTCCTCTTTACCTGGTCCTACTAAATGAATTTTACACCTCTATCAAATGAATTTTGCACCTCTACCAAATGAACTTTACACTGCTATCAAACAAATTTTAAATCTCTACCAAATCAATTTTACATTTTACCAAGAATTGTACATCTATATTCAGGAACAAAAGTTTTTCCTTAATTTGATTCTAATCAACTAACAACCAATTAATCGATGAATACGATACCAATTTTAATTAATACGAATTTCATGTAACGTTCATTGACGTTCTCAGGCCTTCTAACCACTCCTTCTAAGATAGGCAATTTTCATACCAATAAAATTGACTAAATCATTTACAAATTAAAAATGGTGTATTAATGGCACAAAACATAATAAACTGTACAAAAATAACACTTTATTTAAAAAAGATGGCTATAAAATGAAACAAACAATCTTTCAACAATGCTGTTTATGGTACATCATCTGCAAACAAGACAAATCCATTTAGTGATGTCCGTAGCCTCCATGGTGTCCGTAACCACCATAACCACCGTGTCCGTAGCCTCCGTGTCCATAACCTCCATGGCCATAGCTCCCATGCCCATAACTTCCGTGTCCGTAGCTCCCGTGACCGTAACCTCCATGTCCATAACCACCATATCCCACGTGACCACCAAAGCTTAGTTTTTTGAAAGGTGCACCATAAGCAATGGCAACAACTGAGGCAATCAACACGAAAACATACTGAAATAAAAACATAAAAAAATATTAATGCTTATAATGAAGATGAATAATCATTAATATGCGATCTTTAATTTAATAATAATTGTTTAGTTGTAAAAATTATTTAATTATATTAGTTTATACAACTTACAGTATACATATTATTTCATAAATCGGGTGAGAGCGGGCATTTATATCCAGAAAAAGCAAAAAATCAACGAAACGGAAATCTTGTCACAATTCCAAAATACCTTGCATATCTGCCAACTTTTGAAAACAGTAAAGTGTAAAATGACGTGCGATTGACAAATTTTGCATTCATAAGAATACGCAACTCATGTAAAACCACATTTATACTTTATACACCTTTTTAAAGTACATATTCATTTTGTGTAGTTATGACTAGTATAAAGTTTTGATGAGAGAAAAATATGAAAACCATTATACTGATTTTAAAGACATACATAGCTTTTTTTTTTTTTTACAATTTAACTAACGTCCGATTTTTTTTTTTTTTTTTTTTTTTTTTAAGTATGACTTTTTACATACAATGAAAATTGATAAATTATTAACATCTGATGGTTTTACAATGAAGCCTAACTCATTTCTTTGACAATCCCCTAATTGCAATCAGCTTTTATCGTTATTAAAAGTAAATGTTGTTAAAATATTATCGTAAAAACTGTAAAAATAAGTATTGTAAAAATAAGTATCATGTGAAAAATTGTCAAAAAGTGTAAATTTTACACCTTGAGTGTAAAAGATGGCAAGTATGCCTCAGTAAATTTTAAGAGTAAGAAAATTTACAAATTTCTATAAATATATTAAAAATATGAGCTAACTTCATTTAATACTCATTTTTTTTTTAATTTTTACGAAAAGGAATATTCACTCTTTTAAGGCTGTTCTTAACTGCTCTGCTCAACAAGCGCAAAACGTTTTTACACATTTACAAATTCACTTTTTAACGGAAAGATATAAAAATGGAAATCCTGGCCATGGAAGCGCTTTGGAATTGAACTGTTTTTACCAATTTTTGATCAATCCATTACCTATTGAGTTAGAAGCGTTTTGGATCACGTGACAAACCCGTTTTTCGCTCTTTTCGGAAAGATCTATTGCGTTTGAAAAAAAAAAAAAAAAAAAATGGAAAAAGCAGCTTGATGACATAGTTTCTGAACAACAATCCCAGCTAGTTTCATGCATTTTCGAACAAAAATAAATTAAAACTTATGTCAGAAAGTTGCCCTTTTGTATTTGAGAACACCCTTAAACAGAATGTCTAGCCAAGCTCAGCCACAAATTTCCCTGACTTTTCCATAACAATAAAAATAATTTTCCTGGTAGGAAATTGTGGGCGATTTTGAGAAACTGGTCTTTGAAAATTGTTTTGACAGTAATATATACTCAAAATAATCCTCTTTATTTTTCAAATGTTATTTATATATTCATTTTTTTTATCATGATTGTTTTAAAATGGTTAATTTAATCAATGCCCTTTTATTTATTTATTTTTATCTTTTTCTTTATTATTATTATTATTACTCAGTACTTATTAAGTTTATTCCTATTTTTTCATTCTACTTTAAATAAATGTTAATTTTTTATTATAATTATTTGATGTTAATTTTTGATATATATGTTATTTTTCAGTCATTTTTTGATTTCTGCAATTGATTTCACTCCTTTCTATGGGTATAGATGGCAGCACTAAACATTTTTGTTTAAAATATAGTTACAATACAGTTTTCCTTTTTCACGCCAGATGGCAGAAGTGTTCTTTTTTTTATTGACTAAATGCTGGCCGTATGTTTTAATAGTCCTAAATCTGATTGCATCCTCACGTGTAATAATATTGTGGGTCAACATTCTAAAGTTTTAGATTTTTGTCTATAACTGAGGTAATTTAATTACTGAGGTATTTTAAATAACTGAGGTAACTCTAATAATTTTTTAATTTTTAATATCTTGTGCGAGGTGTATCTTTCTTTAGATCTCTTAGTTTTTTATCATTTATTTTGTTTTAATTACGCTATTAGGAGCTAAATTTTGTCATTTTAGGCTTAATGCCGACAAAATTGGATGAAATAACGCATCTTCACTATGAATTAAACCTGAGTGCTCCTCTGATGATTCTGTGGGTTATTCATATAGTTTTATATTTTAAATTTTACATACTGGTTTCCAATGTTCATACCTTGTTCATGGTTTTACCAATTTCATCATATATTTGTGTTTAATATATTTCATATATTTGTGATTTCATCTTTATTATATATATATATATTTATTTATTTATTTTCGTGTAACTAAAAAAAATGAGGTTTGGAAAATTTGAAAGGGCTTTTTTTATATAAATCATTGTAAGTGAAAAATGTATATAATATAAATATAAATTTTTGTTGACAAAGTCAATATACAATAAAAAATTTGTTTTTAAATAACAGCAAATGGAGTTTTTTTTAATCTAATATATCAAACAAAATTCCATAGTTTAACATACATATACCATAAAAGTTCTCAAATCGAAACTGCCAATTTCTGACAGAATACAACGTCATTTGTATGCTTAAATGCCTGAGATTTACAGGTAGCATTATTCCAATGCTTAGTGGTAAAGTAACTTATGTTTATGAAAACAAATTTATAAGATGCAACATTGGAAAATATCAGACATTTGTTACCTTGTTAGTTTTTAGTAATTTATGAATAAGTTCAATATTTATCAATTCCGTGTCATGTTTTTTCCGGTCACTTTTTTTCGCTCTTGTTTTTTTCTGTCACTTTTCTTCCTAGATTCTTTTGGTGCAGGTTTGGCGCAAATTTGAAAAAAAAAAAAAAGCTGTTTTGTAGCAGCTTGGCGCAGGAAAGCGGTTTTGGCGCAGGTCTTACATCCCTGCTGTCAGAAAATTCACTCGCCAGTGGCGAGTAAAATGATGCATTTCTCCACCCCTGATCTGTATTCTAAAAATCTCTTCTTTTTTCGTAAATTTTCAACGTTACTCATTGCTTTGAACCGTATCGGCTCAAATGAGACACTCTTTATTTATTGGTATGTACTTCACTGTTTGTAACTATTAACGACTGACTCAAGTCGTGAGTGCAAATTATAAAGCGAGAAATTCCTGTATGACTAAACCTTGAAGGCGCTGTTCACGTGCTCATTAAAAGTTGCACACTTAACAGTAATAGAAAAATTTTAGTTTAAAACAGCAGAAGCGTTTCCAATACTCTTTGAGAAAGTTTTAGTGTAACAGATGATCATTTACAAAAGTCATTATGAAAGATAAATCGAGGTATATATACCTAAAACATTTTTTTTTTTAGAAATGATTCTGTGTCGTAGATGAAATAATTGCATTTATTTATATGAAAATAAAAAGTTTCGGTCAGATGCACAGAAAGTCAACTTGGGCCAAACGCATAATTATTTAGTAATTCTGTATATTTATGTATGTATTAATTATTTTTTTTTAAATTGGACATTTTCATTTTCGGCCGAAAATATGAAGAGCACCGAAATTCGGTTTCGGTCTTAAAAGCATGTTTCAGTTGATCGTTAGTTGTTATAAATAGCGAAATGTTTCGCGATTAACCGCCAGTATGCGGCCAAAATCAGAGTTACTAAGTTCCAGAAAGCAAAAATAAAGAAAATTTTAAAAAGAAGTCAGGAGACTTTCCAATAATTTCTTTTTTAAATGTAAACATAAAATAATAATAATAATAATTTAATTCATTTTAAATGTTCAAGCCGTATATATCTAATAAATTAAAAAAATATTTCAGCTAAACATATAACATAAAATATGTTTTAAAACAATTTAAAATTTATTACAAGTATTATGAATAGATTGTACTTTCGCATAAAAATATACAATTATGAAAGTTATGAATAATTCTGAATTATTAATAACAAAAATTAAATGATCCACGGTAATTAGTTTTAAAAAATGAATTTGCAGTTTTGAGCATGAAGTTACAATTTATTATAAAATTAAGGGCATCAGATTTTGCATTTAAGAATGAAAATTGGAAATGTCCTCATAGCAAGAGTCAGTTTTAAAGAAGCATCCTATATATTTTATCTGAACTATCATATCAAGTATCTAATCAAACACAGAGAAGAAATAAATGTCTGCGATTTTTCTATCATGTTTAAATACAACCTAAGATTGAGAAAAATTATATTAGAGAATAGAATCAGCAGAAATATATCACAAATCAGGAATACGGAAAATCAAGCAAAAATCAGGAGCCTCCTCCCAAAATTAAGAGCCTTGACAAGTCTAGAAAATGTTTTAAATCGTTGGTGAGTAATATACTAAGTGTAAAAAAAATCCGGGTATTTTAGCCCGTGGTTGATTTCCGCAAACATTTTTTTTTTTTTCAAGTTGTTTACAGAGAAGGTAATCCTGCATAAAAATTTGAAGAAAACAACTTTAAAGAAATAGTTATTAAAAGAATTGTCTTAATTTAATGTTACAGTATACAACGAAAATATAATTTAAATATTTTTTTTTCAGTTGAACTGTTTAAAAAAATTAAACTTAATTATAATTATATGTAAAATATGAAAATAATTCATTTATTGGGGTTAATTTTACTTCTATAATTATACTGCAATCTTTTATCTTATGCAAAAAGGGGTTCATACGTATTAATAAAGAAATTGACAAATAAATATAACAATAGTAATTTATAGTGTAGTATATTAATAAAATATATATATACTAGGGGGCTCTGCCCCCTGCAAGCTACGCTCGCCAACCCCGTTCAGACACCGCAGAATCTGAAAATCTAAAAATGTAATGGGTTTTAAAAATATTAGAGAAGATTAAATTATACTGAAAAAGCTGTGCAGATCTCCCTGTAAACGGGTTTCCCTTTGATTGCAAAAATTTAACGGAGAATCAGTTTCTGTTAAGACATCCAATGGTTGTTTTTGTTTTTGATTAAAGAGGATCAGTTAAACATTTGAAAAGAAGCTAAAATAAAATGAATTAAGCATTCAGAGTCTTTGTCAACCGATATTTTCAAACAATCTCTATAACAATAGCCTAAATCATGTGACTATCATCAACAGTTCCGGTCGGAACACTTTGCTTTTTATACTCTAGGTACCATTTTGATACTTTAATGTTATCCAGGTACAGGTGATAAGTCGCCAAATATTATTCTATTCCCATCATTTCATCTATATTATAATAGTTCAAGTAATCAAATGCCATAAACAAATACGATCTGATCCCTTCGCCTTTCATATGAAAGTTTGGAACAATTGTCATATTGGCGCGATTTTTTTCCAACGCCAATTTGGGGAACGCATCAACAGCATAAACAACAACATCCGGCTTACCATATCAAGCAAAATAACGATACTTTGGCGCCAGTTAAGTACCCGTTGCGTATAAGACATTGGTGCCAATATGGGGCCGTATATGACATCTGTGCCGAAAGAAAAAAAAGCCGGGTGCAAATCTCGCCAATATCTTTTTTTCAACTCGCCAGTTAGCATTTTTTTTATTGTTCGAGTGGTAAATTAAAACATTGATTTGAAGTTGAAATTAAATGTCATGGTTTGTTACATAATTTAATATTTCGCCAGATGTCATATACGCACCGCATGTTTGGCATGATTTTTTTTTTTTTTTTTTTTTTTTTTTTTTTTTTTTTTACACGAAAATTTGGCGAAAGCCTCGTTTTCGAATACCAGTTACATGTATGTATTTTTGGTACTACTTAGTTATCCCGTCGACAAAAAAATCTATCGCGAACTATAAGATTAAATGTCAATAATGCTTGATCGTAAATGTCACATTCACTTGACTTTTAGCAAGTTACACGTGTTTACGTCATCAAGCGATTCTTATTTCGACGTTTTATTTTTATATTTATTAATGTTATACTAATTTATTTGTTCTTTCGTTATTTAAAATAAAAATTTTGTCAATCTGTACAATTTGGCGAGTGGTTTGGCGATTTATATAATTTGCGAAATTGGGTGACGGAATAACTACTACATTGTACAGTATTTTTTAATTATTTTCTATTATTTTCAAAAGGAAATAGCAAAAAAACAGTTAATTACTATAGAACAAAATAATTTATATAAATTTAAAAAAGAAATAAAAGTAAATATACATTTATTATTAAATTAACAACAATAGCCGGGTTACCATGTCTATATCAAAATAATGCCATTTGTGCGCCAATTAGGTACCCCGGTGCGTATATGACATCTGTGTCTAATATTTTTCTTTTCGTTTTGTTTTTTTTTTTTTAAAAAAAAGGAGTGAAAGCCATCAATTTAAATGTTTCATTTTTAAATGAAGTTTTGTATTTAATAAAATGATAACGAAATACAAAAAAAAAAGCATTGTTCTTAGCATAGATTTAAAGGAGGCCCAACTGTCGACAAATTAATTTAAAATAGTAACCTTTTCTGAATTATGAAAAAAAAAATTCTGTTATGATTAACATTTGAGTTGCCATCACTAGAAAAAATGTATTTAAAATTAGAAAAAAATTAATATTTCGAAAACTAATTCGAATTTAAAAATTCTAATACCAGTTTTGAGATGTGTGGATCAACACGGATTTTTGGTGTTAATTTCATCGCAAAGTATTCCATATTTTAGGAGAAATCGCCGTGAAACAAAATCAGTTGTTTAATCAGTCGATTCAAAGAATCGATACATTTCAGGCGTTTCATAAATTCGTTTCATTAGGATTTTATATATACTAGGGGATCGAACCCGAGCTCCTCGGGTTATAGAATATAGGTGAAAACCAATTTTTTTTTTAATCTAATTATTTTTTTACATGCAATATATATTTTAGATTGCCCACTAACATCAAAAAGAATTTTTATATGAAAAATATCAATTATGCAATCAAATAAAGTTTTGAAATTTATTAAAAGCGATACTTTCACATGGCACCGCATGCCAGGAGTTATTAACCCAAGATTTTGCGACTTACGTCAGTCTTTCCGATCATTTCGGTGCATAAGCGCGAGGTTCAATCACATGTCTATTAAATTTGTTTCTTATTTACATTAAATTATTTGTTTTTCTGTAGAGGAAGTTTTAACTTTGTTATGGAACATTAGACGAAAACATATGCCAAACTTTTTACATTGTTTTAAGGGCAAGCGGATTAACCTTCCGTAATCGAGCTACACGTGATAGAGATAAATTAAAAAATAATTTATGCTTGAAAATCTATATATATATTACGCTATCGTTCGTGACACAGAAATCGCGATTAATTGTTGGTTAATTGTAAACAATTGGCGGTTAATTGTTTAATGGCAACGCCCGAATTAAACGCATCTCATTGGTTATTGTGTAATATTTAAAAAAAAATGAAGAACAATAAATAAATAAAACGTTTAATTAATAACTATAGAACAAAATAATTTATATAATTTTAAAAAATAAAATAAAAGTAAATAAACAATTTGTTAATAAATAAACAACTACATCCGGGTTACCATATCAAGCAAAATAATGACACTTTGGCGCCAGTTATGTAACCCGGTGCGTATATGACATTGGCGTCAGAAAAAAGTCGTGCCAACGTAGTGCGTATATGACACCTGTGCCGTCTTTTATTCATCTAATTTAAACTACAATAAATAAGAAAATAAATGAAGGTACTTTTCCAGTATAGGTACGTGACGAAATAGAGAAAAGGTCCATGGCGAGAAAAGAAATTTTTTTCTGGCAACCGATTTAATCCAAATATTTTTTTCAAATTAAACTACATAAAAGTGTCTATGACCGCAAAGAGTTCGTACTTTTATGTTAGCTGGATGCAATTCTCGCCAATAGCATTTTTTAACTCGTCATCAGCATTTTTTATTTCTCGAGGGGTAAATTAAAACAGTCTTTGATGTTGAAATTAAATGGTTTATGGTATTCTTTATTCTTTTTCTTTTTGTAAAGAATTTTTTTTTTTTTTAAGTGAAAGTCATGAATTTTAAAAGTTCTATTTTTAAATTAAAGTCATCCATTCTAAATAAAATGATTGAAAGGATTATATTTTAATCAGAATTAATGAAATATGAAAAAAAAATGCGACGGGTACAATGTTTGGCGATTTATCACCTGTGCCCGACTAACATAACTGTAGCGAGTTCTCGATTTCTCTATCAAATTTGGCAAAGGATTGAGCAAGTAAATTAAATTATGAATAAAAGTAACATGATACAATGCCTAGCATACATTTAAGGGAGACCAAATTGGTCGCCACGGGCGGCTAGTTATTTAAAAAATATAATAACTCAGTCAATTAAGATACAATTTTCAAATAAATTGCATTTGAAAGTAGATTTTTTTCTTTATTTGACGGTTTAAAAATTGAAAATGTGCGATATTTAGAAATTTAAAAAATCGCTGACATAGCACGTATTTTAATTTCAATTTATTTTTTCAGTTTTTATGAGGAAATGGCAAAAAAAGGTACAGTAATATATTATTTTCTTTCTTCCGTGATTAGTGTCCCTTTACTTTCAACCGTCCACGACTTTCAACAGAAATGGAGTTCTTCAGTTGCCACAATTACAAAAAATGTATTAAAAACTACAAAAAATTAATATCTCAAAATTAAATTGAGATACAGCTTTCAAACAAATTGCATTTAAAAGAGCATTTTTTTCCTCATACGACGGTGTAAAAATTTAAAATGTGCGATGTTTAGAAGTTTAAAAATTTGCAGTAGAGAAAATTGCAAAACCAAACTTTCATTTCAAATTTCAAAGTGTTGCCATTCGCAGAATGACGTATGCGTTACGCACAGATATGTTTGTCCTTTATAATATAGATAGGGGTTCGAACCCGAGCTCCTCGGGTTACAGTATATAGGTGAAAACCAATTTTTTTTAATCTAATTATTTTTTTACATGCAATATATATTTTAGATTGCCCACTAACATCAAAAAGAATTTTTATATGAAAAATATCAATTATGCAATCAAATAATGTTTTGAAATTTATTAAAAGCGATACTTTCACATGGCACCGCATGCCAGGAGTTATTAACCCAAGATTTTGCGACTTACGTCAGTCTTTCCGATCATTTCGGTGCATAAGCGCGAGGTTCAATCACATGTCTATTAAATTTGTTTCTTATTTACATTAAATTATTTGTTTTTCTGTAGAGGAAGTTTTAACTTTGTTATGGAACATTAGACGAAAACATATGCCAAACTTTTTACATTGTTTTAAGTGCAAGTGGATTAACCTTCCGTAATCGAGCTACACGTGATAGAGATAAATTAAAAAATAATTTATGCTTGAAAATCTATATATATATTACGCTATCGTACGTGACACAGAAATCGCGATTAATTGTTGGTTAATTGTAAACAATTGGCGGTTAATTGTTTAATGGCAACGCCCGAATTAAACGCATCTCATTGGTTATTGTGTAATATTTAAAAAAAATGAAAAACAATAAATAAATAAAACGTTTAATTAATAACTATAGAACAAAATAATTTATATAATTTTAAAAAATAAAATAAAAGTAAATAAACAATTTGTTAATAAATAAACAAATACATCCGGGTTACCATATCAAGCAAAATAATGACACTTTGGCGCCAGTTATGTAACCCGGTGCGTATATGACATTGGCGTCAGAAAAAAGTCGTGCCAACGTAGTGCGTATATGACACCTGTGCCGTCTTTTATTCATCTAATTTAAACTACAATAAATAAGAAAATAAATGAAGGTGCTTTTCCAGTATAGGTACGTGACGAAATAGAGAAAAGGTCCATGGCGAGAAAAGAAATTTTTTTCTGGCAACCGATTTAATCCAAATATTTTTTTTTAATTAAACTACATAAAAGTGTCTATGACCGCAAAGAGTTCTTACTTTTATGTTAGCTGGATGCAATTCTCGCCAATAGCATTTTTTAACTCGCCATCAGCATTTTTTATTTCTCGAGGGGTAAATTAAAACAATCTTTGATGTTGAAATTAAATGGTTTATGGTATTCTTTATTCTTTTTCTTTTTGTAAAGAATTTTTTTTTTTTTTTTTAAGTGAAAGTCATGAATTTTAAAAGTTCTATTTTTAAATTAAAGTCATCCATTCTAAATAAAATGATTGAAAGGATTATATTTTAATCAGAATTAATGAAATATGAAAAAAAAAATGCGACGGGTACAATGTTTGGCGATTTATCACCTGTGCCCGACTAACATAACTGTAGCGAGTTCTCGATTTCTCTATCAGAATCTTCAAATTTGGCAAAGGATTGAGCAAGTAAATTAAATTATGAATAAAAGTAACATGATACAATGCCTAGCATACATTTAAGGGAGACCAAATTGGTCGCCACGGGCGGCTAGTTATTTAAAAAATATAATAACTCAGTCAATTAAGATACAATTTTCAAACAAATTGCATTTGAAAGTAGATTTTTTTCTTTATTTGACGGTTTAAAAATTGAAAATGTGCGATATTTAGAAATTTAAAAAATCGCTGACATAGCACGTATTTTAATTTCAATTTATTTTTTCAGTTTTTATGAGGAAATGGCAAAAAAAGATACAGTAATATATTATTTTCTTTCTTCCGTGATTAGTGTCCCTTTACTTTCAACCGTCCACGACTTTCAACAGAAATGGAGTTCTTCAGCTGCCACAATTACAAAAAATGTATTAAAAACTACAAAAAAATTAATATCTCAAAATTAAATTGAGATACAGCTTTCAAACAAATTGCATTTAAAAGAGCATTTTTTTCCTCATACGACGGTGTAAAAATTTAAAATGTGCGATGTTTAGAAGTTTAAAAATTTGCAGTAGAGAAAATTGCAAAACCAAACTTTCATTTCAAATTTCAAAGTGTTGCCATTCGCAGAATGACGTATGCGTTACGCACAGATATGTTTGTCCTTTATAATATAGATAGGGGTTCGAACCCGAGCTCCTCGGGTTACAGAATATAGGTGAAAACCAATTTTTTTTTAATCTAAATATTTTATTACATGGAATATATATTTTAGATTGCCCACTAACATCAAAAAGAATTTTTATATGAAAAATATCAATTATGCAATCAAATAAAGTTTTGAAATTTATTAAAAGCGATACTTTCACATGGCACCGCATGCCAGGAGTTATTAACCCAAGATTTTGCGACTTACGTCAGTCTTTCCGATCGTTTCGGTGCATAAGCGCGAGGTTCAATCACATGTCTATTAAATTTGTTTCTTATTTACATTAAATTATTTGTTTTTCTGTAGAGGAAGTTTTAACTTTGTTATGGAACATTAGACGAAAACATATGCCAAACTTTTTACATTGTTTTAAGTGCAAGCGGATTAACCTTCCGTAATCGAGCTACACGTGATAGAGATAAATTAAAAAATAATTTATGCTTGAAAATCTATATATATATTACGCTATCGTACGTGACACAGAAATCGCGATTAATTGTTGGTTAATTGTAAACAATTGGCGGTTAATTGTTTAATGGCAACGCCCGAATTAAACGCATCTCATTGGTTATTGTGTAATATTTAAAAAAAAATGAAAAACAATAAATAAATAAAACGTTTAATTAATAACTATAGAACAAAATAATTTATATAATTTAAAAAAAAAAATCATGAACTAGTATTGCTTCTTGTTATTTCGGAGCGAACGCTTATGTATTTCACTTATAATTACTACCTAACTCGCCAAGTAAGCGATAGGCAATAGACAGAAAATAGTGTCAAAATGGGCGTTTTGAACCAAATTTCCGCGCGAAGGAAGAAAGAGCACTCAAGAGCGGGCAAAAAATGTGTTTGTCACGTGATCAAAATGGCTTATAACGCAATAGGTAGTTGATTGATCAAAAAATGGAAAAAACAGTTCAATTCTAAATCGCTTTCATGGCCAGGCTTTCCAATTTTATATATTTCCGTTAAAAAGGAATTTGTAAATGTGTCAAAACGTTTTGCGTTTGTTGAGCGGAGAAGTTAAGAACAGCCTTAATCATAAAAGATGAACTATATTTAATACAGTTAAACTCAATTAATATGAGGTGTTTGATATTGATAAAATTTCTTATAGTTCATAAAATCCACGGAAATAATAAAAATCATAAAAAAATCACACATAATTTAGCACAAAAATTATTACAATCGTTGCTCTAATTATAACTTTATACAATCTCTGGATTTTTTTTTTTTTTAATATTCGGCAGCATTTGTGTTTCCAATAACAGTAAATTATCAAGATATAAGTTCTTATCAAAATTTACATTTGTCTTACTGGTAAAAATAGCAACAATAGCAGTAATAATCTAAATTATCATATTATATCACTGAAATTTCCACTTCTCCCCCAGGCCCCTTCTCCTACACTCTCTAGTCTGCGGTTTAAAATAATACTCCCCCTTACTGAAAAAAAAGAGAAAAAAAATATTGTTCCCTCTCTCTCGTAACTATATTCTGCCCGAAACTTCATTCCTTTATTAAACTTAATTTTAATCATACGAGTTTAATAAACACAATCGGCAAGCACGTCGATTGATAAAACTCATAAACCAGTTTTCGAGAAGGTACAGATGGTGGGGAAAGGCTCTCACTGTGTTATTTCACTATTTGGCGAAGTCGCTATGAAATCGCCAAGTGAAGAGGAAAAGCAGCTATCAGGTAGGGAGCCTATCCTCCCGATAGCCTTTACTACCTGCCCCTAGCAACCTTCTGCCTTTACTCAACGTAACCCCCTCGGGGTTTTCTACCTGGCTCGCATTCCAAGCTCTTTTCTTCGTTCGTGGAATGCCTTTGTCTCCCCATCTTCCACAGACATCTCAAAAAGTCAGGCACACCCCTCTCCAACCATCTTTTTTCCCCTTTATTCCATCTATACATTTTCACCGGCTTAGATCCAGTTTTAGACAATGAAATAATGTTATTTTGAAATTCCAGTACACAGGCCATACAATATATAATATATTAAAACAAAAATAATATAGAACCCGAGTTCTAATAGCAGATGTTTCTCAGAACCTGACAATTATTATTATTATTATTGTTTTGTAATAATTTTTTGAAGTTGTACGGAGACTTTTGGGACACCCTGTATATTTGTAATCCTTTTTCTGCCGCTATATTACTTCTAAATAACTAATACGGAATTATGTCTTCTCTAAATCGACTTCAGAGTAAGAGTTTTAACCCTTTATGCTCCTACAGTACTTTTAAGTACGATTAAACAAAATTTAATGGTGAAAATTTATTTACTCCGTCTGTTAATGAAATTAGATTTTACTTTTCATACAAAATACTTTGCTCGATCACATTTAGAAAGCACAGCCAAAGCTAAATATTTTTTAAATGTGTTATTTTCTTACCTATTTACAGGGCCCGACTAGCAACTTTCTGTGCCCAGGGCACTTTCAATTTTTCGTGCCCTCTTAGATTGGTAAAATTACTGATACTAGTTTTTTTCACATGTGCTTGACACTTAAGCGAAAAGTGTCAAGAAAAAAAAAAAATAATTTTCCTGGAAAATTGAAAAACTATTCCAGAAAAAAAAAAAGAATTTTTTATTATTATTTATTGAAATGTGCTTTTAAACATATATTGAGATATATTAGATGCATTAATATCTCAAATATCACATTTGTTTCCGCAATTATGATTTTCATAATAGAAATTTAGATGAAATATGGAAAAATGTTGTGCCCCTTAGAAATTTCGTGCCCAGGGCACAGGCCCCGGGTGCCCGTGCGATAGTCAGGGCCTGCCTATTTACACAGGTGCTTTTCTCTTATTAAAAAATGTTATATGAAAACTTTGCAACTAAAAACCCCCTAGGGTGATTCTGAGTAAAAAAAAAAAAAAAAAAAAAAAATCTATAATTCAGAGCTAATTTTCTGAAAGGTTACAGCAGAGGGGAAAAGGGGGGGGGGGGTCGTGATCCTTTGGCAAAATTCATGTTTTTCCCGCGATCCTTTGACGAAATTCGCATTTTTTCTGCGATTCTTTAACGAAATTCGCGTTTTCTGCAATCCTTTAACGAAATTCGCGTTTTTTCTGCTATCCTTTGACGAATTTGGAGCTTTTTTTCTGCAATCCTTTAACCCCTTCAGGGGTGGTGGGATATATTCTATAATTATATTATATCCCACCTAATTTTAATCAAGATATTCACGAGAAACTTTTAATTAAATTTTACTATTATATGGTGGAAAAAACTTGCAAAATTGCTTCTCATTATTTAGAAATATAATTTTTTAAATATTCCGGTGTGAATTCAACATTACGGCAACACAATTACTTGCCTCTGAAAGGGTTAACAAAATTCTAATTTTTTCCGACATTCTTTGAGGTATTAGGCAATTTTTTTTCAGCCAACGATGGACGAAATTGGGTTTTTTCACGAAATTCCTGATATTTTTTATGTTCGAAGTTTCGGATTGTTGACCGATTTTTTTAAATTTTCGGAACCGAATGCCTTACATTTTCGGAAAATTCGGAACAGAATCACACCTCAAATCCTTTTCAGTTACAGATAGGATTACAATACATTTATTCAAATTGTATTTGGGGGGTTCTCACAATCTTTTGACTTTTGTGGGGGGTAGGGGGTGGGGGATCTGACAAAATTAAACTTGCTAAAATAACATTTTAATCTGATAGACAAATACCTTAATGATTCAAAATAAAGAAAAAATGGTCAGCAGCCAAATTTTTTTTATTTAACTGGGATTTTTGTTAAACTAGCGAGTTTAATTTTCCTTACCATTTTACCCCTATAACTTTTTATTTTCTTCTAAATTTTTACTTATAAGGAATTTGCATAGTACCCGCAGGACATTCAAATAAGAAATAATAACAATGTAGTACTTTTAATACAGAATTTTTGTATAACATTGTCTTAAAGGGGTGTTAAAGAAGGGACGGTAAAGTAAAAAAGGGGGATGGTATTGGAAAAAAGGGACGAAATGGTAAAAAAACGGGACGGCAAGGAAAATTATCACCTATTTTTAGGCAAATCATGTTAAGACTAAATGATAGCCACAATGTTCATTAATTTTTATAAACAGTTGTTAACATTGGATTAAATTAATTTTTTTTTATTTATTTACCTCGAAAAGTGCAGGAATAAGCCTTGGGGACGGTGAGACTACCTATAAAGCCACGATGCTTGAAATTGATATCTAAATGCTGATTTGAATTCTACAGTAAATTTCCTGCCGAAGAATTTTAGACATTATTTCTCTAGCATACTTCTGCATGAGAAAAAACTTGAAAAAAATTCTGTGGCTGCATCTGAAATGATTTTCTGTGTAATTTTAGAAGAGGGATGGTAAGGAATCTAAAACCCAGGGACAGAGTTTAAAAAAATAATAACAACCCTAAAAATGTGTGCAGGTTAATTTTTAGCTACATATTTATATAAAACAATAGTTCCAGTTTCAGAAAAAAAATTACATCGAATTATTATTAATGCAATAATTTTATCCAGACAACTCCAAACTTAAAAATCAGCATCAGGGACAGGGGACGGTATAGGAGTTTTCCAAGTGTTTGGACCCCCAACATCGTCCAAAACTTATTTATTACTCGTTAATATTGTTGTGCAATCATGCAATGGGATGTTCCCCAGTATATGAAATAAAAAAAACACAAAAAAGTGTATTAAAATAAAAATTATTATTCAGGGACATGAAAGTCAAAAGATTGTCAGAATACGCCATTTATAAGAATTTCCAGATTTCCATAACAGTATTTCTTTGTTAATAATCTAATAATTCTCGTAAATATTTTACAAAAAGAGCTAAAGCTATCAATTTATAAAATCATCAGTTTTAATAAAAAAAAACTTATCTAAATGTCATATAATTATTATATAAATTTCCTCGTATAACTTCAAACATTAATTCAGGTGGAGCAATTTCTTGATTCATAATTTGAAACATAAAGAATATATTTCTTAGACATCGAGGCATATTATTCTGCGATTGGCATTGCAATTACGTTCGAGTACCTTTAGTAAAACGGAAAAGATTGGAGGCCTACATATGGTCATGAAGAGGTTAAATATAAAAAATAATATCCTAAACTTAAAATTTATTGAATAGTAACAGTAAATTTTTGTCCTAGAAGAATTATATTACAACATTGTTTAAACAAACATTAATGTTTTATGATTTATACAATGAATATTTAGTCCAGGCAATAGAGACCGTATAGGGGCTCTACCTAGCAAAATTCATGGTAGTTCTGGAAAAAGGCTTACTATATGTTTTTTGGGTCGCTGAATCCGAATTTTTTACTTCCCACCAAAATTTCCCCCGGCACCCCCCCCCCCACACCCAAATTTTGGTAAAAGCCCCCCCCCCCCCCCCAAGAAAGGTTTTTATTAAAAAAATCAATTTTCTTTTATTATTTTAGAGGAAAAGTATCTAGAAATTCAGAAAGTAGACAAAATTTGCAACAAATTAGATATATAACATTATGTCTTAGAATGAAGGGGAAGGGGGGATCTGCCTCGAAACATGCGCGCGGTGCTGCATGAACTAAATTGCGCAATTCCACTTAACCACTCACACGTTTACATTCGCCCTCCCATCTCCTCCCCGAACTTTCTCTATAAGGTTTACTTTAAGTTTTTTGAGTCGCTGAATCCGAATTTTTAACTTCCCCTTAAAATCCCCCCCCCCCCCCAAATAGTTGTTTTTAACTTAAATTTCTTATTATTTTAGGGGGAGTTGCCGGGGGAAATTTTGGTGGGAAGTTACAAATTCGGATTCAGCGACCCAAAAAACATAAAGTAAGCCGATTTCCAGAACTACCATTAATTTTGCTAGGTAAATATCCCTATTGCCTCGACTAATTAGGCAATTAGCTCATTTATTTATACTCACGCTATATACAAAATATAAAACAAAACATTGCCTTATAGAGGTACTTACAGTAATAAAAATTCATAGTATTGAGTTGATTAAAATTACATTTTAATTTTTGATAATATTCCATGTGTAAAAAATGTAATCTAAGTTGGTAAAAGTCGCGATTTGTTTAAACTTCATTATAAAAATAAAGAAAAAGAAAACATTAACTGTTATTTTACAAGCAAATGACTTATAACAAATTATTCCAGTAGAAAAGAATTTCTAGCATTGTACAATAAAAAATTATATACAGAGATCGATCCAGGAAATTTTTGGGGCCTATTATTATTCTTTCACAAAATTACTTTTACTAAAACAGGTCCTTTCACAAAATTACTTTTAATGAAATAGGCCTCTTCAAAAAATTCCTTTCCATAAAAACGTACTATTTATAATTTTTATTTTGTTAGGTTTTGCATTGCGGTAAAAAATTATATATAAAAGTTCCAAGAAATTATGTATAAATATTTTACTTCTTATAAATATATCTAATAAATTACATATACCAGCACATTTTCTGCGTAGCAAATACTTTTTAAATATTTAATTTTCTCAAAACAAAAACAAAGGCAACTAAAAACACTTACGAAAAATTTCATGATGGCAAAACTTTAGTTTTATTCCAGGTGCAACAAAATGTAATCTAACTTGATGAAAGTTGCGATTTATGATATTATTTAAACTTACTTTTCATTATAAAAATAATGAAAAAGAAAATATTAACAATTACTTTACAAGCAAATAATTTATAACAAGTTATTCCAGTGAAAAAGAATTCCTAGCATTGTATAATATAAAATTATATATAGAAGTTCAAGGAAATTCTCCAAAAAATTTAAGTTTAGTATCATACCACGTGTAAGAAATATAATCTAAAGTGATAAAAATTATGATTTATGATGTTATTTAAACACATTTTTCTTATAAAAATATCCCAGTAAATAAAAATCCATAACTTTATACAGTAAAAATTATATATAAAAGTTCCAAGAAATTCTATATGTATAAATATTTTACTTCTTATAAATATAATATCTAATAAATTACGTATAGCAGCACATTTTCTGTACAGCAAATACTTTTTAAATATTTCATTTTCTCAAAATAAAAACAAAGGCAACTAAAAACACTTACGAAAAATTTCATGATGGTAAAACTTAGTTTTATTCCACGTTCCACAAAAGCAATTTGCAGTTGGCACTATGTAACAACCGAGACACTGGGAGGCTGAGAAGAGATTAGTCCAAATATCAAAAATCCTCACTTATGAATACCTGTAAATTTTCTTATCTTTCCAAACAAGGGTGCAATCAAAGATGTTGACGTCATAAAAGGCCAAAGGCTATTGGGCACTTCAGGAATGTGACTGAAGAGGGGATTATCGACCCCCGAAATTCTAGTTTGAAGAGTAAATGACGTCACACAAAGATAAATATCACCTGAGGTAGTTTTCAGTGTTCCTATAACTATTTAAAAAATAGTAATATACTAATAGTGTTTTAGATTCATGTAAACTATTTTGTTTTAATTACAGGTGTTTTATAGATTTCCATAAAATAATATATGTATATTTTTTATGATGGGGAAGACAGGCGTGAAATTTAGACTAAAATTATGGTAAGAACATTAGATGAATTCCAATGTACTTTGATAATCTCTTTTTTTTTTTAAAGAAAAGGAAAGAAAGAAGAAAAAAAATGTGTATAACTGCCACTTTGAAGGCTACATGATAACGACGGACACTGGGAAAACCTAGAAATAAAATTTATATTCTTGTCACATACAACTGCCAACTGCACATTATCGTAAATTACCGTGATTAGAATATGGATAGCTCATCCTTTTCCTTACTGCTTCTATAAGGTAAAACTGGGAAATTTCATTAGTGGCCGGTGGCTAGTAGTACCAGTTTTATAAGTGGCCACTTTCTTACTTTGTGTATTCCAATCCAGACTGCTTATTTTCTGATTAATTTTTAAATTCCTTTTTGCTCGCAAACGCATCAAACTGGGGAATTCTCTTATTTAGAAACTACATAATGTGCCGTGCTTCTCGAATTTTTGATAAATGCGGAAAATATTGTAAAATATGCTGTCAAAATTGGCGTTTTGAGCCGAATTTTCCAAAGTGGGAGATCTGAGAAGGGAAAAAAAATGGTCATACTGAGAAAATAATTGTTTAAAAATCAAATTCTAATTAATTAAGTGAAAAATGAAATCACACGGCTTCTTAAACATATCTTCCGAAATCACCTGATCAAGTTTCAGGTTTTTACTTTGAGTCTGAAAATGTCTCAGAAAATATCGAGCTGTTGAGGGTGGAAAAATATTTTTTCGAATACACTCTTAAAAGTACTAAACAGTAAACTTTTGTAAAATTTCTATTAGAATTAAGGCTGTTCTCAACTGCTCTGCTCAACAAGCGCAAAACGTTTTGACACATTTACAAATTCATTTTTAACGGAAAGATATAAAATTGGAAAGCCTGAGCCTGGAAGCGATTTGGAGCCGAAATGTGTTTTCCATTTTTGGTAAATAAATTACCTATTGAGTTATAAGCAATTGTGATCACATGACAAACACGTTTTTCGCCTTTTCTTGTGTGGCTATTCTTCTTTCGCGTGGAAATTCGGTTCAAAACACCCACTTTGACACTATTTTCTGCAAGATCTATTGCGTTTGTAAAAAAGAAAAAAAAAACCAGCTCGATACCATAGTTTTTGAACAACAACCCCTGCTAGTTTCATGCATTTCCGAACAAAAAATAAATTAAAACTTATGTCAAAAAGTTGCCCTTTTGGATTTGAGAACAGAGCCTTAAGCTGAAATTGAATAGACCAAATAAATATGTTAGTAACATATATTTTGCAACCAGAAAAAATGTGGAATTCTTGATGGAATGCAAGGAAATTTTATTCTCTGCTTGTGGGAAAGTGGCTATAATGTGGCCCTGACAAAAAAAAAAAAAAAATAATAATAATAATAATAGCCACTTTTTCTCACTTAGTGGGCTTGTGGCAAATTTTGCCCTTTAACTGCACCAATGGTTTAATTTAGCTAATACTTTTGTCGTGCTGGATATTGGAACATTAACAATATTTCTGTTAAGATAAAAAAAAAAAAAAAAAATTATTTTTATAGCCAGCGTATGATCATTTTTGGTGTTTTATAATGAAATGTGTTTCAGGAATGGTTATATCAATCAGTTTTCATTGTAAGCTTATAAGGCTACGTAATCCAAAGGAATTAGTTTCTTACACATTTCTGAACTCATTTTTGTTCGTAAATACATGAACTGACAGGTTTTCTTATTCAGAAACTACGTAATCGAATGGCGTTTTCCATTTTTTGCAGAGACAGAAGATCTTCCAGAAAATACTGTAAGATTAGTCGTTTTGAACCGAATGTCTGGATCCGACGCCATCAGAAAAGGAAAAACCGGTCGTCATGTGACCATAATTGCTTATAACTTGATAAGTAATTTACTTATCAAAAATTGAAAACACTATTCGATTTCAAATCGCTTCAATTAGTCAGACCTCCCAATTTTATGCTTTTACGTTTAAAACTGAGTCCGAAAATGTGTCCATTGAGCAGGGAATTTGAGAACTGCCTTCTAAGGATCTCAAGAAATCTAACAAATAAAGAGTAATTTCATATATTTAACTCATTCCGTATAAACCATTAATGATAAATATATATATATATACAGTATCTCTACAAAATTTACAATGAAGAACTGATACGATGCATACAAAACACCTTGTGTTAAGATAAAAATATTATCTGTAAAAATCAAAATGAAGAAAAGAATAAACAGCTAAGCTTGTT
Organism: Maratus speciosus; assembly: GCA_963932465.1. NCBI lineage: Eukaryota > Metazoa > Arthropoda > Arachnida > Araneae > Salticidae > Maratus > Maratus speciosus. Next base: position 319,437,257 of record OZ010798.1, on the reverse strand, counting down.
TCAATCTTGCACAAAAACTTCTGCGAGCTTGAAACTTTTTTAAAACTTCAGTTCTCTATAAAACATAAAAAACTTGTGCAAGCTTGAAACTTTTTAAAACTTCAGTTCTCTATGAAACATAAAGGCGCATATTAAAATCATGTAAAATAGTTTTGGTAAAAATGGAGAAATTTCCTTAAATTCTGTAAAAATACCTCAAAAATTATATATACAAGGTAGAACCCGTCGAATTTCGACGAAAGAAAATGTTTAAGAAGGAACTGTTTAATTAATTTATAATTCTTGACATAGCACGCATTTTAATTTCAATTTTTATGAGAAAATGGCAACAAAAAGATACAGTAATCTACTATTTTCCCCTTTACTTTTAATAGAAATGGAGTACTTCAGTTTCAGTTGCCACGATTACAAAAAAGGTATTGAAAACTACAAGAAAATTAATGCCTCAAAAATAAATTGAGATACAGCTTTCAAACAAATTGCATTTAAAAGTACATTTTTTCCCTATACGATGAAAATAAAAATAAATTGAAAACGTAACATGTTTAGAAGTTTAAAAACTTGCAGTAGCGAAAATTGCAAAACAGAAATTTCATTTCAAATTTCAAAATTCTGCCATTCGCAAAATGACATATTCGTTACGGATGACGTATGCACAGATATGTTTGTCCTTTATAATACAGATAGATAGATAGAAAGTATGTTTTTCCTACCATATCAAAAAATGCCTTAGGAAGATGTTTGACTTTCTCCATTACATATTTCTACTCCTACCAAATCTTAAGGCTGTTCTCAAATCCAAAGGAGATACTTTTTGACACATTTCTGAATTCATTTTTTTCGAAAACGCATGGAACTTGCAGGAGTTTCTTATTTAAAAAATATGTAATCGAATGACGTTTCCCATTTTTCGATAAAGGCAGGTGATCTTTCAGAAAACAATCTAAGTGGGCGTTTTGAGCCGCATTCCCGACGGGACAACACGAGAAAGGGAAAAAACATGTCGTCGCGTGACAAGAATAGCTTGTAACTCAATAAGTAATTTATTTAAAAAAATAAAAATCGCTATTAGATTCCAAATCGCTGCAATAATACGACATGCCAATTTTATGACTTTACGTTTAAAAATAAGTAAAAAATGTGTCAAAAATTTTCGTGTTTTGGAGTAGAGAATTTCAGAGCCACCTTAAAGCTGTTCTCCAAAGAAGCTACTTTCTGACACATTTTTAAATTCCTCTTTCTTCGGAAACGCATGAAATTGGTAGGTGTTTTTACTCAGAAACTATACGATCGGTAGACATTTTCCACCTTTCGGTAAACTCAAAATATCGTTCGGAAAATATTGTCAAAATTGGTGTTTTGAATCGAATTTCTGTAAATGCCCGCCCCTGAAAGGAAACAACCCGTTCGTCACGGGACCACAATCGCTCATAACTCAATAACAGATTTATTTATCAAAACAATGAAAACTCATTCGATTCCAAATCGCTTTAATAGTCAGCCCTGCCAATTTTATGCCTTTGCGTTTAAAAATGAGTCAAAAAATGTATTAGAAAGTTTCGAGTTGAGCAGAGAATTTCAGAACTGCTTTAATAACGAGATTTTGTACGAGGTTCATTGCTTGGATTGAGAAAATCTCGTGCATAAGAAGAGGCTTCTGCAACTCACTTTTTGTTTCTCATTTCGTAGTAAAAAGTTTGAAAGGGTAAATGCCAGATAATTTTATTCGAAATATTTTTAAAACATTTTTCGTTGTTGTATATAGTACTCATACAGAAACATAAGCATTAAAATTAAAACCCTTGAATTCCCCCCTCCCGAAGTCTAGGGCACCTACTGTGGCTAGGTCATAATTGACTCCTGGTTTTAATATTTAATAATTTTACTCAAACGAAGTGGCTTGAATTTTGAATTGATATTCATAAAATTATACTGTATCACAAAACTGCCCAATGCGGCGCTCTTTAAAGGTTTTCTTGTCGCCTTTCGTACTTTTTTTTACTTGCCGAACACATAGTGTAAGGAAAATAGTACTTTTCTTTTAAAAGTCGATGAAAAATAATTTTAAAAATCCTAAAATCAGGAATTACCAAAACAAAAAATCCTGAAATCAGGAGAAATGTCTAAGCATAATCACCCTTGATTCAGCATAAAGCTATTTTAAAACGCGTTCACTGCCATTTACAAGAATACTCGTAGTTGGCAAACTGAGTTTCCCTGCCAAGTACGAGATAACTCGTTATTGATCTCCTTATCTAAATCACCGATTACTAGTATTGCCATAAAAAATACATACAATGTTTACGAATTATCTCGTAGTTGGCTCGGGAAGCAAAAATATTATTTTACATACCAACAACGAGTATACTCGGGTGAATTTATGTGTTGCTAAAAGCATAAAAATGCAGATATGATCTTGGCGTGCGTGAATAGTTGCACCATCTCAACTTTAGCAGCGAGCGTGTTAAAAAGTACAAAATTGTTGCTATTTCTATATATAACGCTATCATTTTAGGGGGAAGTGGGTGTCTGGCACATGATATCGTAAGATATCTCTAGGGGGAGGGGGGATTTGTCTTCTGATATCGTTATCATTTTTGATCCAACCAAAATTTTCTCTTTTTATTTGTAACTTGGTCTTTACATCAAAATAGTATGTTATCTTTTTCTAGACTGTTATCTATTTTTATGAAAATACGTAGTTATTATTAAAATCATTAAATGATTATAAAATTATTTAATTCGTTAATATGGAATACCCCAAGGTTTGGAGTTCCTATTCTTCTGTCATACGTGTATGCAGTTGTATGTATGTCCGCTGTTCGACGAACCATATGCGAAGTATGTTTGAAATGATACTTGTGTTTACTATAATAAAAGAAAAAGAATGTTGTTCATCTGTTTTGTTGATAAGAAGTTTTGTCTGCCCCGCCCCGTGCGGGTTCAAGTTCAAGAAGACATTATTACTGTTGAGTGCTGAATGCATTATGTACCAAAAAGCTGTTATTAAATAATTATAAATAATAACTATTTCTTTTAAGTGTTATTTGATATAAAGCTATTTTATATATAAAGCGATATTTTTTGTCTTATCTTCATTTGAATCCATAAAGTATACGAAAAATAAATATAACCATATTTGTATATCACTCCAAACAAAAGAAAAAAAATTCAAAAAATGAAAATAATTTTAAGACATTGATAACGATATCATTACGGGGGGGGGGGGGGAGGGATTTTGAGGGACGATAATGTACGATATCGTAAACGGGGGAAGGGGGTCCAAAATTAGCAAAAAGTTGATAACGTTACATATGTACAGCCCCTTTGGTGCATGACCGTAAATAAAAAAATATCCCCAGTGAGGCAATTTTTTTCTTTTAATAAAAGTCAAAGAAAGAATTTTATTTGATACAGCTATAGTTTCATCCTACAACTTCCTTACTTTATCTGAATTCAAATAAAAATTTATTTATTCAGCGTTGAATTCAGACCTTTTCCCCCAGGGCGGTTTTCTACAATTCCAAAGGGGGGAGGGGGAGGGGCGGGCACTGCGGAATTCCGGGAGGATTGCACTTCTAGACCATTAATAAGCGTAAAATATCAAGTATTTCGTGAAGGAATTCTCCATAAATGCCATAGTGCAGGAGAGGGGGGCCTGGTCCACTCCCTGAAATCAACATTACATTTGTTGGTTCATATAAATAGCGTTATTCTGAATATTGCCTGCTCAGATCTACAAAAAATTCAAGTGAAAAGGTCTAGAGTTTAAAAGCAAGACAATTATCCTGGGTAGTTACTTACAAATCTTTTGTGTATTTACTATGACGGTGCATTTTGAATCAGGTATCGGATTATCCATCTTTTCTTGTATAATGACAAGCATATTATAGCATAGATTTCTGCTTACAATCTTCTATCTTCATATGCGTCATGCGCCCCTATAAACAGCAAGATTAACTATATACGTTTCTTAGAAAACAACAAAAGATATTTTCTTATCTACTGTTAGCTTATTGTCAGTTCACTCCTGATAAATTTCATATTGCAAATTGATCAACAATACCAAAAATAGGTTTATCTCTTTGTACAACTGCAATACTATTTCGGCATAATCTCATACAAAATCGTTTGGAGGATTTTGTACTTATTTATGTATTTACATTTGAACTGTATCGACTAGGGCAGGGTTGGCGAACCTATGCCACGCGTGCCAAAGTTGGCACGCAAAAAAATTTAATTCGGTAATCGTTATACATATAAAATCCATTTTTTATTTCTGTTATAACCAATAAATTTTATCCATACGGTCAGATCAGAAATAATGCAATTATTTTTTTTCATCAATTAACATAACAGAATAATTTTCTTTAAAAGTCATGCTATGCAGCGTTTTCGACATGTAAAAGATGCAATTTTCAAATGAATTTCATTTGACAATCACTGCAATAAAATTGCAAATGGATTCAATTTAGCTATGTATATTTGTAAAAATAACAAAATTCGAACTAGATAAAGCATTTTTCATCAAACGTACAACAGAAAAAATCTCACCAATACATTATTAGTACATTGTTTAATGCAACTTAGAAAATTATAGCAAAGATGTTGCATTGATAATAAGTTAAAAAATAATGAAACAAAAACTCGTATTTCCCCCCAACCCCCCCCCCCCCCCCCCTAAGGAATCCTATTAACTAATTAAATATTCATTTATTTAATGATGGATTCCAATATACAGAAAAATCGCGTTCTGATTTTTAATATTTTTTAAATTATTATGGCATGACAGCAACTGATTTTATAACCAGTGTTTTGTATGAACATCGTACTCTTCAAAATTATTTTTGTATGTGTTTGGCACGTTACATTGTTGATAGATATTTTTTGTGAATTTTCGGCACGCGCACTTGAAAAGGTTCGCCGAGCCTGGACTAAGGACTAATTCAGCCTCCTGGTTTGTATTGTGAGGGTCATTTTTAAAAAAAATAGGAGATAGCTACATCTATCAACGAAGCATGTTTTAAATGTAAATGTTTCTTTCCATACAACATTCCAAATTGATCATTCCATGCAAATTGATCAACAATATCAAAAAGGTTTATCTCTTGGCTCAACTGTCCTATTCTTTCGGCATAATCTCATACAAAATCGTTTAGAGGATTTCGTATTTATTTATTTCTTACCCGACTGCCAGGAAGGGTTATGTTTATTGATACGTTTTAACCGTCCGATGGTTATAAGCTAGGTTTTGTTTTTGTACAAAATGGCGATAGAGACAGAAAATAAAAATACGCACCCTATTGAGTGGCATATCATTGGATAGGTCTTTCAAAATGAAGACGATGTTTCATTGACTATTTTACAGTCAGAAGCTCCGTTTAAATATTACACAACCTGGAAGTTGTGTAGGTAGGATCTCTAGCTTTACTGCAACTCTAACCTTCATAGACATCTATAGGCCTCATCAAAGCTGTGTTTATAGATTGGAGCTAACAATTAAACACAACTTAAAAGTCATCAATACAAGTAAATAAAAAAAAAATAGGTAAGTAATATAAAAAAATAGTTTCACATTGATGAGAAATAATTAATTAGTTCGCTTTTTACGCAATCTGGTTTTTTGATTTTTTAAATTTAATTTTTACTTGTTTACTTACATTTGAACTGGTACTAACTATAAAAAAGACTAAGAGACTAATTCAACCTCTGGGTTTGTGGTGTGAGGGTCATGTTCCTTACATCTATCACTGAAGCATGTTTAAAATATTTTGTTTGTGTGTGTGCCTGTAGGGTCATTCATGACGCCCATGATTCACTCACTGATCTTTGCATCGGCATCAATCTTCTGCATGAGCAGATAATGATTGGCTTATCTGATTCAATTTTATCTCCATAAGCAGTTCCAGATGAGGGTCAAATCTTTTTGAGGGATGTGAAGGGGGAGGGGCATCTCTTTTGGTGAAGAGATATTTCTAAATTGGCTGCTTTCTGAAACATTCACGAAATCATTTTCGTTCGTAAATGCAGAAAATTTACCAGTTTTATTCAAATATCAAGGATTTAGGCGGAATTTCAAATTTTCTCATAAAAGCAAACAATCTTTTAGAAAATGTGAAAGTTGGGATTTTCAGGATTCCATATTCACTGTAAGATAATCATGGGACTTCAACATGTAACATTTATAGAAAAATAAAAAACATTGTTTGATTCTTTGACAGCTAACGAGTAGCACGCCCTCAAATTTCCCGCATTTCCCTACAAAAATGACTTTAGGATTTTTGATCAGGAAAAAGAGATTGAAAATGTTCTTAAGGCTGTTCTCAGCTGCTCTGCTCAACAAGCGCAAAACGTTTTGACACATTTACATTCATTTCACATATCATTACATCACATATCATTACATTTTGACATTCATTTTTTAACGGAAAGATATAAAATTGGAAAGCCTGACCATGGAAACGATTTGGAATTGAACTGTGATTTCCATTTTTTTATCAGTCAATTAACAATTGAATTAGAAGCCATTTTGATCACGTGACAAGCACATTTTTCATCCTTTCTCGAGTGATTTTTCTCCTTTCGCGCGGAAATATGGTTCAAAACGCCCACTTTGACACTATTTTCTGAAAGATCTATTGCGTTTGCAAAAAAAAAAAAAAAAAAAAACGGAAAAACAGCTCGATTACATTGTTTCTGAACAACAACACTTGCTAGTTTCATGCATTTCCGAACAAAAATAAATTAAAACTTTTGTCATAATGTTGCCCTTTTGGATTTGAGAACACCCTTAATACATATTTACATAAAAAAAAAAAAATATTGTTCTATAAAAAAAAAAAAAAAAACTTTCTTCATTCTGAAGGCGATGGCTAAGGCGGAGTGGGGGGGGGGGGGGGGGGGGAGATTTATACTTAAAATAAAGTTTTGTTCTGTAAAAGACTTTTATCATTCTGAAATAAGTTACGAGGTAATGCTCTGGAGTATTTACATTTAGAAAAAAGTATTTTTCTGCTTAAGGGTGTTCTCAAATCCAAAAGGGCGACTTTCTGACACAAGTTTTAATTTATTTTTGTTCGAAAACGCATGAAACTAGCTGGTGCAGAAACTTTGTAATTGAGCTGTTTTTTCCTTTTTTTTTTTTTTTTTTTTTTTTTTTTGTAAACGCAACAGATCTTTTAGAAAATAATGTCAAAGTGGGCGTTTTGAACCGAATTTCCGCGCGAAGGAAGAAAGAGGCTCAAGAGCGGGCTGAAAACGTGTTTGTCACGTGATTAAAATTGCTTATAACTCAATAGGTAATTGATGGATCAAAAAATGGAAAAAATACTGTTCAATTCCAAATAGCTTCCATGGCCAGTCTTTCCAATTTTTTACCTTTCTGCTAAAAAGTGAATTTGTAAATGTGTCAAAACGTTTTGCGCTTGTTGAGCAGAGCAGTTAAGAACAGCCTTAAGGGCTCTCAAGATTCTCAAAGCTTCAAAATTTTCGAAATTTAATTTTTTTTTAGATGTTAAACTCCTATCCTTTCTGAACATTTTGATATAATTGTTTCCTTGAAATTCCCATTAAAACAGAAGTTATGACTTTTAGAATTATACCCGCCAATAGCTGAAGCGGTGTTTCAGAAACTTTGAAATCATTTTTCTCCAAATGACATTTTTGAGCATAACGCGCACGATATCTCAGAAACTTCTGAATATTTTTTCATGAAATTTTCAAAGCATATGTTTTATGTTAATCTGTACAACTGAATCTAAAATTCCCTTTTTATTGTTCAAAAAAATACTTTTTTTAGGTGATTATACTGTAGAAATTTTCAAAATTTTGTATTAGCTAAATAAAACTTTGTATTAAAAATATAAAAAAGCTTTAAATACAAATTTATTTAGGTTCAGTGTAATTATTATAATCTGGTGTATAAGTAGGCACCAAAGTTTTCATTCTAGTTTCAAAATTTATTTTGTAATCCTGCCGTAAGCTGTTATACCAATTTTCTGCTCGTCAAATGTCTGACAGTTTAGAGCCCCCTATAAAAGCTAATTCTGCATCTTAAATTGTTTTTTTTTTTTTTTTTAATACATGAAATGAAAGTCTTTCATCCCAATAAAAATTGTGTTTTAAAATCATATACATTTTTAGATATTAAATGTTGAAAATAGTCTGTTTATTTATTTTTCTTTTTTTTTTTTTTCCTTTTTTTCCAATTTTAAGAGTCCTGAGACCCCTTAAAAAAAAAGAAACAGCCAGTCTGAAGAAAGTTTACGTCATGATCCCCCACGACCTTTCCCTGATACCCTGTTCACACTGCGTTATCGGAACTCTCTTAAACCTCCGAACTCTCTGAGGGAGTTCCACAAACTCTCTGAGAGAGTTTCAACTTTCTTCGGGCTAGAGACAGTCACGACCATTCACTCTCGCTGGCTGTAAAGTTTCGCATCAACTGATTGGGTGTTGCGGGCAGTTTTATCTTAAGCGCATGCGCAAACAACACAGTGACGTTCACTGAGTTATCTTAAGTGAGTTTTCCCATGTGAACAGGCTTCCAATTCAGGGAGGGTACCACCTCAAAATTAAGAGAGTTCGGCGGCCTAAGATATCTTAAGTATTCGTAGTGTGAACATAGTATTAGCTACGCCCCTACTGATTGTGTCTCTTTGATGTATTTCTAGGGTCATCAACCACGCGCCGGCAGGCTTACTTAATCACACAGTGGCCGAAAACGTTTCTTCCACCCATGGAGGTTTCTTAAAATTATATGCAAAAATTTGTTAATTTTATACTCGTGAAAGAGTATTATAAGTACTTATTTATTTTGATAGAAAGTAAAAAAATAGACTAAAAATTAAGGCTGTTCTCAAATCCAAAAGGGCAATTTTATGACATAAGTTTTAATTTATTTTTGTTCGGAAATGCATGAAACTAGCAGGTGTTGTTACTCAGAAACTATGTCATCGATCTGTTTTTTCCGTTTTTTTGCAAACGCAATAGATCTTTTAAAGTGGGCGTTTTGAACCGAACTTCCGCACGAAAGAAGAATAGCCACTCAAGAAAGGGCGAAAAACATCTTTGTCACATGATCAAATCACTTATAACGCAATAGGTAATTTATTCATCAAAAAAATGGAAAACACAGTTCGATCCCAGATCGCTTCCATGGTCAGGCCTTCCAATTTTATATCTTTCCGTTAAAAAAAATGAATTTGTAAATGTGTCAAAACGTTTTGCACTTGTTGAGCAGAGCAGTTGAGAACAGCCTTAATAGACAGTCCTGTAACATAATTCGTTTGTGTGTCCCAGTTAATGAACGATGAATATTATGCACACCATATCCTACAGTAAGCCTGTTGTAGTGTACCTCAGTGATATATATCAATTTCAATATGATTGAAATAGTGTAACATTACTAAAATACACCGCAAACGATTTTTCCCAATAGACGGTATTATGACTGAATTCTTTTGAGTGCCTTGTAAATGAAAATTATTAATGCTATGCACTGTTACGGCATAACTATCAACTGCATTGCAGTTCAAGTATACTTACGCGACTTAGAGAACAGACAGACAGACAAACCCAATTCATAAACACTTTCAACTATAAAGTTAAAAAATGCTATAAAAAGTGATAGAAAATCTTTATTAAGATTGACGATCGTTTCGTTGCACAAACGGCAACATTTTCAAAATCATTCAACGATAGAAAATATTTTCACATAATTTAAAAACAATAAACATAGTAAACAATGTCACGCGACATGATGCATAATGAAAAACATTGTACACATAAAATTAATTTAACAGAGTAGATTAGCTATTGGTGAGCGTGGATTAATTTTCAAAACAATAACATGGTAAACAATGTCACGAGACAACATGCATAATGAAAAGCATTGCAAAATATAAAATAAAAATAAAAATATCTTGGCTATTTGCGAGCGTGGATTAATTTCTACTATTGTTACTAAAATTACATAGCATCTCTTTCCAAATTTTAGGTAATTCTATGGACATTGGACATCTCGTTTTGGAAAGAGATGCTATGTAATTTTAGTAACAATAGTAAAAATTAATCCACGCTCGCAAATAACCAAGATAATTTTATTTTTATTTTATATTTTGCAATGCTTTTCATTATGCATGTTGTCTCGTGACATTGTTTACCATGTTATTGTTTTGAAAATTAATCCACGCTCACCAATAGCTAATCTAATCTTTTAAATTAATTTTATGTTTACAATGTTTTTCATTATGCATCATGTCGCGTGACATTGTTTACTATGTTTATTGTTTTTAAATTATGTGAAAATATTTTCTATCGTTGAATGATTTTGAAAATGTTGCCGTTTGTGCAACGAAACGATCGTCAATCTTAATAAAGATTTTCTATCACTTTTTATAGCATTTTTTAACTTTATCTGTTTATAAGTGATTATTATACATGTGTTTATAACTTTCAACTATGTTGGAAGAGTTAAAAATGAAGTTCGAATTCTTTATAGTATAACAAGATTACAAGTAAAACAAGACCTAAATCAAAGATTGTATCAACATATTTGTAAGCAACGTGATATGTATTAAAATTACTCTCAGAGAAAATAAAAGTTTAAAATTTCACACTCATAAATGAATTTCAGTCTAAATTTGTACATTCCAGCATCTTACGAATAAGGTAAATGAAAAATTCCGAATGTTGTTAGCATTCAAAATCAGAGCATCAAAAGAAAATGAATTAGCTACGGAATTTGTACATTCAAACATTTTTAAACGCTAGAAATAATTCAGAATGTATTTTGTATTCAAAATGATACCGCAAACCGAAAAAAATAAATGATGTATTGTAACCTTCATCAAAGAATTTCATATATAAATCGTACTTTGCAACATCTTAACAAAATGAAGAAAATTTTTTAGAATAATGAACAAGGAACCATGTGCACTACTGTTTGATGAAATGTGAATTTCAAACGCATTTAATGTCATGTGTTACGCATGCATGCACGTAAATGTTTTAATTTGTAATATTAAAATGCTTATACGGAAGTCTTCTAAAGGGAATCTAGGTAGAATTCTACTTTTCTCCGATTGATATATATATATATTTAAAGAGTTGTTATAATTTATATCTGTTATAAAGGACTTTGGAATTAGTCATGCGTTGTGTCCCAGAATCTTTAAAGCATACGCTTAGTAAGACGCTAGCAAGCAAACGTTAAACCTAAGGCATCATTCTTTTCAAAATTTTTTATGTTTGCATTATATATTACTAGCTAAATACCCGGCATTAGCCGGAATTTTAAGAATGTTTGTTTTGAAAAAACAACTTCAATATTAAACATACAGTATGAAACAAACAATAAAAAAGCATCTTTACTTCAGTTCTTCCCTAAGAATGAGCTCTAAGAACCTAAACCTATACACGCATACGCACATGTATATAAATGGAATAGATTTAAAAATGGCGAAAACAAATTCAGAGAACCTCAAAATGTTAAAATATGCCATTATTTCCATAATCGGTTTTTTATCATGTTTCAATACGGTTTTTCAAACTCATATGATATTATATATTCACTTGCTGACATCCATTGTACTTCCAATATGACGTAATATTCACCTTTTTTTAAAATTCGTCAAACTATTTATTTCATTTTCATTGTGGAAATCTTGCAATAGAAAAGTTATGACGTAATATTCACTTTTTTTGTTTTTATTATTCGTCAAACTATTTATTTCATTATTTTTCATGTCGAAATCTTGCAATTGTTGTGGTAAGAATTTTATTGTGGATTTTTAATTGTTGGTAACTGCTATAATGAAAAATGTTTAAATCCGATAGGAAATTGCTGTTAAATTTGTGGGTTTTTTTCATTAATTAACAATTAACTATAAATTATTTCGATTCGGGTTTACTTGAATTGCCGCGGCCTTATTTTAATACACATGTACGTAACATTTCACAATTCTAGCTTCTAAACTGTGGAATTGTATAGAATTACAGACAGACAAAATTTCGGTTTTATATATTAGATACAGGAAAAACGTGTCCGTGAATAACACTGACGTAAATTTGCCGTGCTTCTTCAATCGGATAAATCCGCCAAAGCACAGAAGATTCTCGCACATAATAATAACAATTCTTACATTCTGTAAAGGCTTTTACTTTCGGTACTTCCTTACAGAAAGTAACTCATCTTTACAAACAGCTCAGTCTTAGTGCTAAAGAGAGGGGAAAAAAAAAAAAAAAAAAAACTTATCTTTTTTAAAATCTCAGCTCATTTTGCAAATTACCGCATTCAAATCTGTAAGTAAAAATATTTTAAAGTTATTTGCAGTGCTTCTTTAAGGCTGTTCTCAAATCCAAGAGGGCAACTTTATGACATAGTTTTAATTTATTTTTGTTCGAAAATGCATGAAACTAGCAGGTGTTGTTGTTCAGAAACTATATAATCGAGCTGTTTTTTTTTCCGGTTTTTTGCAGACGCAATAGATCTTTCAGAAAATAGTGTCAAAGTGGGCGTTTTGAACCGAATTTCCGCACGAAAGTTGAATAACCACTCAAGAAAGGGCGAAACAGTGTTTGTCACGTGATCAAAATCGCTTCTAACTCAATAGGTAATTTATTGATAAAAAAATGGAAAACACAGTTCGATTCCAAATCGCTTCCAAGGTCTGACTTTCCAATCTTATATCTTTCCGTTAACAAATGAATTTGTAAATGTGTCACAACGTTTTGCGCTTGTTGAGCAGAGCAGTTGAGAACAGCCTTAATCAGATAAATCGCCGAAGTCCTGAAGATTCTCACGCATAATTTAAAAAGTAATAATTATTTTTATCGTCTGTAAAGGGTTTTACTTTCAGCATTCCCTTACAGAAAGGAATCCGCTTTTACAAACAGCTCTGTGTTGAAAAAAAATAATAATAAGTAAAAATAAAAAAAATAATAATAGTAATAATCTCAACAAATTTTGAAAATTATTGTATTTGAAACTGCAAGTAAAATATCTTTAAAGTTATTTGCAGTACATTTTCGATTTGGATAAATCCTCCGAAGCGGGAAAGATTCTTCGGCATAATTAAAATAATAATAATAATTTTTATTATTATTATCTTCTATAAAGGATTTTACTTTCAGTATTGCCTTACAGAAATTGACCCGTATAAACGAACAGCTGAGTGTCGAACAAAAAAACATTCCTTTTGAAAATCTCAGCACATTTTGGAAACTACCACTTTCAAAGATGCAAGTAAAATCAAAATGCTTTTAAAATTATTTGCTGTGCTTCTTCAATCCCAGACCCAGACCAGTATTTACAGGTATTCTCCTCCCAAGTCCCAAGACCTAGGAAAACCCCCAAGGTCAGCCTGCTCAGGCTCACCTTTATCTGCAGGCGGCTATGCTACATATTTTGGTAGGTTATTTATTTACTTTATTTCCCCCTCCTAGCAATAATAATACAGTTTAGAGCTCCAGGGGCTCTTGTGAGGTATTTTGTGGTGAAATCCGGTTCTCGACAGTTTAATCCAGCCTATACAGCATAACCTACTCAATCATGTGATTTCTATGGAGAAAAATGCGTCGCATCCTTTACGAATGACAGAAGCATACAATCTCGGATTCAAACTTGAAATCAGGGGACTTTTTTTTCTTTTTTTCTCCATCTCTTTCAATTTCTTTTCTTTTGGCCTCAAATCCAAAAGGAGGCTACTTTATCACCACGTCTAGACCACGTTTTTAAAAATAAGTGATATGAACATGAAATAGCAGTCCCCCGTGCAAGGCATTTTTTAATTCCGTTCTCAAATCAACTGGAGCTCTAATACATTTCTGAATCCTTTTTTGTTCAGAAACGCATGAAGTTGGCAGGTGTTGTTATCCAGAAATCATGTAATCGGAAGGCGTTTTCTGTTTTTTTTCAAAAAGTACTGTTAAAGTGGGCGTTTTGAAACGAATTTTCGGACTTGACAGCTAGAGAAAGAAGAAAAACCTGTCGACTCGTGACAAGAATCGCTTATAACTCGATAATTACTTTATCATAAAATGGAAAACACCATTCCATTCCAAATCGCTTCAATAGTCAGGCCGGCCAATTTTGAGCCTTTATGTTTAAAAATAAGTCAGAAAGTTTCGTATTTGTTGAGTAGGGAACTTGAGAACCGACTTAAAGACCAAAGATAATAATTATATTTATAGACAGGAAATGAATGTAACCAAACATGTACACCGACAGAACGAAATCCAAAGAGAGGCACGAATTTAGAACAGATGTGCTTGTGATCAGCAGCCTAGGAATCTAGGAAAAAAGGTGACCGGAAAAAACAAGAGTGGAAAAAACGTGACAAGGAATTGTTAAATATCAAACTTGTATATAAATAAATGCTAAAAACTAAAGTGCAGATTTTCCACTGTCAGCTTTTTACAACGTAGGGGATGGGGGTGGGGGTGGGGGGGAGAGTACTGAGTTAGACAATTCTAAGATTTGATCCAAGAAAACACAATTTTAACATTTCATTAAGAGAAGTTTAGTATGACTTCTACAACGGACAAGTGAGTGCTTTCTACGGAGGGGGGTGTGGGGGGGGGGTATTAAGGAAATATAATTTATTGATTCTTAGTTTATATATAAGCAAAGATGTTTTATAAGGCGGAGGGGGAGGGAAAAATTACGTACACAGCTTGTAAAGGGAATAAAATAAAGACGAAGAGAGGAGGCATTTTCTTTAGAGGAATTTTTTCATTATCCTGCTTTTTGCTCGCAGGCTATCAAAGCCCAAGGGCTAATGTGCACGCAGGTTCTGTATGTATGTATGCACTAACGTCTGTCTGTACGTAACGCGATAACTCTTGACAGAAACATCCAATTTGCTTTAATATTTTTGTCCAGGTTCATTCTGATAAGGCTCTTCCCTGATTAGTTTTGGGGGTTATTGGTTAAGAATAAAGGGGGCTACTCCCCCCACCTTAATTTAGATAAATGGGTTTTTCATGCAGAATTATTCGATATGCTCCAAAATTGGTATACCGATTTATTATGATAAGGAGCTTCCATGATTAGTTTTGGAAGTTCATTAATTAAGTATACACGGGGGAAAGGGGGCTAGACCCCCCCTTAATTTACATAAATGGGTTTTTCATGCAGAGTTATTCGATTTGCACCAAATTTAGTATACCGGTTTATTATACTAAGGACCTGCCTTGATTAAATTTGGAGGTTTATTGGTTAAGTATGAAGAGGGGGGCGGGGGCTAGTCCCCCCTTAATTTAAATAAATGGGTTTTTCATGCAGGATTTTTCGATTTGCTTCAAGTTTGATATATCGGTTTATTCCGATATGGCGCTTCCTTCATTAGGTTTGGAGATTCGTTGGTTAAATATAAAAGGGGGAAAGGGGGCAAGTTCTCCCTTCTTAATTTAGATAGATGGATTTTCATGCGGAATTATCCAATTTATTTTATTTTTTTCTATGTTCATTCTGATAAAAAGCTTTCCTGATTAGATTTGGAGGTTTATTAGTTAAGTATAAAGCTTAATTTACCGATATGCCTTTTTTATGCAGAATTATCCGATTTGCTTCAAATTTGGTATACCGCATACCGGTTTATTATGTTAAGGAGCTTCCCTGATTAGATTTGGAGGTTCATTGGTTAAGTATAAGGGGTGGGGGGTGGAGGCTAATCCCCCTTCATTTATTTTTTGAGGTGCATTATTCTTTGAAATAATAGTATAATATACAATTAGTGTGAATAGCCTGTGAGCTCAATGCCACCAGTTTAATTGGGCACCTTTCTTTTTATTTAGGTTAGGTTTTTCTTTTTATTTAGGTAAACATGTTTTTACAAAATGTCTGTCTGTGAGTCTGTCTGTCTGCCTGCCTGTATGTGACACAAATTTATAAATAGATACTTTAAATAGAATAAATATAGATAAATAAATATAAATAATATAAAATAAAATAAATATAAATAAATATAGAATAAAATAAATAGAATATTTTCCTTTGGTCTTTTATCCGATTTATTTTTTCCTATGTGCGCTTTTTTCCCGTGATTCCAGTATCTAATAGAAATGTTTATTTTAATTTATTTTGTTTAGTTTAAATGTTTAGAATAATATATCTGGAAATTCCATGATGAAACAAAGAATTACAAAAAATTCGGCTTCAATCAATTGCTTAATATCACAAAAAAAAAAAAAAAGTAACAAACTATGCTAATTTCTATTTTTAGGCATATCTTAAGAAAGATATTTACTTATTATTATTTTTTCTTTATTTGTTCTGTTAATATCTGAAAATACTAATGCCACTGATCAGGACATAAAAAAATTATAAATTGATAAGTGATTCAGAAAGTCTAAAAAATGTTATTATTATTATTATTATTATTAATATAATTTTATGTTAATAAATAAAAAATTCAAATAGCGTTAAATAAAATAAAAATAATAAAAATAAAACTTTCCGATCGAATCTATTATAACTGACTTCTTTAAAATTTACAAAAAAAAAAAGTTTATATGATATTATACATGCGTAAGTCGAAAAACAAGTTGTTATGTAAACGAGCATTCTCGCACAACATTTTTCAATATTTGCATTCTAATTATCAACGGAAAGTATTCTTATTCACATAATATCCAAATTAAGTAGTAGTGTAAATGTGAATTTTCATATGCGAATATTCAGGAATTTTTTTTTTTATAATAGTATTCTTAAACATCAACGGAAAATATTGGTATTACCGTTCGCGAACATCAAATATCAAGTAGTGATGTTAATTAGAATTATCGTAAGCGAATTTTCAAATTTTTTCAATATTAGCATTCGTAGACATCGACGAAAAATATTTGTATTGGCGTTCGCGAATGTGAAGTTGAAAGAATCTATAAATTGTATTTCTTAATCTCCCCCCCCCCCCCACCCCCGTAGAAAGCATCAGCTTGTCCCTTGTAGAAGTCATGTTAAACTTCTCTTAATGATATGTACAAATTTTGTTTTCTTGGACCAAATCTTAGAATTGTCTAACTCACCCATTAACTCTGCCCCCCCCCCCTCCCCCTACGCTGTAAGAAACTGACAATGCAAAAACTTTACTTTAGTTTTTAGCATTTATTTATCGACAAGTTCACTATTTAACACTTCCTTGTCACGTTTTTTCCGGTCACCTTTTTTCCTTGTCACATTTTTTCCGGTCCCGTTTTTTCCGCTCTTGTTCTTTCTGTCACGTTTTTTCCGGTCCCGTTTTTTCCTGTCACCTTTTTTCCGTTTACCGCAGCCTAGACCATGTTTCTTAAAAATAGGTGGTATGAACATAAAATAAGCTAAACAAAGAATTTTTTGTCCCAATCTCCACGCAAGACAATTTTTAAACATATCAATATAAAAAATTTCACAAACGCAACAAAAAGAGATATCAAAAATCCGAAAAGTAAGCTAGTTCCAACTCATTTTTTTTTCTTCAAAAATATGAGCTGAAACAAATTTTATTTTATTTATTTATTTATTTATTTATTTATTTTATTTTATTTTTATTTTTTTTCGTGTAGGGGAGTCGCTTCCTTACTGCTACTTCCAATTCCCGTTTAGGAAAATTTTAAACGCGTGAATGAAGAAGAAAGAAATAACACGAGCGAAAATTCTCTTCGGCGAACAGCTTCAGGTGAAAAAACAACAACAAAAAAAAAAAAAATTCGTCCAAATCCCATGTAAAAGGCAATTTTTAAACGTATAAATATATAACTCAACACACAGATGCAACAAAAAAGAAATATTAAAAATCCGAAAAATGTTTTTTTGAGAAGATGAATTGAAACAGATTTTTCTCATTTTTTTCATTGGGAGAATGAAGAGAGGAATGGGCGCTTCCAGTGTGAATGAAGAAAAAAAATAACAAGAACGAAAATTCTCTTCGGCGAGCGACTTCAGGGGGAAAAAAAAAAAAACATTTTTTCACCCCAATCCGCCGCAATAGGCAGGTTTTAAACATATCAATACAAAACTCAACACACAAAGGCAACAAGTAAGAAATATTAAAAATCCGAAAAGAAAGCTAGCTTCAACCGACTGTTTTTCAGGAAGATGAAATGAAACATACTTTTCTCATTTTTTTTCATTCAATTGGAAAGAATAAAGTTTACTTTTTTTTCTTTTTTTAAATAAGCAGAGAAAAGGGAAATTTAGTTGATTAATTTTCAAAATTCAGTGAGAGATAATGCCCCCCCCCCCTCCCTGCCACCTCTTGCCGGTGCCAGTCTAATCAAATACAGTACAACCTCGATATCTCGAATCTGTGGGAAAGAGAAAAAAATTCGAGATATAAAGGTTTCGAGTTATCAAGATTTTGACAAAATTAAAAAATCTTATCTCACAAACTGCTTTTTGCTGTAAAAAAATAAGATTCATCAAAAACTACACATAATCTACTAATAATTAACAAATTACACTTCTCAAAGTTTTAATAATTTCAAAGTTGTGTTACATACATACTATATGGTAACATGGTAAGAAAGAAGCAAGAAAGCAATGCATCGTCTTCCAGTAGATTCATGTTCCGTATTACTGAATTTAATATATAGAATCGTAATACATTTTGTATTCATGAATTTTTGTATAAGAGTGCGCAACAGCTATATTGCATCAAGATCTGAATATTTATAAAACTAGTTACAGTACGAACGCACCTCATTTGCCCCGTTTGACGCACAATTTCCGACTTGTTTTCTTTTTTAGCACTTTCCAACAAACTTAAAAAGTGTTTATGAATTCGGTTTGTCTCACCGTCTGTCTGTCTGTCTATATGCTATTGAGGGTTACTAAGACATGTTCGATATTAAAAATGAAGTGTGTAGCAATAATAATTCGTTTACAGGGGCACTCAAAAGAATTCCGTTACATAATAGTACATTGGGAAATAATCGTTTGCAATGTATTTTAATGATATTGTAATAGTCCAAACATATTCAGATTGATATACATGACTAAGGTACAACAGGCCCCGATCATAACTAATTGGGGCCCTGGGCAAAGATAATTTAGGGGGCCCTGTAAAGTAGTTGTTTGTTCTTGCACAGGTGGTTCATTTTGCTGAGCTTCAATACTGGCTCTAAGGCTAAAAAATCAATTGTTGATTATTTTAAGAAGGAGGCAAGAAAACTGCTGAGATAATAGAAGGCAGAAATTTTTTGAAGGTCTTTATTGTGCACCGGGATCGTTTCCACCACCGCTGAGAATTACACGGCCAATGTTGGAGAAGGGAGCGAAGAGTTACATTTCTTTTTATTCACATCATGCGAGTTCAGAAGCTAGTCTGACTTAAAATTACACTTTCTCGAAATCTCGAGTGTTGGCAAGGGTACATACACAATTTCGCCAAAAACATATACTATATGGCGAGATTAAAAAGAGAAAGACATGCGGTCAAAGTACGATAATTGAAATTGAATGGGGGATGTAACAGAGTGATAAGAAATATTTAACGCCAACGGATTACATAGGAATTATAGCTCATAAACCGCAAAAGAACATTCGATAGGGTTTGCCAAAGTTCTCATGGGACTGAAACGCCAGCTAAAGAACGTTAATAAAATAAAACAAATTAAAGACAGGGTTAATAACTGAACTGACTGATATCTCTTGCATCTGCACCAACGGATAAAAATGTAGAAGTAATTTGTCTGACTAATTTCTGCATATCATCAAAACTTAAGGAGAAGGATGAAAATTAGAATCCAGTTGCTATGCGAAAAGAGGAATTTATTTCTTTTCTTTTAAATGCAGGGCGCTGCGGTTAAAATATTAAAGAGACTTAGAATTGAATGCTTAATTTATGAAAGGAAAAGAGCGCTAAAAACAGATTGAATCCGAATGCAGGCAGATAATTAAATTTAAGAATTAAAAAAAATGTAATTTTAAAGGGGGGAAAGAGGAAAGGTCTTAATATTAATATGTGAAGGTAAGCGCCTTCACAGGCCCCATTCGAACTGTTGCAATAATATTCAAATAGAACTGATGGTGAATCATATGTGTAATGCATGAAGAATATTTTCGCACCTTGGATTTTAAACAGAAGAAAATTCTTAGCTCAGTCAATTCTAAATTAAGTACCTTAATAAAAATACTCTTTTTTTCTTAGTACAGAACAAAACTCTGTTATATAACTTCAGCAATTTGTTATATTACTTTAAGATGAATTAAATAACTTCAACTTATGGAAGTACTCTAACATGTAATACTCTAGCATGTAAATATATGAGTTAATCAAGTTACTTTCTTTTGCATCTTTTTAAGTTGTGCTAAACACAATATAATAGCAAATAAAATATATTCTCCTTCACAAGAAAAAAGCGTTTTTTCGATAAATCTAAAAAGATCGCAATTTTAGGTTTGTCTTTCATATTTAATTCAAAGTTAAAAGAAAACTATGAATACGGAAGAAAATTTCTCATGACAATTAGAACTGATTATTTTCAAGCACTGAAGTTTAGATATCTTTTAATTTC
Organism: Maratus speciosus; assembly: GCA_963932465.1. NCBI lineage: Eukaryota > Metazoa > Arthropoda > Arachnida > Araneae > Salticidae > Maratus > Maratus speciosus. Next base: position 319,416,761 of record OZ010798.1, on the reverse strand, counting down.
ATCGCTAATACAATCTATTAAAACCAAAATATTATTTTTTATTTAATAGTGGTTGAAGTTAGCTTTGCGAAAGCATTGAGCTTTGTGAGTTCAAGATGAAATTTCTTTTTTAGAAAGTTTAGTAGAATCTTTTAAAAATGAAATTTGTATTTTGTATTTGAAAATTAACAGAGTTGGAAATGGGGGGGGGGGGGGGGGGGGTAAATATTTTATAAATTAATATATGGATTTTGGGGGCTCTTAAAGTCAGGGGTCCATGGGCAAAGTCCCGATTTGCCTATGCGATAATAAGAGCCTGAGGTGCAATACTAGATACTATAGAATATCATGTGCGTTGTATTTATCGTTCATTTACAGGGCATACAAAAGAATTCTGTCACAGAAATGTGTATTAGCAATAATTGATGGTTAGCATATTATGTAGTACACATACAAATTTATCGATCGTATACAGGGCTGCATGGAAAAATGTATATACTTTTCTGACTGCAGGTATAGTTGTAATTTTTTTTTTTTTTTTTTTTTTTTTTTTTTATGTGTTATGTATTTTACAAATTGTTTAATTAGCTCACTTTATTTAGCGATGAACTTTTGTTACAGTATTCTGAATGTTGGAAAGTGTCTTGTAATCTATACTTGACGCATGATATTTCTTTCTAGTTAAATTTTTTTTTTTTTTTTTTGTATGTTCAGTTCTCCTAAAATATGGCTTGAACTCTGAAAGATGTGAAATTTTAAGCCAAACAAAGATAAAAAAGCGTTGTTACTTGAAATCTAAGTTTGAATATATGAAGCTTTTAATGAATGGATGGATTTGTGCTGAATTGCAATGCTTAATTGAAAACGGGAAGCCCCACACCAAATACTTCAAACTCGCTCTACCCACGCCTCGTCTTTCTAAAAGGGAAAAAGAAATTGTCAAAAAGGCATATATTTATTTTTTATTTTGTTTTCTTTCTGGTACAAAAAAACAGCTCAGAGTCAGGACAATGGAAGAACTTTCTGAGATTCTGTTTAAAAAAATCCTGTTGTCGCATTTTTTTTTACTATGTGTAAATTCTGTAAGTAATTTTTTAATGGACACATAAGGGGCTTTGTAGTCGTCGATGCAAACTTTCGATGTATAACGGGTATTTTTTTTTTCTATGGCAGATACATCATTTTTAGCCAAATAAAGAAAGAATAGTGTTATTTTATTTTAAATATATCTTAGAATATCTGAAGTATTTTATAACTGTATAAAATATTCCGTGGTTTGTGCTGCTAAAAGAAACGCTTTTAGATTTGCTAAATATTAAAAGGTTAAGAACCGATTACTGTAGAAATTTTTAATTGGTGGATTAAGTGAAGAAGGACGCAGTGCCAAATAATTCGAACGAGCTCTATTCGACCCCCCCCCCCCCACCCCATCCCCCAGGCTCCTTCTCACCGCCGCGAACTGATGTATCCGTTCACTAACCTGTATGTTTCACTGCAACAGAAGCATTATTTAAACTTATGTAATTCTACAGATAAAACCAAGTTTCGAATAATTAAGTTAGGATTAATATTCTCAAGGCTTACATGCCGATGCGTAATAAAATTTTTTATATCATATTGGAAAAAACATCTTTTTTTTTACCATTTTTAATAAATTACAGAGAAAAAAACATTACAATTTTGCCCTATTGCTCTGTGTTGTCTGATTGTATAAGAAGAATTATCTATAAAAGTAATTTTTTTTTAAATTATCAATCAGTAGATTTGTCTTATTCAGTACCTGACAAATAGGATGGCGAGGCAGGTACCTCGTGCGCCGTCCCCCCCCCCCCCCCATTTAAGGACGCTTGTGGTGTACGTACAATTTTCGTTAAAGGGGGGAATCAAATGTTAAAAATCGCCGAAAGTGACCAAAATTTCTACTTTTTCAAAGATTTAAGGGAGGGCTTCTTCTATGCTTCTGCACCCCTCCCCCCTCCCTCCAAAAAAAGGAGAAAAGAAGCAACTACATCATCAGAAAGCTAATGGTTAAAATTTTACTGTAAGTAAAGTAAAATAGTTGTAGAAAAAAAAATCAACAGTATTTTCAAAGGTATTATCTAATTTTATCAAGAGTTGTAGGCACTACTATGGGCAGAGGGCAGGGCAAGCTATCTTTCTTTGAAAATAAGTGGGAGAGGCTCTATTTAAGTACTTTTATTAAAAGGAAATGACATTGAATAACTTATCTATCTTCTATCTATAATAATAAGGAAAGAAGTTTGTGTTGTGTGTGTGAGTGTGTCTGTCTGTCGGCTGTGTTCTGAAGAGACCGCTGCATGTACAACTACACAATTTGGGAGGAAGATACCTAAATATATGTAATTTTGCCCCTCTAAGCAAAATTTTAGATTTTTTGATTACATTTTTTTAAATTTAATTTTTTATGCATTTTTTAGCGGTTTTTCACGTTTCGAGGTGATTTTTCTACATTAATAAAAATAATTCTGTTTCAATCTTTAAGCTCAATATAGTAAATTTTGTCCTCTTTTCAATAATGTTTATTTCGTAAAAATCATCTCGTAATTAATCGAGGTGTTAATAAAAAACCCATTTAAAGACTCATCAAAGAAGCATTTTTTTCCGAAAAGACAACAAAATGGCGAATTTGCTGGACTTGATTTTTAAGTGAAAATGAAAGATAATGACAATTTTTACAAATTAGCCAAAATTAAGAAAACTAATCAAGATATCAATTTGAAAATTTTAGAGCAAATGTAGAAAAAAATTTTACATCCGAATATCTATTTTTTTTTTTTTTTTTTTAATCGGTCTGTAATTTCTCTTAATTTTCTAAAAAACTGACGGTGACGGTACAAAAATTCCATTAAAGGACGAGACAGGAACACATGCATTCATTAAAAACTGAACTAAAAAGACACCGGTTTCAGCAAATAAGCCGACCCCCTATCTAATTTGAGATATGAAAGGATATTAAACGTTAAACGTTGTCAAATGCTAAAAACATAATTTAAAAGGATTTTATCAACTTAATCGAATATTATTAGTGTGTTCTGTCACAAGAGTCACTTGATAAGAGTTTGTCCATAATGGTTTCTCCCCCTTTATTTAAATTGAACTTTTCTCGGATTCTATGGGTCCAATTTCATCGAGAATTAATTCACTGAACTTAGCTTACAATTATCTTACAGTTTTAATGCCACCCTCCAGAGCCAGGAGGCGCATTCTTATCTCGGGTTCTATGGGCCCAATTTCAACAAGATTTTTTCCCGACCCCCTCATTTGGTACATTATTGGACAACCCTTTGACCACTGTTTCATATTTTTGACAACCCGGGGGGCGCTTTTCTAACTTTTTCCAACCCCTGATGTGATACATCATTGGACTGCCCTTTGACCACTCTGACATATTATAAACATCCCGTGCCCCCCCCCCCAATTCCCCCGTGGGGCCTTTTCTAACTTTTTTCAACCCCCACACTCACCCCCGTCCCCCACCCCTGAGTTTCCAAACAAATTGCATTTGAAAGTACATTTTTTTCTTCTTATTCGAAGGTATAAAACATTTAATTATGCAATGTTTAGAAGTAATTAACTAGGAAATAATTTGCTTACATCGTTGCTATGGTCGATATGATGTCAGCAGCGTAAATAATGATTACAATACTTTCCTTACACTATGCGATCGAAAAGTAACTAGAAGACTCTCTCTATTTCTTTTAAGAGGTCTCAAAACTCTTAAAAATGGAAAAAAAAAAAAAAGACCATTTTCTGCATTTAATATCTTAAAATTTATATTATTTGAAAACACAATTTTTGTTGGAATGAAAGATATAAGTATGTTCTTTCATTTCATGTATTTAAAAAAATGCAAGATGCAGAATTAGTATGTACAGGGGGCTCCAAACTGTCAGACATTCGTCGAGCAGAAAATTGGTATAACAGCTTATGCGCAGGATTATACAATAAATTTTGCAGCACTTTTATATTTTTAATGCAAAGTTGTATTTAGCTGTATTTGCAATTGTATTTAGCTAATACAAAATTTTGAAAATTTCAACAGTATAATCACCTAAAAAAATATTTATTATTATTATAATTATTATTATTTATTTTTTATTTTATTTTATTTTTTATTTATTTATTTATTTATTTATTTATTTATTTATTTATTTATTTATTTTTTTTTTTTTGCAATAAAAATGAAATTTTAGGTTCAGTTTATACAGACTAACATGAAACATATATTTTGAAAATTTCATGAAAAAAATATTCGGAAGTTTTTTTGATATCCTACGCGTTATGCCCAAAAAACGTCAGTCTTCAAAGTTTCGGAAACGCCGCTTCAGCTATTGAGCGGCTATAATTCTAAAAGCCATAACTTCTGTTCTAATGGGAATTTCAAGGAAACAATTATGTCAAAATGTTAGTAAAACATAGTAGATTAACAACTAAAAAAACAAAAATTTCGAAAATTTTGAAGCTTTAAGTGTTCTTTCTGAGACCCCTTAAAACATCCCCTTGACCCGAAATTGCAAATTCAATAACATTTCTGGTGAAAATATTTTTTAAGGCAATAAAATTTTGCCATTTCTCTCTTATGTCAATTGTACGCAATTTTTTTTTGAGTGATTGTTTGTTTTTCTTGCTATATATCCTTGGGGGATAATTCTTTTGAAATGCTGCAACTTATCGTTCCACATCAGATGCTTTGACTCAATTAATAATCATTTTAAATGTAAATTTTGTTTTTTGTAATTCTTCTCCTTAGTCAGGCGGAGACTGGCACAATGATGAAAAATTAATAAGGCTGTATTGGATTAAGATTATATAAGACTTTATTAGATTAATCATTTCTGTCATCCTATAAATTTTCTTTTGATTAAAAAAAAAAAAAGAAAAGAAAAAAAATGCATTTTAATTTGGATTTTTTTTTTTTTAACCATTTGGAAAAGTGGTTATTGTCCTCGGTCTAGGTAGGGAATCAAAAACATATCTGAAGCGTTTTATTAGTTGAATCCCCCATTTTATTCGTTTTCTGATTGGTCTATACAGTAATCTGTATTTTCCCTTTATTTTCAACAGAGATAGATACTTCTGTTGCCACTATGACAAAAAAGTAATAAAAACTACAAAAAAAAAAAAAAAAAAAAAAAGACTAACTCAAAAACAAATTGGGATACAGCTTTCAAACAAATTGCATTCAAAAGTGCATTTTTTTTCTCTATACGACGGTGTAAAAAGTAATATTGTGGGATGTTTAGAAGTTTAAGAATGAAATTTCATTTAAAATTGGTCCAGGAATATTAATGTTTAATCCATGGCGTACGTAATGTATGATCAACTACGTGCAATTTTTTATGTCTTAAATTTTAGTCTTTGAAAAATCATTTTCCAAATGATCGTTGTAATTTGTTAAATTGCATTTTTTTGGGGGGGGGGGGCTTTAAGTAAACCTTTTGCTCCGAGAAATCATTTTCTTTCAGACTGCTTGATTGCTACAACTTTTTTGAAATAGTGATATTTGCCTTATTTAATCTGTGTTAAATCAAGACCTTACTATCCAATAGGCACATGAAGCCAAGTTTCCTCTCTAAAATTTAAGGGGTCTGTGGACGTTAAGAATTTGATTTTTAAATTTTCATCATAGAGATATGCACTTTTGTGGAAATATACAGTTTACCATACGTATATAGAACACCTTAAAAAAAAATTCCAATCTTATTGTAATTTTAAGAATTGCTTTAAAAAATTTAAATTTATAACTATATTTTAAAATGCTCCATGCGTCTTTATTTTTACCCGACTGCCAGGAAGGGCTGTGTGTTTCGCACGTATCTGGGTATGTGGATTTCTTTATACGCTCGAAACATCCCAGCGGCTGGATGGATTTTAATGAATGAGGTCTCTATCAATTCGTCTTAACCGTCCGATGGTTATAGGCTAGATTTTGTTTTTATAAATTCAAAATGGCGGACGTAAAATACAAAATGGCGGTATAGACGAAAAACATTTTTTACGCACCCCATTGAGTGGCATATCATTGGATAGGTCTTTCAAAATGAAGACGATGTTTCACGCACTATTTTACAGTCAGAAGCTCCGTTTAAATATTATACAACCTTGAAATTGAGTAGGTAGGTTCTCTAGCTTTACTGCAACTCTAACTATCATAGACAACTATAATGCCTCACCAAAACAGTGTTTATAGATAAGGAACTAACAATTAACCACAACTTAAAAGTCATCAATACAAGTAAATAAAAAAAATAGATAAGTAATATAAAAATAATTTCCCGTTGATGAGAAATAATTAATTCGCTTTTTACGCAGTCGGGTTTTTTGATTTTTTAAATTTAATTATATATTATTGAGATATTTTGTCAATTTTGCATTTTAATCACTTAAAACTCCATTACAAACAAATCTGTGTATCGATGTTTTAATCCCTTGAATAGATAATTTTTTAGAGATTTTTTTCTGAATTTCATATCGACTTTATCAAAATTTTGCCTTTTAATAAGTTAAAAGTGAAATTTAATTATCTGAACGAAGTCGAATTTTAAAATGCATACACAGTTTTTTTGTAAGCAATAACAGGATTCTTCCTTACCGATTTCATAAATTTTGATCAAAAATTAAGACGCATAGTCATTTTTAAAATCTGAAAACGTTGAAAAAATCAGTTTTGAGAAAAACAGATTTAAAGTATATTAAAGGGCCGAAAATATGTTTCTGTACAAAATTGAAAGGCTTGTAACTTTGCAAAAAATATTCGCATCTGCATGCAATTTTTCGAAAATGGCTGAGGAGAAACTGAAGAAGAATAATACGCACAAAAATAATTTTCGATTTTTGCTGAAATAAAGGTCACAGTCCCCTAAGAGAGGCCCATAAATGATGGTCAAATGAGGCCTCTATTACCCCTTTTACTTTCTTTACTTTGCATTTAAAAAATTTTTGGAAAGAAAAGTTTGTCTAATATAAGATTCCTTTTTGATGTAAGGAATCTATGTTACACTGCAAGAGAATGCAAGGAATTACCGAGGAGAGTTTCTGATATGTTTATCACCTACGCTGTAAAGAATTTATTTTGTCGACTTTGTGCATTTTGCTTACAAAAGTTAAAAGAGCAACAAGAACGAAAATCAAGCATCAGGAAAAGATTATGAATCAAATAACTTTTCAATACTAACAAAATATTATAAAGAAAATTTATTTTTTTTTGGGTGTAACCCAGCCCATGTAAGGCCGGGTAATAAACTGCACTGGTATTCAGAGTGTACCATAGGTCAGGGTTGGCGAACCTTTTTGAGTATGCGTGCCAAAAATTTCAAAATTACTATATACTAGAGATGTGTCATTTGTTGAGGAACGACTCCAAAGGAACGATCCGGCAGTGAAACTAAAGGAACGAATCCATTCTGTAAAAAGGAATCGGTCCTTTTCGGAACGAGTCCTCGGATTCGGTCCTTTTTGGAACGGTTCCTCGGAATCGTTCCTTTTTGGAACGATTCCGAAAAGGAACGACTCATCGGAATCGGTCCTTTTCGGAACGATTCCTCGGAATCTGTAAAAAATGTACCGACTCCGAAAAGGACCGATTCCTCGGAGTCGTTCCGAAAAGGACCGATTCCTCGGAGTCGGTCCATTTCGGATTCGTTCCAAAAAGGACCGAATCCGAGGAACCGTTCCGAAAAGGACCGATTCCTCGGAATCGGTTCTTTTCTTGTAGACTGGCCAGTTTTAATAAATTAAAATACGCTATTTTATTTCAAAATAACAGATTTTTATTCTATTAAAGCTGACTTTATTGCCAAAATGTCCTTCTAATGTGTGTGCCCCTCCCCCCCCCCCTTCTCAAAAGAAAAGAAAAAAAAAGTAAAGTAAAGAAAGAAAGAAAAAAGAAATTGAAGTGCGGGGCGAAGTAGGGCGTTTAATAAACATTACTATTTGATCTTCTTGTGCTAAATTAATCTGAAAGAAATAATTAAAAAAATATTTTATACGAATTGGATTTTTTACACCTGAGTGAAAAAGTGCCCGAGATGGGATTCGAACCCAGAAACTTTACGTGCTTTACCGATTGAGTACCTGGACCCCGAGGGTAATGGAACACCATGTGTACTTTAATACACTAACACATTTTCTAATTGGTAAATGTATCATACGAAATGAATTTTTTCTAAATGAATTCTTAAGGCTGTTCTCAAATCCAAAAGGATAAATTTGTGACAAAAGTTTTAATTTATTTTTATTCGGAAATGCATGAAACGAACAGGTGTTGTTGTTCAGAAACTATGTAATCGAGCTGTTTTTTCCGTTTTTTTGCAAACGCAATAGGCCTTTCAGAAAATAGTGTCAAAGTGGGCGTTTTGAACCGAATTTCCGCGTGAAAGAGGCATAATTTCTCAAAAATGGGTGAAAAACATGTTTGTCACGTGATCAAAATCGTTTTTAACTAAATAGGTAATTTACTGATCAAAAGATGGAAAACACAGTTCGATTCCAAATCGCTTCCATGGTCAAACATTCCAATTTTATATCTTTCCGTTAAAAAATTAATTTGTAAATGTGTCAAAACGTTTTACGCTTGTTGAGCAGATCACTTAAGAACAGCCTTAAGAAAAACAAAGAAAATGCTTGTTTAATTACTAGTGGAAATATTTTTTTAAATCTGACTAGAAACAGTTTTGAATAATGTAAGAAATATATCAGTAGGCCATAAAAATTGCATTTTAATAGGATAATAATAACTGATTTTCAATTATTTTAATAATTGTAGAGTTACGCACTTTCATGCATATTTCACTATTTCATGTTTTTTCCTCAAACATAATTTCAATTTCAGAATCCTGTTTGTCAAAATAAATATATAACCAGCTACGAGCGCTCGAGTACCACTTTATTTCCACAGTTTGGCGTCTTGTTTTTCTCTCCTGAAGAAGATGATTAAAAAAATCTCGAAACTCCCTAAGATTGTTGTTTTAATCAACTTACATTGAGGTTTATTACATAGAGTAAAATCTGTTAGAACAAGGAATTTTTGTAAAACGTTTCTTTCTTTCTTAAGATAATGAATATTTCAAAAAACATAATGTCTAATAATAATAATAAGATAACAGTAACAGTGGTGGGTGGGATTGAAATAATTTAACCGCGGTTCGCTCTCTTAATGGCCGTTTTGAGTATAAAAACGGGAAAGAAAAATCACGTGCTACATATAGATTATCGGACTTTCTCCAACACTGCGACATATATAAAGCTGCATATTTTATGCTTGTTTCGGTTTAATAGATTTATGTTAACTCTCCGCCTACCAGAGGGGTTCAATGGCCCCGACAGGTACAATTATAATGATATTTCTAATTTATTTTAAAAACTGAAATTTCTGTAAATATGGGTTTTTTCTGGGATGGTCTATTCTTTTGAGTAGAACATTCCAGAAAAAGTCACATATTTACAAAATTTTCATTTTTTAAAATGTGAAAAATCAATTTGAATGTATCTATCGGTCTGTTGCACCGGTCTGGTATGCGGAAGGTTAATATTGCATTTAAAAAGTTTTACAATATACGAATTTAATTATTGGTTTCCAAAGAATGCACGTTGTGATTTTGTACAGTTTTTTCAATTGTTATTTTACTTCTATTTCTTGCTAAATAATTAGAATTTAAATAACTGTGACTTTGTTTTAATTCAACGTAAAATAAAAGCAAAAAAAAAAAAAAAAATCGTTTATCGTAATAATTTCTTATAATAATTCAGATTTCTTGATCGTTATTGATACTCGTAAATCCCGAAATCAATGCCACGATTAATGCCTGTTACTGTGGTGATGGATAATACATATCTGAGTTTAATTTCGATCAAATCGAGGCTCCCTTCATGCTAAACTAAATTTAATGTTTCAAGCCTAATACCAAATTTCCGTTTTTATTGAGGTAAAACTTATTGCAAATACGATACTAAATTTTATGTATTTTCCTTTCTTATTGTTATTCTTTTCACTTAGAAGATATATTTATTTATTTTATTTATTTTCTTAAATTACATAAAGTTTTCTGAAAAGTTCGAATTTAACAAAATGTTTTATCTATTTTAAATAGTTTTGACAATAAAAAGTTTAACTCCGAATAAAAAATAGTCAAATTCTCAAAAAATTAAGGTTGGTATTATCTATAACACGTTTGGAACAGATATCTTTCATTCAACGGCCGAAACATCGTCAAAAGGATAGTTCTTTATATAGTACTACACTCTGTAATAATAATGGGCATACTTTTAATTTGTTTAATTTAATTTAACCAATAAACCGTTTTTCAGTTAAAATGTTAGCAAATTTCAAATTTAAAGAAATAGAACTTTGAAGTTTAGTGAATCACTATATCTTTTGGCGGAGATAATATGTACTATATATGAATAAAATCATATATATTACTATATATATATTATAATATTAATGCATATAATATCATCTTATAAATATCACTAGCCATAGCCCTGCTAATGAATCTGTTTACAAATCATCTGAAGGAACTTCTACCCTTTCGTGTAACACAAGTGTTCCATGACTTCATGAGTTATGAAGCTCCAAAGATCCCAATCCAAACAAACATATTAGCATTGCAATTCACTCACACCGAACTGAGGTTCTGTATGATATAAGTGGAGAGATAGTGACGGCGGATGAGGGTGTGAAATTAGAGAAATTCCTGTAGGTTCTCGTGAAATTGGAGATTCAAATTAAAAGTCTATAAAGCCTATGAGACTAAAAATTCCTAGACCCTGGTGACAAATATCAGAGCAATAATAAAATTTCCTATACAGGATGTCCACTCTCAACGATGTCCAATAGCTAATTCCTAAACCGTTAGTCATAGCCATATAGTTCCGATTACAAAAATGTTTTAAATGGGGGTAAAGAAGTATTTAAAAAGTGATTTGGGTCAATAGAATCATTTCTTGAAAAATTATGAAATTTAATTTTTTATACGATCCCCCGGTCCTTCAAGTTATAGTTAGTAAAACTTTCCTATTACACTTACAAGTAAGACAAATAAAAGTCCTATTATTCTACGACTAAAACTGACCGAAGTAATGGCTGTTTCAACTTGGAGCATATTTTTTGCTGCGAAATAGGGGTCATTTACAAATTTACTAGAAATATAAATAATCTTCAGATATATAAGAAATATAGTTGATAGTAAAATTAACATTGCATTATAAATTTGAAATCTATAATCATTCTGAAATATTAATGCAAAATATACAGCTTGTACTAAACATATAACAGGAAAAAAATAATAGAATTTTCGTTAGATAAAATGTTGAAAAGTAACAGCCTCGATTCTTTACACACTGAATCCAAAAATGGCCTTCATTTTTTATCACAAAGTACATATTTTTTTGCAAATCGTAAATTTGAAAGCTAAAAAGTGAAAAATTTTCGGAAATCTGATTCTGATAGTATAAAATAGATGTGATTGTTATTTCTTTAACTTTTGATAGTTGATTTTTATGTATTTTTTACTATTGAATCCGAAAATGACCTTCATTTTTAACCATCACGTCAGGATTTTTCGCAAATCGTAAATTTCAAAGTTTAAAAGTTCAAAGTTTTAATTGAACCTCTTCCCTTCCCACATCATTGGATCCCCGAGCTGTTTAGCTGTAAGAATCCCAGTATAAGCCAAAAATTGAGTAAATTCTTGAATTAAATAAAATTAAATTGAATAAAAGAAGTTTTACATCCATTTTATAGTATCAGATTTTCGCTATTTTTTAACTTTGAAATTTACCATTTACAAAAAGTCTAACATGATGGTTAAATATGAAGGTAATTTTTACATTCAGTGCTAAAAAGCACATACAAATCAGTCGTAAAAGTTAAAAAATACAACCATCGACTCTATTTTATAGTATTAGCTATTTTTTCAATTTTGAAATTTACTATTTGCGAAAAATTTTGACATGATGGTTAAAAATTAAGATAATTTTCGGATTCAGCGCTTAAAAATACATAAAAATCATAATTTTAAAAATACATAATTTTAAAAATAAAAAAACACAACCATCGCAGTCTTGTGTTATCTAATCTAAAACTTTTAGAAAACTTGTTGGCAGTAATCTATCCGAAATTTTTTGTGTTACCCTGTAAAATAAGTACATAATGGTAAGCACTGAAAATCATAATAATATTACATTGTCATCTGATTTACGTCAATATGTAAAATTTAACCTCGATCGCATATTTTAAAGTGAGTTGAATTTCGAGTACAAATTTTGAACTGGAAAGACATACATACGATCGTTTCAAGTTAACCCGTTACCCGCTGGTGTTGCGTTCACGCAACGGTCAAAATAATTGCTCATGCTTACATTAATTACTTTGTCACCACTATTTTACAATTAAAAAAATTGCCTTATTTATTGGCAGAAATTTTGATATTTTAATAAAGCGGAAATTACCTTTCTGAATTTGTGGTGATAAGCGACTTTCAACAAGAAATTTGAAAATTCCTACTTATAGTTTTGGCGGTTAATAGGTTAAATAAAAGCTTATAAAAATAGCATAGTTTTTGTTGAAAAAATCATGAAAAGAAACAGCTTCAAATCCTTACAAAAATCTGTCGTAATACGATTTCTTTCAAAGCGCAGCTACACATGAAATAAATCCTTCAAATACTTTAAGCACTTTGTTTACGACCCCTAGAAGCATGGCTAAACTCATGTGCATTCGGATGCAAAAAAGTGACATAAGTCTTGCATTTCAAAGTTTCGTATAACTTCATGAATTTTAGTGTTAGATGAATGGGACTTTTTTTGTCTTTCTTTTAAGAGAACAGGAAATTTTTACTAAATATCTCTTATAGGGCGGAGGACCGTATAAAAATTTCGTAACTTTTTTAAAAATATTTTTATTGATCCAAACGACTTTCAGAATAATTTTTTACCTTATTTAAAAGATTTTTGTAATTGGAACTATAGGTCTATGACTAACGGTTTAGGACTTAGCCACTGAACATCGTTGAGAGTAAAGACACACTGTATAAAATAATAATATAAATGGACGGTCATTTGACGACATATTTTCAAGAGAAACCAATGATTACACTGAAAATCGAATAGACCTTGCACCGCCCTTAAATTTCCAAGAGGAATTATGCTTTATACCATAAATCATTAAGTTAGAAATAACTGCAAATTAATTGCACACACTGATCAATGAAATGAACTCTTAAAAACAAAATCATCTGTCCAAAACATTACAAAATTAAAGCGACTGGATGCCTAAGAAAATGGATGGGTACATAAGAAAATAAATTAGTAAAAAATATTATGGATTGCATGTAGTTCTCTTTATCTCGGAAGTGTTTTTTTCCCCTTGGAATCCTTTATTTTTCAAAATCGTTCTTTTTTTCTCGGAATCGTTCCTTTTTTCTCGGAATCGTTCCTTTTTCTCGGAATCGTTCCTTTTTCTCGGATTCGTTCCTTTTTTTCGGAACGATTCCGAAAGGAACGACTCCAATGAACTCGTTCCTTTCGGTGAACGATTCCTTAAAAGGAACGATGTTGCCCATCTCTACTATATACCAGCATTCTAACGTGCCAGAAACTTTTTAACTTACAAGGGAACCACTTTAGGTGTTGCTCGCACCTAGTATTGAAACCTGGTGCATTTTAAAGCTCTATATTAGGAAGTTTGGGAATCGATAAAAATTTTTTGTTAAAATAATATTTTTTGATTTTACAGCAGATTAACTTTCTGAAAATGCAATTTTCGAGACCACTTTTCGGGCTGTTAAAGTGAAAGTTAAAAAAAAAAAAAAGTTAAAAATATAAATTAGTCAATAATAACTATAAAATGTTGAAAAAAGTTTTAAAATTCCTTCAAGAACCTACGAATTTGATTTAAAAAAAATACAATATTATATTTACATATTTGGCGAGGAAAGATTGGCGTCTTTTTCGTCCCGTACAGTTTTCCGGCAACCCTAGCTCGGTATTTTCGCTACGCACCGTGTTGTAATGGTTTGGAGGTAAATCTATTACAAGTATAAAGCTAGTGAAAATTTTGAAGTGCCATATCTGGCGACTTAACTCTCTTTTGGTGTAAAATTAACAAATAAAAATCCAGTAATAAAAAATTATAAATAAAAAAATATATATATAATATGATTTTAACAAAGAATTTTTATCGGTACTCTAACTTTTATTCATAGGGCTACAAAATGCACCAGGACTCGATTCTAGGTGCGAGCAACACCTAAAGTGGTTCCCTTGTTAGATAAATCAATAATTTTTATAGAATTTTTTTTAACCCTTTCATGGCAAGTAATTGTGTTTCTGTAATGTCCAATTCACACCGGAATCTTCCGAAAATTTTATTTCAAAATAAGGAAAAGCAATTTTACGACTTTTCCCACCAAAGTTACAAAAGTAAAATTTAATAAAATTTTTCTGGTGCTAATCTTCATTAACAGTAGGTGGGATATAATAGTTAGGGGTTAAATATTTTTACACTTATACTAAATTCTATTCCTAACTTATGTATTATGCTGCGTTTACTCAATAATAATAACCATGCTGCATCGAATTCCGTATCAATTATCTATAAAAAAAAAAAAAAAAAAATGTTTTTCGTTTGCTGTATACTTCCGAATCAGATCATTTTTAGTTCTTCAGGTAGAAGATGGTTCAATAGATACACAACTATTTACACTAACAGTTGAAATTAAATTATCAAAAATAAAATCTAAATTAAACCTAAAGTAACCTAAAACCCTAAACGTAAATAAAACCCAATCTAAAGTAGAAGCGTGTCAATTAGGGATATTACTAGACAAACTAGCTCTTAAAATTCAGTTTTCAAAGTAAAACCTTTTGAAATTTAATAGAGAAGCAAAATGATTTGAAAAATACTATTTGTTGAATGGTTTGACGAGAAAATGATGACGCTACAGGGTAACTTGCACTGAGATTTATAATAAATTAATTCATTCAAAAGTAACGCATTATTTTAAAGAAAATTACTTGCCTGTTACACAATTATACTTTTTGTAATAAAATTTAAAATAGGTAATTCTCCATAAACTGAATATATCTAATTTTTTTCGCGTGTCAGAGAAGTTTTCTTATGTGCCAAGTTCGGCACGCGTGCCACCCCTGCCATAGGTTAGCCCATGGTACATGTAACATTGTTTTATGGTATTTTCAAACGGGTAGATATATTTAATCAATTCAGAGCAATTTTATGAATAAACACTTTTTGTGTGGACATGACTGGAGCCTTTCAGTTATCTCCCTGAATCAACTTCTGGACGTCCTTTTGTTGTTGTTGTTGTCTGGATAACACGCTTTGCTTGTTCATTTATTTGTTTACTGGATAATTCTACAAAATCTGTAAATTTCATCAATAAGCTTATAACACTCGCATATTTCACTATCTCATATGTTTAAGATTTCCTGATCCCTTTTATTGTTCTGAAACGCCTAAACGTACAAACAGGAATGGTACCTATTGTTAGTAATTTCTTGTCTAAGTATAGTAGTTTGCAGACAGATATTGATAAGATAACATTACTGGTATACTTTGGAGGGGGAAAAGAGTGGAAATGATTCTAAATATACATAGTATCAGTGTACTGGACATCAGGCATTCTTATCCTAAAACTAAGCAACATTGCATAATGCTGGAAACGTCGTGATACATGTCGTATATTCCGGCGTATAACCATTACTGTCTCTTTTACATTATAGACAGTAATGGTTGTACGGAGGTACGATAGAGAAAAAGCTATAGTACCGTACCACAAAGTAATTTAATGATGAGTGTAATTAGAAGGCGCACAGGGAAGTATTTGAAGCAAAATCCTGGCAAAATTATTTTTCATGTGCTTTACAATTAAAATCGTTGCTGTTGAAATACTACTTGTAAAATTACTTATATAACACATGAACAAGCCCTTATTATCGCATGGGCAAATCGGAACTTTGTCCAGGGGTCCCGGACCGCAAAGGACCCCCCAAATTATATTATTATATTAATATATTTTTATATTCATTATTAATATTAATTTATAAAATATTTACTTTTTTTCCCAATTCCAGCTCTGAAAATTTTCAAATACAAATTTCATCTTTAAAAGATTCTACTAAACTTTCTGAGAAACAAATTTCATTTTGAACTCACAGAGCTCAATAGCTTTTGCAAAGCTAAAAGCTAACCTCAACCACTATTAAATAAGAAATAATATTTTGATTTGAAAACAAACTCAAAATTGACATCTTTTTAGATTTATTTAAAAAACACTTTCTACTTGTGAAGTAGAATGTATTTGATTTGATATTGAGTTGTGTGTCATACAACTTAAAAAGATGTAAACAAAAGTAACTTGATTAAAACATATTTAGTACATGTTATAGTATTTGACACTCTTTCATAAGTTGAAGTTTTTAAACTCATCTTGAAGTATGGAACAATTTGCTAAAGTTATATAAAAGAATTTTGTTCCATACTAATAAAATGAGTATTTTTATTAATTGAGGTACTTAATTTAGAATTAGCGCAGCTAAAAATTTTCTTCTGCTTAAAATCCAAGGTGCGAAAGTATTGTTTATACATTACACATATCACTGTAAATCAGTTCTATTTGAAAAATGTTGCAACGAATCGAATGGGGCCCCCTAACTTATCTTTGCCTAGGGTCCCAATTAATCATGATCGGGGCCTGCACATGAAAAAAGGCTTTTACTTAAAAGTAATGTTTATTTAAATGGGATTAATTATACTATATTTACTGTTATATTAATAATTATATTAATTATACTTAACTCTTAATTATTTCTGTAAATGAATGTATTAATATAATATATTATTTGCATTTAGTATTTAGTAAAGTTTCGTCTCTAAAGTTGAGTTGTACAGAGATTCTGGTTTTTGAGTGCTATTAAGGCTGTTCTTAACTTCTCTGCTCAACAAGCGCAAAACGTTTTGACACATTTACACATTCATTTTTTAACGGAAAGGTATAAAATTGGAAAGCCTGGTGATGGAAGCGATTTGGAATTGAACTGTTTTTCCATTTTTTGATCCATCAATTACCTATTGAATTATAAGGAATTTTGATCACGTGACAAACACGTTTTTCGTCCGCTCTTGAGTCTCTTTCTTCCTTCGCGCGGAAATTCGATTTAAAACGCTCACTTTGACATTATTTTCTGAAAGATCTATTGCGCTTGCAAAAAAAATGGAAAAAACAGCTCAATGACATAGTTTCTAAACAACAACACCAGCTTGTTTCATGCATTTTCGAACAAAAATAAATTAATACTTAGAAAGTTGCCCTTTTGGATTTGAGAAAACCCCTAATAGATTGCCAAAACAATTTATTTTTAAAAATGGCAACTACGTATATGTGGAATATATAAATATATATATTAATTGGCCCTCAAAACTATGAGCAATACATCTATACTTAAAAAATGATCCGGCAAACCCCGGCGGACCTATAAAAAGCTATATATATTTAAATCAATATATCTAAATTAAAGCTAAAAAGACTTAAAAATAACACATTTTTATTGTTATTTTTTTTATATTAAAAATTAAGCGAGAATTTAACAATTCATGAAGCTACCAGAAATATACATTTAAACAAAATTAAACATAATAAGAAAGTTGAAGCGTAACAATAAAGCACGTCTTCTCGCAAAGAAATCTCCTTTTCAACTGAGTCTAGGAGCCGCCAGATAGGACTCATACTCCTGAAATACACATAGAACGATGCACCAGTAAGTCAGCTATTATAAAATATGCGTTTTACAGAAGTTGAGCAAATTTTAATTTTTGCATTTTTGGCCAGGTTTTTGCGTCAACGAGTACTACACAGTGGGCCAGCTTGTTGCCAGGGTGTCGGTTACACAACTGCCGTATTAGCAACAGGGTTACATCCAGGAGAAGAG
This sequence comes from Maratus speciosus, assembly GCA_963932465.1. Lineage (NCBI taxonomy): Eukaryota > Metazoa > Arthropoda > Arachnida > Araneae > Salticidae > Maratus > Maratus speciosus. The sequence goes on along the minus strand of OZ010798.1, from coordinate 319,398,815 downwards.
TTGTCAGGTGGCACCGATGCGGTGGCGGTGTTCCGTTGCCAAAGGCGAAATTACAAAAATAGTTACGGATACGAAACAATGGTATAAAAAGCACTTTTATAACAAGAAAATCGACCAATAATATATAATCGACCTGATCATGTTATACACCGGATGTAAAAATTAAGTTTTAAAAATTTAGAAAATATGCATATAAAAAATAAGATATCTACATTAATGAATAAGAAAAGAACAAGTGATCATATTTGAATAAAGCAGAATATGATACCAAACACTTTGCGGGGATTCCGGTAGACGGATAGACTTTGCAGTATCATATCGCTCACCCGCAAGAAAGGTGACACATCTCGCAAAAATTCATTTTGCGTTTTAGTCCACAAATAGGTGTGTCATAGGTGTGTCTTGTTACACAAAATCTTTCATAAGTGTAGTTATACAGAAAATGACTTTATTATGCTATATGTCCATTTGTGACTACAGAAGAGGGATGGATTGTGTGGAGAAGTAAAATTACCCAAACCTTCAAACCTCATCCTATATCTTCATTCTTAAGGGTTATAAAGTTTTTACGCACCTGTTTATTCCTGCATATAGAGCTGAGTGCTATAATTTCATGTTACAGTGAAATCATGCAAATTTTCTTTTGCATCTCCTGTGAAATTTACTTTTGTCGAGATGTGTCACTTTTCTTGCTGGTGAGCGATATGTATTTGCTTTGCACTTACTTATTTCTCTTTCTTTTTGTTTGTAATAGTTAAACAAGTCATTGCTCTTTTTAATGATCTTCATTGTATTTTTTATGCTACATATCTCACGGAAAATTTCTTTGCAAAGAAGGAAGTGCGTGTAATAGAGTGAATACCCATAAGAATAAAACAATATCGCCCAAAATTGCAGGTGCGCGTTATGTACTAGAATATGTTATACGGCAGGATATAAGGTAGAAAAATTCATTTGGAAAGATAATGTCGAAATACTAAATTTCCCAGAGGGTTTTTTTTTTTTATTTTTTTTTTTTTATTTTTTTTAACGTCTTGCAATTACGTATATTTCTTCCAGAATTAATGTCGCTATTTCAGTATCAATATTTGCTGCTGGAGACAGTCGATGTAAAAAAAAAAAAAAAAAAAAAAAATCCAGAAAACAGGAAATCTGCGTTTTCAGAAGTTAATGTCGCCCTCGATGAAAAAAAATATATATATATGTATTTGTATATATAAATAGTGAAAAACACATTTCAATTTTAAGACGATCCACTCTTAAACATCTACAGTAAAGTAGGCATAGGACGTCACTATCGCGAAATAATACACCACTGCTGCAAAAAGACGCCGTCATTAAAGAATCTCGACAAAAAAAGCGGCTATCTAATGATTCATAGGCCTTCATTTGTTAGTAACATTAAATATAGCTCCATGTTTTAACAGAAATCATTCGTTTATATTTTTTCAAAATAGCACGTATTTTAATTACATTTTCTTTCTTTTGTTATGAGAAAATGACAACAAAAATATATAATTACTATTTTAGGACTATTTTTCCATTACTTTCTACAGAAATGGAATACTTCCGTTGCCAATATTAAGCAAATGGCTCTAAAAACTACAAAAAAGTTAATATATCAAAAATAAATGGAGATACAGTTTTCAAACAAATTGCATATAAAAGTACTTTTTTTCCCAATACGATGGTACAAAAATTGAAAATGTGTTATGCTTAGAAGTTTAAAAAATTGCTATAGAGTATTTAATCGTACTATGATACATCTGCTTTGTTCATGATTTCGAAAAGGGTTCTTTATCCATAGGAAACTCAGAGACTAATATTTTTTCGAGATTTAAAAAAGGCTTTAGAAGCAAAGTTTCTTTTGCTGCCACTGATTTTCGAAAACATTTCCGAGTCGTTTTTAATAAATATTATCAAATTTTCTCAATTCAGAATATCGATTTTTAAAAAGCTGTTAGGTCTCAAGTAAACATTTTCAGCTTCGTAACTGAATTTATACATGCAATAATAACAGGTTAATATTAATTTTACTGTTATTGTTAATGCTATTAATTTATCACGTTTATCTGTGAAACATATTTATTGAATCTGAAAATGCAATACTTGAGAATGGATTTCATCCAAAAAACCTATTCAGTAAACTTGAAAATTTTACTTATTAACAAATAAATATTTTCGTACAATTAAATGAGAAAATATTTGAAAACACTCATAATTTCAGTACTATTAGCCGACACTGTAAAAAATACAGATTTTCTTAATCTAGAAAAAATATAATATAACAACACACTAAATTATACAATAACCTCTTCGGAGTTACCCACTATTCCGAAGAAAGTTCACTATCCTTAGAAACCTCAGAAACCAATATATTTTCCAGATAGAAAGAAGCATTTATAAAAACGAAGTTTCTTTTGCTGCCACTGATTTTCAAAACATTTTCTAAGTAGTTTTTATAGCAGTAATCAGTTTTCTCAACACGGAATAAAGGTTTTGTTCGGATGGTATCCATTCTCTAGTAAACATTTTCATGTTTAACAGACATGTTTTAGAGACAAATTTAATACATTGACAGCATTAACATCAATATTAAAATTAATATTATTTTCTTACTATTGGATGTACAGTCGTGGGGAAAAAAGTAAACACTGGTTACTAACTCTGCAAAAAATTGTCGTAGAAGAAAGTTACTGATGCCACACGATTGGTAATAAGGTCTACTTTTAAATGGTGTACATAAAATTTGCTTAGGGGGCCATCTACATATTAAAATGAACCATAACTTTGCTTTTTTTCAATAGCAGTACACAATTCCTACAGCATAAATGAACCCTACACCCTTCAATTAGCCTAAAAACAAATTTTTATGCAATTCGTACGACAAGTTTCCGAGAAATTAATTGTTTTAAAACGAGCGTATTTTAGGGGATGTATCCAAATTGAAGCTCGGTACTCGATTGTTGACCGAGAGAGCTCCCTTCTTGATCAAGGCATCTTAAGCGCCACGCAAGCAGTCATTGAAGACTGCTGGATTACAGGATAGCATAAGAAATTTCAAAATATCTAGTCACTTCTATCATAGACCTATCATATCAACCTATTCTATCATATCAATGATCTTAAACCATCATTTTGCCATTTTTTTAAGCATAATTTGAAACTTGGAAGAGAAATGGGAAATTTTGGATTTTCATAAAGCAGGACTTAATAAATCTAAATCCGTCAAAAAAATTGTAGGGTGTAATTCATAATTTTTTCGAATATTAATTTCATAATTCATATAATAAAATTATAAAAATTACAAATTCAACGTATTTATGTTTGGGTATTTTAGTATTATTGCTACACAAAAAATTAGCACATTAGGAGTATAATTTCAGGAGATATTAATAAAAATATGAAAGTGTAATTTAACATTAGAAGCACTAAATTCTGAATGTTTATAATTCAAAAATTTATCATTCAAATGACTTGAAATTTGGTGTCTAGGCATACTTTGAACCGAAGATTTGAAATATCTTGTTAAAACTGGGTATTGCTGTTGAAAAAAAATTAAGTTTGGGTTCGTTTTAATATGTAGATGGCCCCCTAAACAAATTTTATATCCATCATTTAAAAGTAGACTTTGTTTACAATCGTTCGGTACCAGTAACTTTCTTCTACGATAATTTGTTGAGGAGTTAGTAGGGGTGTTTACTTTTTTTTTTTTTTTCACGACTGTACAAATTGAATTCTGCAGCTGAGTATGATTGATTGAGAATGCATAGCATCCAAAAAACCAATACATTCTTATTTGGGCAAACTCGTTAATATACTATAAAAACTACTCGGAAACGTTTCCAAAACCATCACACTTTGTTTTTATAAATGATTCGTTAAATCTCGAAAATATATTGGTTTCTGGTGTTTCTAATGATAAAGAATGCTTTACGGAATCAGGGTAACTCGAAGGTGTTTGTTGTTTATTTATGTTCGTGATTATATTATATTTTCGGCGATTAAGAAACTATTTTCTTTTTAGGTGCGTTCGCAATTATATAAATAGGTAGCACCTATAGTCGTCGTCTGTTCCATCCGTCTGTCTGTCTGTCCGTCTGCCCGCATATAACACCACAAAAACTACCCAACCGAATGGTTTGAAATTTAGTATATAGAATCATTGCAGAATTTTGCAATTTCAAATTTCATGAAAATATTATTAAAACTTAAAAAGATATTAATAAAAGTTTTCTTCATTCTTTTAAATCCATACATAATTTTTCAATGATATTCCATGACAGGTAATGATTCTAGTTTGCCATGGTGATAACTTACTATTTAATATGGAGTCCTATTAAGTTCCATATTACTGAATTTAATATGTAGAATCATAATAAATTTTGTATTCATACATTTTTGCATAAGAGTGCAACAGCTATTGCATCAAGATCTGAATATTTATAAAACTAGTTATAATACGAACACGCACATCTTTTGCCACGTTTGACGTACAATTTCCGACGTGTTTTTTACAGTGTATTGTAAATGTGGAATAAGAACAGGGTGTGCTTTAGGGTGGTCACAAGCAACATGGGGAAAAAAATTGTTTTTTTTTGGGGGGGACCCCCCTAAATGTTGCCAATTAGATAGAAAATGAGATTGGCAAAGTTTCAGCTCAATTGAATAACATTAAACCATGCCTCATCGAGGTTGAATTCTTGAAAATTTGCAATTTTTGGCGAAAAATTGTAGTTTTTCTTTCTTTATGTGCAAACTATTTGTTTTCGAAACATGATTCTTGTTTTATTTCATAGAAACTGTTGTTGCCTTGAACTTTTACTCTCACCAAAACTTATATTTAATAAACATTTAGTATTTTTTCAGGTTAACTCGTGAACCAAACCCTCAAATTTTGCATTTTTGATTAATAAGTGAAAAATGACAATTTAATAATTTTATTACATTTGATAATTTTTTGTATTATTTGCATTAATAGGCAAAAATAATTGAACAATTTTTGTAACTTTAAAAAAATTTCACGAATTATAATTAATTATTAATTATTTAGTTCTGTGTATAGAAAGAAAGAGCTTCTCGATTTGTATTGCAGTTGAAGCGCATTTGAAATGAACCTCTGGATTTCTCTTTTTATTACAAAGCCGTTTTTGTTACCTGCTATCGTTATCTATTTTCAGAATTGAGGAAACACTCTGGAAAAACCCCTCTCCCTTTCGGTATGATGGCAGAAATGTAAGATTTTTTTAATTGGCCACATATCTCATCAAATCTTCGACATTAAGTTACGAAGTAATTGTCAAGTTTTACGTATTTTATTTTATAATATTCGCTAAGTGAAACTGAATGCCAGAGAAGCTGCCTAGACTTAGAGTATATCCACCACTTAACCACAGACTTTAATGAAAATTTAGAGTGGATAGCAGTTTCAAATAGTTGTGGAGATAAACAACTGTTACTACGAGCTTCTCAGTTTGAAAATAGCATCGGAATAATTCAGGCGAAAGCTGTATTTTCAGCAGTTGAATAGTGGGAGGAAGTTGGTAAAATCCAGGCAACGTGTTTTGATACCACTGCAGCAAACACTGGTCACCTCTTAGGAACCTGCATTTTTCCATAGCAATTATTAAAGGAAAAAACTTGTGTATTTATCATGTCGCCACTATCATTTAGAAATTATCCTAAAAGCTGTTTTTGATTGTAAAATGGGCACAATCACTGGCCCCTCAGCCAGATATTAAGAAAATTTCGATTAGATGGTCTAAATTAAACGAGACTAAGTTTAAAAATGCTATTCAAGACATAAATAGTATAAAGTACAAGATATAAATAGTTAAGTTAGAAGAAATTTCAAGTTTTCTTACAGAACCTTTAAAAAATTAATAGCCCAGGGATGATTATAAAGAATTTATTCAACTTTAGTTTTTATAGGACGTTCTCCTCCAAAAGACATTTTTTTCAGAGCACCTGGTGCTTTTAATCATGTCAAATGGATGGCACAGGGGATGGATGGCTATTTATTCTCTCAAAATATATCGTTTCAGGGATTATCTATAAATAACAAATTTAGAAAAAGAAGGTATTAGAGACCTTTACTTATTTCTAATCAATATTTATGTAAAAGCATGCTTCGATACTCTCACTCCCACTTTGGCCCCCAATTCAAGACTTTTAATTAATAAAATCACTTGTTGACTACAGAAAAATTTATAAATAGGTTTCAGACAAAGTACTCGCTAAAATGATAAACCGCATTTAGTATCTTAACTCAGATCAAGTTGAATTTTCATTTTTAGATGATACTTTGGGGGGAGGGGGGGAGTCAATATAAGCATGGCTGTAAAATTAATGTCATTTGAAGAAGAAAATGATGATGAAGACGGGAATGTAAGAGTAAGAAAATGTTTCAACGAAGTGAATTATTTATTGAATAAAGAAGTCGATGTTTTTGTTTCATCTCAAACTATATAAATTTTTTTAAAAGATTTTATATTAATAAACAATTTTTAAATACTCATCCCAACGTATGGTGTGAAAATAAACGTTATTTGAAAGCAAAGAAAAAAAAAGTGAATGGTTTTAAAGTTGTCAATGACACAGCTAAAAGGGGAATAAAATTAACCCGGTGTTTTAATTCTTGTTTAACATAAGACGAAAAACGAAAACAGTATTTGCTAAAAGTTGTATCTGAATATAGAAAAACTTTTCAAGCAAAACAAAACTTCAAAAGCAACATTATCTAAACCATTACCCCCTTAATCCTTTCCAGCGCAGTGGTCCCACGTCGAGACTACTTAATTTTAAATCTAAACTTACAAACGGCACTAAGAATATCTTAATAAAATTTTGCTTTTACAATGAAAATTTAATATAATGTGTTTCCTAATTTCTAAAGTCGTTTCTAAATTCCGATGTTAGTCAATCAATTCATTATGTTACGAGCAGAATTTTTCTGTGCCGGAAAGGGTTAACGTGACAATTGTAAGGGATATTAATTTGTTTTCTTCATTATGCTACCTTTCTTGTTACACAACTTTGATAATAAAATGCATTTGAGCATTATTTGTTCTAATTTTTATACTTTCTTTGCCCCCCCCCCTCGTTTTTTTAATTATTTCAGTTTAAAATTCGAATTTTTTTTTCATTTTCTTTGGAATTTTTTAAAAATTAAACCCTTTATTATGTATAAAATGAAAAACAAAAGAAAAACAAAAGGTGGAAAGCAGAGGAAATGGGATGTTACAATGTTTTTTCGCATTTTCATGAAAATCAATTTTTAGGATTCGGGTGAAATCTGGTCCTGAAAAATGCACGTATGTTTAAATCTATACATTTATAGAAAAAAAAAATGGTGTGTGGTTCTTCAAAGCAAAACTTTCTTTTTATAAAATGATACCTGAATTATGTTTCTAGGTTCATTGGTATTAATTTTATAAAGGAAAATCAGCATTTTTTTTGCGAAAAATCACTTTTTTTTTCAAAGTTTAACCTCAGTGAGACACGGGTTAACATTATCCAAATGAGCTGAAACTTTGCCAATCTCATTTTCTTGTCAATTGGCAACTTTTTGGGGGGGTCCCCCGGGAAAAATTCGAAAATCGATTTCTTGTGACCACCCTAGTGTGTGCTTAGTGTACGAGATGGATGGTATTTACTGATAAAACAGTAGTTACTTGTTAAAGTACTTCAGTTTGCTTTCCATGTTAGTTATTTGTCTGATAAATCTACCAATAAAATTTAAACTAGCAGAATTAAGTGATTTATATTAAGTGTACATTGCGTGTATTTACTGGTACGGATTTTCTTATCCTAATATTTAGAAACATTATAGATAACACATGAAATATTGTGATACATATGTTAACCAACTCTTAACAGGAAAATTGTTTCATAATATTCTTTAGAGATACTCACAGACATGAAATCTATACGATATTATGTTCTTACTTTAGTGAGATAAAGTTTAACATAACGTAATATTCAACGAAATGGAAAATTCTGATATTGCGGTAACAAAACACGTGGTAAACATTCACTAAATTTCCGATTGTCACTTATTAACAACTACAAATTTTCTTACAGTTATATGAGAAAACATTCAACATAATATCGCTCACCTGCAAGAGAAGTGACACATCTTGATAAAAGTAAATTTCACAGGAGAGGCAAAAGAAAATTTGCAAGAATTTACTGTAACATGAAATTATAGCACTCAGCTCTATATGCCGGAATAAACAGGTGCGTAAAAACTTTATAACCCTTAAGGGTGTATTCCAATCCAAACTGCTTATTTTCTGATTTATTTTTAAATTCATTTTTGTTCTCAAGCGCATCAAACTGGCAAATTCTCTTATTTAGAAACTACAGAATGTGCCGTGCTTGTCAATTTTTTGATAAATTCAGAAAACATTGCAAAAATTGCTGTCAAATTTGGCGTTTTGAACCGAAATTTCCGAAGCGGGAGATCTGGGGATGAAAAAAATGGTCATACTGAGAAAATAATTGTTTAAAAATCAAATTCTAATTAATTGAGCGAAAAATGAAATCACATGGCCTCTTATACATCTCTTCAAAAATCACCTCAGCAAGTTTCATGTTTTTACTTTTAAAAATGAGTCTGAAAATGTCTCAGAAAATTTCGAGCTGCTGAGCGTGGGAAAATATTGTTTCGAATACACCCTTAAGAATGAAGACGTTGGATGAGGTTTGGAGGGTTGGGTAATTTTACCTCCCCACACAATCCATCCTTCTTCTGTGGTCACAAATGGACATATAGCGTAATAAAGTGATTTTCCGTATAACTGCACTTACGAAACTTTTTGTGTAGCAAGATACACCTATGTCAGACTTAATTGCGGAATAAAACGCAAAATGAATTTTTGTGAGATGTGTCGTTTTTCTAGCGAGTGAGCGATATGATCTAAGTACATACAATATAAAATATTTTTCTTCACTTTTAAAGAATATCATGTTTTTATAATAATTATTAGAAGTTATTAGCTTAACTGATAAAGTTTGAAATAGCAGAAGATATTGCTGGTTCCAAATGTAAATTGCATTACTTAATATAAGGACAGAATTTATATTTCTAAAACTCAACAGATTAAAGAATATTGAAAATGGTGTGATATACGTGGTTACACACTAAAAGTCGCACACTGATCGGGTTGTAACCGGTCAGAACCCGGAAATTCGCTTAAAGTCAACCCGAAACAGACAAAAGAAAATCGTCAAGCCGAAACCCGACACACTTGAAATTAAACCGACCCCAATCCGATATATTCAAATCCAAACCCGACCGGTGAAAGAAAATTAATCCATATTTTAATACAATTATGTAAAAGTAGTCTACAATTATATATTTATTATAAATTTTACCTTTCGTATGAAAATGAATACCTATACACTTTTTAAGATTTAAATGTATGGTGTTTTTGGGCTTCCTTTTGAAAAATCAGGTCAACCTGAACACAACCCGAATCCGAAACAATTAAAATCAGCCCGATCTGACACAATGGATCGGGTCAGGTTCGTTAAAATTGTGTAAAATCCGGCCCATTGCAGGACTGTATTACCAACACATTAACTTCGGGATGATTTCATAATATTCCATAGACACATAAAGGACATACAGTGTACTCTCGATTATCCGTGCGCGGATTATCCGGTTTGCGGATTATCCGTGCTCATTCCGACTCCCAAACAAAATAAAAAAAATAAAGGCAAACATTTTAACGCTTATCATGCATGTAAACTTGATGTTTATGTGCATTAGAATCTTTTCCGGTTTAGCTGATAGTATTCTGAAGTACGTAGAGGTAAAATCGAACGCTCTGGAACCTATTTGACGGGTAGGGTTAAAGGGATGGGAAGGCATATGAGCCTAGCTTCCAGTATTTGACAGAGGAAGACATCGTTTCTAACTGTGTTGTTAAATCTAATAGTAATGATAGTACTGATGCAGAAGATGTACTAAATGAGGGAAATACAATTTCTCCTTCTACTGCTCTACAATCTGTAGAAACTTTATTAGACTATATGAGAGAAAAAGAATTTGATTACGGTGACATTACTTGCGGTTCGTAAAGTATGTGTTGATATAAGACAAGGGATGAACAAACAGCAAAAGCAAGGATGCATTATAGATTTTTTTAAGCAGTAAATATTAAAAGGAAATTTCCTAGTTTGTTGTTATACACCATGCAAATGTAAGTAATTTTTATATGTTTGTACTGATGTTGAATTTTTCTTTAACAAAAAGGAGTTTTCGGATTATGCGTGTTTTTCGATTGTCCGTGCGACCTCTCCCGGTGATTAACCCGGATAATCGGGAGTGCACTGTACTATGTTCACTATGCTGCACTTAATTAGCATATGATATGAAAAGAAAAGAAATAGCCAAAATTACTAATACCGAAGTAATTTTATTTTTTTAAAATGTTAATAATGAAAACAATTATAATAGAGAAAAATATATCATTTTTACCTTTTTTATATAAAAATGAACACATGTACTTTCATTAATATTCAAATATATAGTGTTTTTTATTAAAAAGGTATTCAGGATTTTCTTTTGAAAAATCGGTTCAACCCAAACCCGACCCGAGCCCGAAATATTTAAAATCAACATCTCTCGACCGGAAAAAAAATTAGCGTCAACCCGGGTAAAAGCGGGAAATCCAACCCCATGCAAGACACATTAACTGTAAAACAATTTCATAATATTCTATAGACACATATAAGAACACACAATTTTCACGCAATTTTTCATATATGCTACGTAAGGAAAGGGAATAGTCAAAAGTACTAACACTGAAGTAATTTTATTTTTTTTTTTAAATGTTAATAATGAAAACAATTATAATAGAGAAAAATATATCAATTTTACCTTTTTTATATAAAAATGAACACATATACTTTCATTAATATTCAAATAAATAGTGTTTTTTATTAAAAAGGTATTCAGGATTTTCTTTTGAAAAATCGGTTCAACCCAAACCCGACCCGAACCCGAAATATTTAAAGTCAACATGACTCGACCTGAAAAAAATTAGCGTCAACCCGGGTAAAAGCGGGAAATCCAACCCCATGCAAAACACATTAACTGTAAAACAATTTCATAATATTCTATAGACACATATAAGAACACACAATTTTCACGCAATTTTTCGTATATGCTACGTAAGGAAAGGGAATAGTCAAAAGTACTAAGACTGAAGTAATTTTATTTTTTTTTAAGTGTTAATAATGAAAACAATTATAATAGAGAAAAATATATCAATTTAACCTTCTTTATATAAAAATGAACACATATACGTTCATTAATATTCAAATATATAGTGTTTTTTATTAAAAAGATATTCAGGATTTTTTTTTGAAAAATCGGTTCAACCCAAACCCGACCCGAACCCGAAATATTTAAAGTCAACATGACTCGACCGGAAAAAAAAATAGCGTCAACCCGGGTAAAAGCGGAAAATCCAACTCCATGCAAGACACATTAACTGTAAAACAATTTCATAATATTCTATCGGCACATATAAGAACACATAATTTTCACGCGATTTTTCATATATGCTACGTAAGGAAAGGGAATAGTCAAAATTACTAACACCGAAGTAATTTTTTTTTTTTTTAATGTTAATAATGAAAACAATTATAACAGAGAATAAAACAAAGGAATAATAAGAAAAAAACAACATCATTAAGAAACCTTGACTATTTTTCCTAGCTTCATAAATATGCCTGATTCATACATTACAATTCCACGAACTAATACCAACCTATATTTACTGCAAACAAAATTAAAATAATGAAAGGGGAGATGTTAACATATTGAAGCAGTATTCCAGTGAAAAACTAATTTTCTATTTCCGCCGTAACGGTATGTGAAATTTCCCAAAAATGTTTTTAACTTTTTACGCTCACTTGAACACACTGAATTGAAAAAAGTACCACTTCCGTTTACATCATAATAATATTTAATCTCGAACAATGTCACAGTAAATGTTTTTTGTCATCGTCAAGCAATTTTCTTTTCTCTTTCGACACAAGATTTATTCTTATTGTTTAGTCATTTATATCTTACAAAAAAGCCTGTTTGTCATTTGTCAAGTATTTTTTGTTTTCATTTATATCGCGCTGTGTTCTAGTATGTTAATAAACTACGCCTGTCTCGCGATAATTCAATTGACGTTTTAATACAGTGGTACTCACTATCACTGAAATATCTGTAGGAGCCAAAATCTAGAACAAAAGTGAGCTCGGGACACGCATTTACATTTTTGAAGTCATGTCTATACATTATGATTTATTAATTTAATGGTCTGTCATTATTAATCTAAACCAATGTTATCAGTTTAATGTTAAATACTACACAGGGTGGTTGTTCAGACATTTTTGTAACGATTTTGACTTTCTCTATGATTTAAATATAAATGAAAAAAAAAGTAAAACCTAAATTGAAATCAAATCAAAGAAAAATTTGCTTAAAAGGTGCATTTTAAATAAAAGATGTTATTACATATTATACTTTTTTAAAAACTTAAAAAACGTTCACAATATTCGCGCCGAGCGCTTTCAATCAAAACCTTGATCATCTTCAGGGCAGCTTTGCGTAAACTGACACGTCTTAATCGTACTTTCATTTTCGGCTGGACCACCAGGCTAGTCCATTTTACAGTGGAGGGGGAGGGAGACAGTAAAACAGTCCAAATTACAGTAGAGGAGAGGGAAGGGAAGAGGGACAAAACTGAACATTACTATCCAATCCTAACAATACAATATTTATTTAAAAAAATTCAACCATATATTCGGAATGTTATAAGTATGATATATTTTCTAGGTAGTGAAATAAATAAAATTAAATGCATCGCCAAGGAAAATGGTTTCCCCCTTCACTTTACAATAAACTGGTCTACGAAATTAAATATAAAGTACAGAAGAGCAATCCAATTAATAAACTTAAATTTTGTAATTTTTCCTGTGTTCATGGTCTATATGAGAAGTTAAGATATGCAGTAAAGAAGTTTAATATTAATCTGGTTGCTAAAACAACAAGAAAGGAAGAGGGAAGGGAAGAGGGACAAAACTGAACATTACTATCCAATCCTAACAGTACAATATCTATTTTAAAAAATTCAACCATATATTCGGAATGTTATAAGTATGATATATTTTCTAGGTAGTGAAATAAATAAAATTAAATGCATCGCCAAGGAAAATGGTTTCCCCCTTCATTTTACAATAAACTGGTCTACGAAATGAAATATAAAGTACAGAAGAGCAATCTAATTAATAAACTTAAATTTTGTAATTTTTCCTATGTTCATGGTCTATATGAAAAGTTAAGATATGCGGTAAAGAAGTTTAATATTAATCTGGTTGCTAAAACAACAAGAAAATTCAAAGACGTTATTCATAGCAAGATTGACCCTGTTCCTAATGATCAAATCGCAGGTATTTACATAATTCCACCGAAGCACAAGAAGAAAAGGTTTATATCGGAATGACCGGAAGGAAATTCAAAGACAGATTGTAAGAACACGTAAGTGACATTAAGTTTAACCGAACCACCACACAGTGTTGCCAGATGGGCTACTTTTTTAAAATTCAGATTCCTGATTGGCACCACTTTTTTGAAATGGTAAAATGCGCCTTATTTAATGACATATTAAGCAAGGCGAAATCAACGGTAATTTTACCGTTTCAAAAAAGTGGTGGCAATCAAGAAATCTTAATTTAAAAAAAGTAGCCCACTGGCAACACTGCCACCACAGCGTTAGCAAGACTTAACTTGCAGAATAATTTAAATATCCGTTTTAATGAAGCAAGAATAATTATTCCTTCATCTCATTATCATTTGTCGTTAATAAAAGAATCCATTGAAATCTTAATGAAGAATAATAAGGCTATTGATGATGGATAATATGTCATATAACATTCCGAATATATGGTTAAATTTTTAAAAACAGATGTATTGTTAGGATTGGTTAGTAATGTTCAGTTTTGTCCCTCTTCCCTTTCCTCCCCTCCACTGCAATTTGGACTGCTTTACTGTCTCCCCTCCCCCTCCGCTGTAAACTGGACTAACCTGGCTGTCCAGCCGAGGATGAAAGTAAGATTAAGACGTGTCAGTTTACGCAAAGCTGCAGGGCCGTAGCAAGGTCTTTTTAGCCCCCCCCCCAAACATATTTTTCAGGGCCCCCCTCTAAGATTTTAGAGAAATATCTATATTTAATTTGGTTGGATTTTCCAAAACGAACTTCAAATTGAAATAATTTGTAGTTGGGCTGCACTGCTTTCGGCAACGTACACCCATAGGGGCTATGTCCGCTCCGATCTCGAATCATATGAACCTTGTATTTTTTTTTTTTCGATCCAGATTAAATTCAAATTTTCAACATTTCGTTCACGTTGCTACAGGAACAGATTTGATATTCTTACAACGTGAATTTAATCAAAGGACTTGCAAAATTTAACTGAGAATTCTTCCATTTAGGGAAAAAATGTCAAAAAAATTGCCGAAGAATGCGAAAGAACGTCAAAAATTGCATAAAAAAATTCGAAGTTCATAGACGTCAAACTTTACTTATATTGGGCTAAAAGATTGAAACCGATTTTATTTTTTTTACGAATATTAAAAAAAACTACCAGAAAATTGAGAAAAACTAAAAATTACATAAAAATTCTCGAAAATTTTAAAAACAGCAGAGGACAAAATTTGGCAAAAAAGTTTGAAACTGAATTCCTTCTACAAATGTTATAAACCGCTAAGTATTGCTCATAAACAAAATAAATAAATAAAAAATATGGAAGTCGTTTTCGTACTTTCAATTTTCTCACCAGTTTGACAATGCCATCCGCGTGGCCAGAGAGATTTTCTTTAAACAGAAAATATTCACTTATAACAATTTTTTTCCTGCTCGGATTGGTGCCTTTTATTAAATACATATACAGTCAAACCTCATTAACACGAACACGCTTAACGCGAATTACTTTTAGCACGAACTGTTTTTGATTGCCCCATCCAGTTGTATGTCATGCATTTAAGTTCGGATAACAACGAACTACTTTTAACACGAATAAAAAAAGTTTCCCTTTGAGAGCTCGCGTTAACGAGGTTCGACTGTATATGTACTGTACAGATTTACTAATTTAAAAAAAAATACTTTTAGGATGTCGTTTTCATACATTCCGGTTTTAAAATTGTCACCCAAGTTGAAATTTAAGACTCCTGCCCCTGCCTGGGAAGAGACTCACGAGCTAATGCTATTCCTATGGGGAGGGATTTTTCTAATATCTCGTTTGCATTTCGACATTTTTAAATAATTTTTTTTTTTTTTTTTGCATTGGATAGCCGAGATCCGTCTCTACATCGCACCTGTTTTACCTTTTTCGATTTTGGTCACAGATATTTTTTAGAAAGTTACTTTCACTTTCAAAACCGGTTCTGAAAGTAAAAATGTCATTCTAAAAAAAATCTGCAACTAAAATTGAAAAAGTAAAAAAGGTGCGATGTAGAGACGGACCTCGGCTATCCAATGCAAAAAAAAATTATTTAAAAATGTCGAAATGCAGACGAGATATTAGAAAAATCCCTCCCATAGGATTAGCATTAGCTCGTGAGTCTCTTCCCAGGCAGGGACAGGAGCCTTATGGAGGTCCGGGCTGGGCTTAATTTGCGCCGGAGCCCACCGGAGCTCAGCTCCGGTATTTCTCTGTTTTTAGTAAATATTTCAATATTGGTTGGAATTCACCGGAGCTCATAAAAAGAGAGCTCCGGAGCCCAGTGCAATAGCGATTCCGAAAAACCGAAGCTTAAACTACCCTTTCCTTTCCCTTCCATCTTCAAGTTTCTGTATTCTTTTCTATCAAAACACTTGCGTGACATATATATATATTACATATATATGCATAGCTGCGAACAATTCCTTTTTTATGTTAACATTATTTCCGAATCATAATCCTTGCCTTATTTAATTATTGCAGAATTCTGCGATGAACTAAAAGTAAAATTAGGCAATAATTTCTATTCGGAAGGAGTGATACGTTAAAAAGCGGAGTAGTTGACAGTTAAGTATATGCAGGTACATATATTTAAATTTTTTATTTTGCTAATGAAAAAAAAGGTGTTTTAATTTTTGCAAATAATGTATGAAATATAAATATGCGTATTTGAGTGATGGTGGTGGTGGGGGGGGGGGGGGGCATGCTACGGTTTTAGTACCGCAGAATATTAGGGTTCCGGTACTTTTTTTTTGTTAGAAATTAAGCCCTGGGTCCGGGACACAAAAATCTTCAAATTTTCAATATTTTTATTGAATTAAAAATTTCTCTGCCGTTTTCTGCTTAAAATGATGTTTAAATCATGTTTCTATCTTAATTAGAACAGGAAATATTAATTTTTTCGTTTTGGTTTGTTTTCAAAATCTGCCTTTCAAGCTATGGTTGTCAAGGAAACGAGTTCTTGTGAAATTGCGTTTTTCTTCATGATAGGTCTTTTCACCATTTCTCATATTTAAATTCTTATAACTCGAGAACCGTTAAAGATACAGGGTTGAAACTCGGAACATATATTTTTCAATTATTTTACTTTACTTTTGAGCCAGCATATATGAAAAAAATATTTACTTTTGAAAATATGATTTTTTTTTAAAGTTGCACCACTTTTTTGTAATTTTTACGTTAAATAAACGAAATTTCGTTAAATTTCGTTAAATTTTAAAAATTAATATTTTTTAAAATGCTGGCTCTAAATTAAAATTTATATATTTCTGTTTATTAAATGAAAAAAAAAATTGAAATTCTATAAATAATATTTCGAGTTATAACAATTTTAAACTACCCCACTTTTTTAACAAAATTTAAAATTTAAATTTTTTTTTAAATTGTGAGAAGTTTTATCATTTGATTTTGTTTACAAATGATATGGTTAACCATCACAAAAAAAATTTCAAAATTTTAACTCAATAAATAAAATTTTTTTGAAAATGTGCCCCGGACCCCCTTAACCCTTAAATGCCTGGTGCTGCTGTTCGGCAACATACCCAATTTAGGCTCTAAAATACTATTAGAATAATATTGAAGCTATAATGCCTAATGTTGCCAATAAAATACATTCTGAAAATATTATTAAATCGATTTTCGACATGTAAATGACAACACTTGTGCTGTTTAAGAATAAAGATAGATTTATTTTTTCAATTGTTGCTACTTGTTCTTTTTGTTTTGTTTGGGAGCTTGCGAAATACCCTATTTTGACCTGCAGTGAGCAAGTAAAAGTTATTTCTGATTATAGTTCCTAAAATTCTTGTGTGTTTAATATTATAGAATTTTAACAAGGGAAATTATTTTTTCAATTAAACACTAGTATTGCCGATTAGTAACAAACTGTTTTTTAGCCGTAAACTATACTTAAAACAAAATATGAATTTTTTAAGTATTTTTCCCATGATTTATTTAAGAAATGAAAGCCGAAAAACATTATTACAATGATTTTTGAAAAATCAGGCATGTAAGGGTTAAGAAGAAAAAAAATACCTTCGGATAGAAGGTACCTTCCTGTGGGCAACGAAGACGGGTTTCCTAGTAGATAATAATAAAGACAGATGTTTGTCTGTCCAGAGTTTTTCTTTGTCTGACCAGATGTTTTTCTGTTCAGGACAAACTTTGACATTAAGGTTACCTGTATGCCTGAAGTTATGTTCCTCGAAACAGGTTTTTAAATTTTTTGATTCGAATTTTTTTCATTTAATTTTTTACGCTGTTTTTTTATATTTTTTCGAGTTTCATGCTTTTTTCCACACATTCATAAAAGGAATCTATTTTCAATCCATCTGTCCATTTTAGCCGAATATAGTAAAGTAGTCTTCTTCGATTTTTAAATATTTCGCGAATTTTTTTTTCTTTTTTTTTTTGTGATTTTTAACTTTTTTCTTGTTCTGACATGACTTTCTGACATTAGTAAAAGGAATCAGGTTTCAGTCTTTTAGAACGATGAACTAAATTTCGTCCTTTGCGATTTTTGAATTTTTCACGAACATTTTTTCTTTCATTTTTTAAGACCCCTGTGATTAGAAGAGATTTGTGTGCACATTTGAAAAAAATTTCGTCTTTAGAAAGGAAAATTTCTAGAAATTTTAATCTTTGATTCGCGACTTCATCGTGTTATGAAGGAAAAAAGTCATGCATAAAAGTTCAGTTTCTAATAGGGAAAAGTACAACGCAGCAAAGGTGGCGGAATTGATTTGATTTGACGTGATTTGATTTGACAAAAATGCATCTTTATATTTAGTAAGGATGTTAGGTAATTTTTACGTTAGATTGGTAAGTTTTCTATATTTTCGCGGAAAATGAGCAAATCAAATCAAAGCTTTTTCCTGTGTGTGTGTGTGTTTGAACGGAAGAAAAAGTTACGGAAAAAAATCTTTCAATTCATTGCTTTTTTTTTTTTTTTTTTTTTTTTTTTTTTTGAGAGAGAGAGAGATAGTGAGAGAGTGTGCAAAAGAAACCCAGTTTAAATCTTTTATCCCAATATAGTAAAAATTTCGCCATCTGCGGCACGGATTTTTGGCATCCCTAAAAGGAATCAGGCTTCAGTCTTTTAGCTCAATATAGAAAATATATCCATAGAAATTTCTGAATTTTATGTGATTTTTAGCGTATTTTTGTCTTTCAAGGCGATTTTTTAACATTGCAGTTTCAATCTTTTGGCTCGATATAATCAATTTCCTCTCAGCGATTTTTGAATTTTTGCCCAATTTTTTATAAGATTTTTACACTTTTTTTTCGCGTTTTGCGGAGTTCTTTTTACCTTTTTTCTTTCTGAAACCGAAGAATTATCCAGTAGATTTTTCTGCTGTCATAATTAAGTTGAAGTGGAAAAATAACAAATTTGTTCCTGTAGCAACGTGAGCTACGATGCTGGAAAATTTCCCTTTTATCTGGACACTATCACTTTTATGGAAAAAAAAAAAAATACAATAATTCAGTGATTTTTTTATTCAACATCGGAGCGGGAATATCCGGAACAGGTTTACGCTGCGGAAGGCAGTGAAGGCACCCAATGAAAAACTCCAAAAATTAGGTTCTTTTTTTTATGCAATCAGCGAAGCGGGCGAAGCTCTGCTAGTAGATTAAATAAATACACAACATAATTTATGCATAGATAACATAAGTAATTTATCGAGACAAGAGAAATGAAATGTTAAAAATGAAACAGGTCAAACATAAAGCGATAGGCGGAATATGCAATGCACATAAATGCCCGCTTATTGGGGTCCCCAACGAGATTAAGAAGCATATATTTTTTGAACATTTGAAAAAAAAATGAGGCTTAAAAGTTTTTAATCTTGAGTTCCGAATTTTGCTCACTTTTAAGAGGGGCCCCCAAAAAGAAAATTTATAAAGTTTTTTGGAGCCCGCAAAATTTCTTTCATATGGGAACCTTTAAAAAGAATGGTAGCTATAGAAAAAAAGGGCATATGTCTGTTTTGGTTAAAAGAAGTAATAGTATTAAGAAAGTTTTTAATCTTATTGGAAACCCCAACAAGATTAAAAAGCATATTTTAAAAACATTTGAATAATAAAAATTGGGCCTAAACGGTTTGAATCTTGAGTTCCAACTTTTCCTCACTTTTATAGGGGGCCCCAAAAAAGTCAATTAAAAAAGTATTTAGAGCCTGTAAATTTTCTTTCATCTGGGCACCTTTAAAAAGAATCCTAACTGTAGAAAGAAAGCATATTTGGTTGAAGGAAGTAATAGTATTAAGGAAGTTTTGAAACTTATTGGGGCCCCCAACGATATTAAAAAGCCTATTTTTAAAACATTTGAATAATAAAAATGGGGCCTAAAAGTTTTGAATCTTAGGCTCCAACTCCAACTTTTCCTCACGGTTATAGGGGGCCTTAAAAAAGACAATTCAAAAACAATTTAGAGCCTGCAAAATTTCTTTCATCTGGGAACCTTTAAAGAGAATGAAAGAAAGAAAGAGCAAATCTGTTTTGGTAAAAAGAAGTAATAGTATTAAGAAAGCTTTGAATTTTATTGGGCCCCCCAACGAGATTAAAAAGCATATTTAAAAAACATTTGAATAAAAATATGAGGCTTAAAAGTTCTGAATCTTGAGTTCCGAATTTTGCTCACTTTTAAGAGCGGCCCCCAAAAAGAAAATTTATAAAGTATTTGGAGCCTGCAAAATTTCTTTCATCTGGCCATCTTTAAAAAGAATGGTAGCTATAGAAAAAAAGGGCATGTCTATTTTGGTTAACGGAAGTAATAGTTTTAAGAAAGTTTTTAACCTTATTGGGGACCCCAACGAGATTAAAAAGCATATTTTTAAAACATTTGAGTAAAAAGATGGGGCCTAAAAGTTTTGAATCTTAGGCTTAGGCTCCAACTTTTCCTCACGTTTATAGGGCTCCTAAAAGAGACAATTCAAAAGAATTTAGAGCCTGCAAAATTTCTTTCATCTGGGAACATTTAAAGAGAATGCTGGCTATAGAGAGAAAGCACATTTGTTTGAAGGAGCTAATAGTATTAAGGAAGTTTTGAAACATAATGGGGCTCCCAACGAGTTTAAAAAGCATGTTTCTTAAACATTTGAACAAAAAAATGAGGCCTAAATTTTTTAATCTTGGGCTCCAACTTTTCCTCCCGTTTATAGGGGGCCGTAAAAAAAGACAATTCAAAAAGAATTTAGAGCTTGCAAAATTTCTTTCATCTAGGAACCTTTAAAGAGAATACTGGCTATAGAAGAAAGCGCATATCTGTTTTGGTCAAAAGAAGTAACAGTATTAAAAAAGCTTTGAACCTTGTTGGGGCCCCCAACGAGATTAACAAGTTGGAAATTGCTCGTCAAACGTGGCAAATGAGGTGCGTTCGTACTATAACTAGTTTTATAATTATTTTTTGCACCCCATATTGTACTGAATGTATAATTTTTTGCACTTCATAAAGTGCATAGTCTGATACATCATTAAAATGCACTTCCAATAATTTTTTCCCATTCCCGTAATGTAACGGAACACTTTTGACTGTCACTGTAATTAAACTATACATCCGATTTTCCTAAAATTTGAAATAGCTCAACAAAATTTTGCAACAACTATATCTTTAAAATTTCAGACCATTCGGAAGGCTGTAATATCATTAAAATGCACTTGCAATAATTTTTCCCATTGGCCGTAATGTAAAGAAAAACTTTTGACTGTCCCTGTAATTAAACCATACATCCGATTTTCCTAAAATTTGAAACGGCTCGACAAAATTTTGCAACAATTATATCTTTAAAATTTCAGATCATTCGGAAGGCTCTAATATCATTAAAATGCACTTGCAATAATTTTTCCCATTGGCCGTAATGTAAAGAAAAACTTTTGACTGTCCCTGTAATTAAACTATACATCCGATTTTCCTTGAAATGGCTCGACAAAATTTTGCAACAATTATATCTTTAAAATTTCAGATCATTCGGAAGGCTCTAATATCATTAAAATGCACTTGCAATAATTTTTCCCATTGGCCGTAATGTAAAGAAAAACTTTTGACTGTCCCTGTAATTAAACTATACATCCGATTTTCCTTGAAATGGCTCGACAAAATTTTGCAACAATTATATCTTTAAAATTTCAGATCATTCGGAAGGCTCTAATATCATTAAAATGCACTTGCAATAATTTTTCCCATTGGCCGTAATGTAAAGAAAAACTTTTGACTGTCCCTGTAATTAAACTATACATCCGATTTTCCTAAAATTTGAAATGGCTCGACAAAATTTTGCAACAATTATATCTTTAAAATTTCAGATCATTCGGAAGGCTCTAATATCATTAAAATGAACTTGCAATAATTTTTCCCATTGGCCGTAATGTAAAGAAAAACTTTTGACTGTCCCTGTAATTAAACTATACATCCGATTTTCCTAAAATTTGAAATGGCTCGACAAAATTTTGCAACAATTATATCTTTAAAATTTCAGATCATTCGGAAGGCTCTAATATCATTAAAATGAACTTGCAATAATTTTTCCCATTGGCCGTAATGTAAAGAAAAACTTTTGACTGTCCCTGTAATTAAACTATACATCCGATTTTCATAAAATTTGAAATGGCTCGACAAAATTTTGCAACAATCATATATTTGAAATTTCAGACCATTCGGTTGGGTAGTTTTTGCTCTGTTACATGCGGACAGACGGACAGACGGACGGACAGACGGACAGACGGACGGACAGACGGACGGACTGAACGACGACTATAGGTGCTACGTATTTATATAATTACGAACGCACCTAAAAAGCATATTTTTAAAACATTTGAACAATAAAAATGGGGCCTAAAAGTTTTGAATTTTGAGTTGCAACTTTTCCTCACTTTTATTGAGGGCCCCCGAAAAGACAATTTAAAAGGTATTAAGAGCGTGCAAGATTTCTTTCATCTGGGCACCTTTAAAAAGAATAATGACTATAGAAAGGAAGCACATTTGGTTGAAGGAAGTAATAGTATAACGAAGTTTTGAAACTTATTGGGTCCCTCGGTGAGATTAAAAAGCATATTTTTTAAAATTTTGAACAAAAAAATGGGATTAAAAGTTTTGAATCTTGGGCTCCAACTTTTCCGCCCTTTTATGGGCCCTAAAAAAGATAATTCAAAAAGAATTTAGAGCCTGCAAAATTTCTTTCATCTGGGCCCCTTTAAAAAGAATGGTTGCTGTAGAAAAAAAAGCGCATATCTGTTTTGGTTGGAGGAAGTAATAGTATTAAAGAAGTTTTGAACCTTTGGTTTTACCTTTTTCGCCCATTGATAGGCGCACCCCCAAAATACTAAAATGCCATTTTATTTTTTAAGTAGAACTTACAGCCTTCAAAAATTTTTATAAAGAATGGTGGATAGAGAAGAAAAGCACATATCTGTTTTCTATTTCTAAATCTGATCAAGATCTTCGACCAAAAAAAAAAAAAAAAAAAAAAAAAAATTCGATAAAACAAAATAAAATGTTATTAAAAATACATAAAAAAAATAATTTTTAAAGTTAAAAAAAACGTTCGGCTGAAAGGTACAGTAGCTCACTACTGGGCCCCTGATTTTGCACAGCCCCCCCCCCCCAAATGGGGGGGGTATGGGGGGCAGTCGCTACGGCCCTGCAGAGCTGCCCTGAAGATGATCAAGGTTTTGATTGAAAGTGCTCGGCGCGAATATTGTGAACGTTTTTTAAGTTTTAAAAAAAGTATAATATGTAATAACATCTTTTATATAAAATGCACCTTTTTAAGCATATTTTTCTTTGATTTTATTTCGCTATTTTTCAAAGTGAATGTGACATTTCCAACGATATATGTTTATTCATATATATATATATATATTGTGAAAACCTATATTATTATGGTATCAATTCGGAATAGGGTTTAATTATTGTCTGCATTATTAAAACTATTCTTTGCTTTGAAATATCTTAAGAAAATAAACAATAGATCGAAGACTATGAATTTGCGCTTTGCGAAGAGAAATACTCTTATTAGAATATATAAAAAAAAAGTATGACAAACTTGGTTTTAATATTTCTACACGTAAAATACGGAACATAATTTCTAAAAATGAAAGAAACTTCAAAATTTACATTAAAAAAAGTAAAACTTATATGGCAGTTCGGAATAGGGTTTAATTATCGTCTGCATTATAAAAAATATTCTTTGCTTTAAAATGTCGTTAGAAAATAAACAATGGATCGAAGACTATGTATTTGCGCTTTACGATGAGATATTACTCTTATTCGATTATCAGAAAAAGGTATGAAAAACGTAGTTTCAATATTTTTACATGTAAAATAACTGACATAATCAATAAAAAAGGAAAGAAACGTCAAAATTTACATAAAAAAACAACCTATATAGGAATAGGTTTAATTATCGTCTGCATTGTTAAAAGTATTCTTTGCTTTAAAATGTCGTTAGAAAATAAACAATGGATCGAAGGCTATACGTATTTGTGCTTTACGAAGAGAAATACCCTTTTTCGGTAATAAAAAAAAGGTATGAAAAGCATGGTTTTAATATTTCTACATATAACATAATTGATTTAATTAATAAAACAGGAAAGAAACGTTAAAATTTACATTTGACAGAGAAAAGGGTAAAAAATGTATACTTTATAAGGTACGATCACCGTTTATTATATCTAAAATCGCATCTCATGTTTTACAAAAAAAAAAAAAAAAAAAATGCAAACCCAAAAGAACTACCACAAAATATTTAAACATCTAGCAACTGTAAACAAATTATAAAATCTTAATTAAAACTAATCGAAACCATAAAATATGACGTTCACCGCCTAATGCGATAACGTGGTTTTCAGTAAAGATCGACCGAAACAAGTTTTTAAGACTAAAACCGAAACCGAATTTCGTTAATCTTTCTATTTTCTGCTGAAAACAAAAATGTCCCCAAAACTTTTTTAAGTAATTAATACATACTTAAATGTACATAATTATTAATTAATTATACGTGTTTATTAAATATATTCAATTATTAATTAATTATACATGTGGCCCACGTTCTCCCTCTGTACCTCTGACCAATACTTTTTATTTTCGTATAAAATAAAATGTAATTAATACATCAACGGCACAGAATTATTTTCTAATTATATGAATTTCATGTAATTAAAAAATCTTTTAGGCATACATTATTGATTTATCTTTTACAATGATTTTTGTAAATGATCATCTGGTATTCCAGCACTTTTTCAAAGAGTATTCGAAACACTTCTGCGGTTTCAAACTAAAAATTTTCTATTGCTGTTTAGTCTGCATTTTTTTATGAGCACGTAAAAAGCGTCTTCAAAGTTTAGTCATATATATATATATATATATATATATATATATATATATATATATATATATATATATGTATGTATGTATTACTTACGTTATAATTTGCACTCACGTCTTGAGCCAGTCATGACTGATAATTCTAAACAGTGACGTACATAGCAATAAATAAAGAGGTTATCATTTGAGTCGATGCAGCTCAAATCATTCATTAATGTTGAAAATTTCCGAAAGAAGAAACGAGATTTTTGGAATACAGATAGATAGTTTCGGCAGAGTTTCGGTCTGGCCGAATTTTCGCCGAAACTCTGATTTTGGATCAAAACGAAAATGAAACTGAATTTTCATTCGATGTCTAGTTTTCAGCGTAAGACTATGCGCAGATTGTTGTATAAACAATATTTGGCAGCGGAGAAAGGGAAATATGCAAGTTACTATTGATGAGGCTTGAATATATTTGGTTTTATGTAAATGTGAATGTTTAACTTTTACTTATCTCATCCAAAATGCTTATGACTTATAGCTCAGGAAAAAAAAATTAAATAAACCGTCAAGTACGAGTATTACTCGCGCTCTGAGGGTTCCGTACAATAAATATATGAATTATTAAATTGTATTATTAAAAAATCGTTGCTAAAAGAATAATAAGATTTTGTAAAAAACTATACAACATAGGGTTGGGTATAGCTGTATATACTAGAAAAGTATGAATGGGTATACTATAAACGTTCAAAGAGATATAAAGCCTAAATAATAACAAATATTGCTATTCTGTATAACTCTTTTTCATTTTGTATCCTAATCTGTTTATGATGAACTTAATTCGGTGCTGACAATAAAAGTAGTGCATATTTAAACTTCATTTGGCATTTCATAAAACTAAATTCAGCGTAGTAATAATCTTTTCTTTTTACAGTGTATCTAAAACAAAACCCTTGATCAAATTTTTAACTTGGGATTGTGCAAATAGCGCTTCAAAAGGAGGTCGCAAAGTTGCAACTTGCCGCGTTTTTCCAGATAAGTTTTTAATTAACTTTTAAAGACACAGGAGGCGTATAGAGATATCCAACCACTGCAAACTAGTCGCGAATTCCATGGTATTTATGTGATTAATTCTAATTAAATTTGTTTTTAACAATTTGACGTTTATTGCTTTTATACTACTACTGGGCACTGCATAACAGAA
Source organism: Maratus speciosus (assembly GCA_963932465.1). Lineage (NCBI taxonomy): Eukaryota > Metazoa > Arthropoda > Arachnida > Araneae > Salticidae > Maratus > Maratus speciosus. The sequence goes on along the minus strand of OZ010798.1, from coordinate 319,372,803 downwards.
ATGTATCATTAAAAGTTGTTATTTACGGTTTAAAAGCCGATGGCACATAGAAACACCGCCTCTGTCATTTTGTATTTTCAAACCGTCCGTGTCTTTAAGGGTTAATATATCGGCTAATTACCGACGATTTTTTATCGAAAATCATTATCAACTATACTTTTATACTTCTGCTACGAAAGGTACCATCAGTGTTCCTCAGCCTTTTTGCTGAATGCCCGCAAATCGAAATTTGTGTGTAACAGAAAATTACACTTTTCTCGAAAACTATGTAACCTAGGGTAATCGCTATAATTTTGCTGCAAGGTTTAAGTTTTTCGTCTACTACCTCTAACTTTTTCATAATTTTAGTTTGAGTAGATTCGAAGATAGATTTTTTTTTTTTTTGGGGGGGGGGGGACATATTTTTGCACTACATTTTCGACGATATCTCTGCAACTATAATACCTAAATTTAAAAGAAATGTATTTTTGAGTTCAGCGTTACGAAAGCTTTCACACAATACCCCACGCGATATACAAAGAAAAGATTTTTTTTTCAAGTAGTTTAATTAGCCCCTCTACATTTTTCCTAAACATATTTGTGAATGCTTAATAATTTGTAAATATGTGGGTCAATAGTCTGTATTACTACCCCCAATTTGAACTTTCCATGTTCCATAGTTTACGAGAAAAATGGCTGTGACACACGGGCAGACAAACACAGGAGTGATCTTATAATGGTTCCGTTTTTACTTGTTAAGTACGGAACTCTAAAAAGTATTGGAAATAACTTTCAACGTCACCGGCTCCCGTACTAAATCAAATTCACATGTCTACAAAAGTAATAGTCATATTTTCGGATATTTTTGAGCATAAAACCACAATCTTCCAAATTGACGGGTCCGTAAATCTAGTGTTGAAAATCTTTAAAACTTATTTGTACACTTAATACATAAACATAGTTTTTTTTTTTTTTTGGCACCAAGTGAGAATAATATAAGAATAATATAAGAATAATATAAGTGAGAATAATATAAGAATTTATTTATATATTATTATTAAGAGTTTAAATATATGATTTTGCAAAAAGAAATTTTCCTCTAGTTTCCTTAAATTATACGATAAATCATTTTAATTATTTCATGCATTTCATATTCATTAATTATTTCACGCATTTCATGCATTTTACATTCATTAATTATTTCATACATTTCAATAAAATATTTTTTATATCTTTTTATTTATCTGCTTAATGGAACAGAATCTTTGATCCAGTTTCAAACTATCCGTATGCTATATTCTATTTCTCATTTGATTGATTCAATTTCATAACTCTATCACAAAAAACACATCGCAATAATCCATCTTTAATAGATATGTTTTATAATTTAGCATTGCTTTATTCAATGTTTAACGCAAGAGAAAAAGAAAAAAAAATCAAAAATCTTCGTCTCTTTTCAAGCGTTAAAACTGAAACAATTCGCCACCAGTTTTTTTCTTAGAGAAAATTTTAGGCATATTTCTTAGGCAGTTACTTCACCAATAAAGCGATGGTTTATCAATAGAAACTAGTATGTTGTAGCCATTAGCAAACTTTCTTCAATGTAAATCAAATCTATTGCAATCAAAATTAAATAAAATCGACTGCAATCAAAATTAAATCACAATCTATCCGTGCTTGAGATATAGCTATCCAGGAAATCAGAGTATAGCAGCGACACCTGTTGGTGGTACATATTCAAACCTAATGAGAATCTGCTTATGGCAAGTTCTAACAGAATATGAACTTTGATGAAATTCTGTGGATTAGTTCATGAGATATGGATATCGCAAAAATCGTGAAAAATGCAGCCCAACAGTGCCACCTGTTGAGCGATTACACACAAAATCCTAAGTCAGCACTAACTTATGTCAACGTCTAACAGACAGACTCACGGGCAGACGTTTTCTATAAATAGTCAAATCGGATTCAGGATCTGTTAAAATGAATAAATCGGAAGTAGAAATTCTTCTTCCGGAAGTAGAAAATTTTCACTAATCCAATATTTTCTTCCTGTAAAGACAGAAGAAAGTAAGAAAAAAAAAAAAAAAAAAAAAAAAGGGCTGTTCTCAACTGCTCTGCTCAACAAGCGCAAAACGTTTTGACACATTTACAAATTCATTTTTTAACGGAAAGATACAAAATTGGAAAGCCTGACCATGGCAGCGATTTGGAATCGAACTGATTTTTCCCTTTTTTAATCAATAAATTACCTATTGAGTTATAAGCGATGTTGATCCCGTGACACGGCATTTTTCTCCCCTTATTGACTGGATTTTCTTCTTTCGTTCGGTTCAAAATGCCAACTTTGACAGTATTTTCTGAAAGATCTATTGCGTTTACCAGAAAACGGAAAAAACAGTTCGATGAATAGTTTCTGAATAACAACACCTTCTAGTTTCAAGCGTTTCCGAACAAAAATGAATTAAAACTTATGTCAAAAAGTTGACCCTTTGGATTTCAGAACAGCCTTAAGGCTGTTCTCAACTGCTCTGCTCAACAAGCGGAAAACATTTTGACACACTTACAAACACATTTTTTAACGGAAAGACATAAAATTGGAAGACCTGACTATGGAAGAGATTTAGAATCGAACTGTGCTTTCCATTTTTTGATCAATAAATTACCTATTGAGTTATAAGCAATTGTGATCACGTGACAAACGCTTTTTTCACCCTTTTTTGTGTGGTTATCCTTCTTTCGCGCGAAAATTCGGTTCAAAACGCCCACTTTGACACTATTTTCTGAAAGATCTATTGCGTTTGCAAAAAAAAAAAAAAAAAAAAAAAAAATGGTAAAAAAAAAAACAGTTCGATTACATAGTTTCTGAACAACAGCAATAGCTAGCTTCATGCATTTCCGAACAAAAATAAATTAAAACTTATGTCATGAAGTTGCCCTTTTGGATTTGAGAACAGCCTTAATAGATATGTTTTATAATTTAACATTGTTTTATTCCATGTTGAACGTAAGATTAAAAAAAATAAATAAAATCGTCATCTCTGTTGGAGCGTTGGCTCTGTTGGTTGTTCTTAACTGCTCTGCTCACCAAGCGCAAAACGTTTTGACACATTTACAAATTCATTTTTTAACGGAAAGGTATAAAATTGGAAAGCATGGCCATGGAATCGATTTGAAATTGAACTGTTTTTTCCATTTTTTGATCCATCAATTACCTATTGAGTTATAAGGAATTTTGACCACGTGACAGACACATTTTTCGCCCGCTCTTGAGTCTTTTTCTTCCTTCGCGCCGAAATTCGATTTAAAACGCCCACTTTGACATTATTTTCTGAAAGATCTATTGCGTTTGCAAAAAAATGGAGAAAACAGCTCAATTACATAGTTTCTGAACAACAACACCAGTTAGTTTCATGCACTTGCGAACAAAAATAAATTAAAACTTGTGTCAGAAAGTTGCCCTTTTGGATTTGAGAACACCCTTAACATTGAAACAATTCGCCAAAACTTTTTTTTTTTCTCTTTTGAGAGAAAATTTTATGCATATTTGTAGGCAGTTATGTCACCCACCAAGAGGAAGATTTTTCATTACAAAACTAATATAGTGTGGCCATCCCAAAACTTTCTTCAGGATAAATGAAATCATCTGCAACCAAAACTAAATGATGATCTATTCGTTCTTGAAATATAGCTATCGCAAACATCCTGAAAACAGATCATAGCAGCGACAATAGCTGGGTCGTATACACCCAAACCTAATAAGGATCTATTTATAACAAGGTCTAACATAATATGAAGTTTAGTAAAATTTTGTGCATTAGTTCTTCAGATGTATAGCCATTGCAGAAATATTGAAAAATGCAGCAAGGCACAGCGCCACCTAGTTAGGCTATTTACATCAACACTTAATCAGCGTCTATTTATGTCAAGTCTAACAGAATATGCAGTTTGATGAAATTCCGTGCATTAGTTCGTGAAATATAACTTTCGTGGTATCGTAAGAAATGTAGCACAGCAGCGCTACCTGTCGGGAAATTTATATCAAATCCTAATCAGCACTAATTTATGCCAAAGTCTAACTGAATCTGAGGATTTTTTTTTTTTTAATTCCAAACATTAGTTCTTCAGATAGAGTGCCTACAAAATTTGTGTCCCCTACTGACAGATAGACAAAGAGGTAGGCGCATAGACTCACGAACAGATATTTTCGATAAATAGTGAAATCGTGTTCAGATATTCTAAAATAAATAAATCGGAAGTAGAAATTCTTCTTCCGGAAATAGAAAATTCCCACTAATCCAATACTTTCTTCTTGTAAATACAGAAGAAAGTTTTAAAAAAAATATATATATATATTGCAATAATTCGGCTTTAGCAGATATGTTTTGTAATTTAACATTGCTTTATTCCATGTTGAAAGCAAAATACAAAGAAAAATAAATAAAATCTTCATCTTTATTGAAGCGTTAAAATTGAAACAATTCGCCTCCATTTTTTTTTTCTGGGAGAAAAAATTATGCATATTTCTAGGCAGTTATCTCACCCACCAAGCGAAAGATTTATCATTAATTTAAAAAAAAATACATGCATTGAATACAATATTATATATCTTATGACACGAAATAATAATGCAATGAACCTCAAATGCATGCATCAAAATCAATTTTCAATTGTCCCCAAGTTCTTCTCAAGGAAGGCAAATCAATAAATCTAAAATTGAAAGGAATTATAATCAAATTTCTTTAGTATAAGTGGCAACATGTTTGAGGAAATTAGATCATCTGGAGGAAAAGTAATCATAGTGTTAAAATATGCATGAAGAGGCAGGTGATTTTGCCCGATTTCTTTGATTTTCTGAGCACTTCATCGGACAAAAATGTTGCCCCCAGAAAAATAATATCTTTACGCCATCTTTTGGAATTAAAGAACACTTTTTTTTTTTAATAAATATGTCTGTATATTTAATTATCAATTCGTTAATATTTTGGTTCAATGACATAAAATTCAGAGCTTTTTAAGGTTTTTCTCAACTGCTCTGCTCAACAAGCACAAAACGTTTTGACACATTTACAAATTCCAGAAAGATATAAAATTGGAAATCCTGAACATGGAAGGGATTTGGAATCGAACTGTGTTTAACATTTTTTGATCAATACATTACCTATTGAGCAAACGATTTTGATCGCGTGAAAAACACGTTTTTCATCCTTTCTTGAGTGGTTATTCTTCTGTCGCTCAGAAATTCGGTTCAAAACTCCCACCTTGACACTATTTTCTGAAAGATCTATTGTGACTGCAAAAAAAACAGCTCGATTACATAATTTCTGAACACCAACACCTGCTAGATTCATGCATTTCCGAACAAAAATAAATGAAAACTTAAGTCATAAAGTTTCCCTTTTGGATTTGAGAACAGCCTTAATTATCAAATCATTAATATTTTGGGTCAATTACGTAAAATTCAGAGCTTTTTAAATAAGATCTTATTAGAACACACAATTAGAAAAAAAAAAAAAGAACACATAATTTAACTTTATAATCAATGATTCGTGAAACTATAAAAAATTTCTACTGAATGAAATCTATGTCGAATTACTAATTTGTACGAAATATTTTTTGAACTCTTAATTTTTAGGCGTAACTAATTTACAAATTCATAATTAGTGTCGACAATAAAGAGAGAATTATAAGCAACAGCAACAAAGTACGTGTGCTGTTTCTTTTATTGTTTTAAATTATTTTCATGAAGCTTATATATATATATATATATATATATTTTTTTTTTTTTTTTTCTGAATGCCCATGTGGCTATTTTTGGAAAATATTTATCTGTTTTTCTGGCGTCTTTCTATGCGTTACTCAAATTTTGTGGGCGCTTTAACTCTTTTTAATAATTAAAAAATGTTTAATTTTTTTGTACTGTTTCCTTATTTACTGATTTGTGTCTTTTTGTTTTGTTTGCCAATTTTCACATGAAAATCATTTGAGTAATACTTTATTATTTTAAACGTTTTGACAATGAAATTGATTTTTGGCTGAGAAAATAAAATCTTGCTAAGAAAGGATTCCATGTAGTAATACTTTACTTGTTTAGTCTTTCAAAGTTAGTTGGAATTGATTAGGGAATAGGTGGAATAGCTGGCCAGTGAAATTGACACTATGGTTAAAGGAAAATATAGAATTTCATTCAAAAATTTAAAGTAAATTAATTAAATTCATTGAATATATTTGTTTTTCTTTTTATGTTCTATGATTAAAATTCTACTGCTTTAATTTTATGAAAATATGCACAAAAGTAAATTTTTAAATATATTATATTTAAATATACAATTATTAAGAAAAATAGGCGAAAATTATGCCACTAATAACACAATCATGTTGAGAAGCTTTCTGTGTACATTAAATTTAATTTATTATTTTAATCTTATTTAAATTATTTAATCGGCATTTGTTTGCATTATCTACATATACATATATTTCAATGTATGTGAAAAAATATGACTATAATATTTTCGCATGTGTTTAAAATGCGGGTTTAAAAAAAGAAAAAATATATATTCTCTACTGAATATCACACCACTTTTGCATATAAAAGCATGCATTAAAGATTCCAATTTAATATACTTTATCGAAACATTTTTATTTTTCTTATTTAAGCTATGGCAACAAAAAAGAAAATGGAAGACAATTTTAAATTAAATGTATCATTTGAAATATTTATTCAAATAATGAAATATTGATATTTATGAAAATTATAAAGAAACTAAAAAGGAACATATATCCTATTGCGCTATTTTGAATTATATTTTGTAATATAAATGATATATTTTTCTTCATTTACTTTTAAGGTTGGTTGTGTTTATTACGGCCAATTACCAACAGGAGGTATATGGGCCCTAAAGGGGGGGGGATGCCCTCCATGGGGGTCTTTCTAAGGGAACCTAACCCATATTTATGCAAGGAAATCCAAGGTTCTAAGAAAACCACGAAAACTCCGAACGGTTAGACTGACTGGCCCGATTGGGTTCATTTACTTTTAAGAAAAAGTAATATTCTAGATTATTGTCCAAATTTCGATCCCAGAAAATATTACTACACATAAATACCAGTTTAAGCCTAGTTAGTGCCCTTTTTATGGAGCCTTGAGACAATTGATACATTAAACAATTTAGTACATAAAAAAAAAAAAAAAAAAAAAAAAAAAAAAAAAAAACTATTTTTGCTTTTACTTTGGTTGTTTATTTTTACAAATCGATTGCTGATCATACCACAGAAGTTTTTACATTTAGTTTATACAGTTTTAATTTACACGGGAAGAGTTTTAATCCCCCCCCCCCTCTTCTTTATTCGCTGTTTCACTGTCTATATACAAAACATTATTAATGCAGTTATTTATAAATACACTTCACAAAAGCATATATTTTTATCCTTACATGTGCATATACCTCTTTTTGTTTGAAAAAAAAATCAAAGCACTTTTTCAAGGACTTTAATTTCTTATTTTGCAAGGAATAACCACAAGTATTTATAAATTATTTACTCTATTTTGTTATATTGAATTCATTTGTTAAAATGGTTCATTTTTACAAAAAGTTTGACTATATATATAAGAGCAATAGAGATCCATGTCCATTGCACATATAGTTCCAAAAGGTTTAACATTTATTTTTTTAATTTACAAAAGAGAAACATTAAGAAAATTAAAAAAGAGAATAAATACATGTAATTTAATAAATCAAAATAATCATAAAAAAATCTTTGAAAGTTATTCTAAAAACTTTATACGTATGCAGCCGTTTAAACATTTTATTCATGTAAGGGGAAATAAAAAATAAAATTTTGATAAAATTATAAATTAAGTTTCAATTTAAATTATTTTTGATTTGTCTTCTAAAGTATATTTAGACAACCAAACTATACGTTTATTTTTTCAATACACTGATAAGTATATCACTTTCCCTAAACCTATATTATGCATTGAAATGTATTTATTGAATAATGTGGTTTATCTTTTGCGCCATGCTATCCGAAACCTTAACAAAAAATTATGTAAATTATTTCATTGCGTCATATTATCCATTCGCATACATTTAACTTAATTTGGATACTAATGACGCAAAATGACCATTTACATATTAGAGTCAATCCAGTTTAAATCACCCATGTGGTATCGCTCGACATTTTTAATTTTCCCAATCTTTTAACAAAGATTTCTTCATAGTTTTCTGAGTTTAAAAACATGACTAAATTTTTTTTTTTATCATATAGTTTTTTGGAGGGTCAATTTTTAACAAACTACACAGCCATTTTTGGGAGAACAACCTGTTTACGGAAAATGCTGTAACTGCTTTATTTTTCTACCTATCAAAAGGAATCAAAAACCAAAATGTTCAGCATAAAATTGTCGACATTTTATGTAATTATAAAATTTTCATTAGACTTAAGGATCTAGACCAAAAACATGCTTAAAAACCGAAGAAATAAAAGGTCAAACCCCACATTACGCTGCCATTGTTTTTTATGAAGGAAATGAGACTCACCTTAAATAATTTTTTTTTTTTTAAGATCTCTTATAGGACTATTCATTTTTATAAATTTCAATCCTGAAAACAGTTTACTTTTTTTTTTTTTTTTTTTTTTTTTTGTACAGCTCATCAAAAACTGTGTTAAGTCTGCTTTTGGCAATTTTCACTAATTAATATCTCAAAAAGGACTGGCTAAGAAATTCTGAAAACTTAGGATAATAAACATCTTTGTACTATAAAGTTAAATTGTAAATTTTATGACTGAGACTTAACTGGTTTTTGTATAACAGTTCATTAAAAATGCACCGCCCCCTCCCCACCTTCTTTTCCTTTTTGTTTTGTTCCAGATACATAGCATTACACGTACTTTTTGCTCAGGTACGCTCAAATTGACGATAAAAACAAATTTTACGCATTATTGCTTAGTTAAATAGGGCAGTGGCCTCTTTTCAAAACTTTCTTGAATGGGGGAGGGGGGGGGCGGTGTTTTGATTTTATTGTGCGCGTCTGAGGAGCACCTGATACAGTTTTATTCTGACATTTTTTTAAATTAGCCTAAATACTCGCGCTAAGAATTTTGTAAAATATCTCGTTTGTATACGCCACTGCCCCTTGCCTTTTACCCATATTTGCCTTCCCCCCCAGGGCCGAAACTAAGGGGGGCAGAGTGGGCATGTGCCCCGGGCGCCAGAACGAAGGGGCACCAAATGAAGGATTATACCTTTGGAATGGATCATTTTCTTCTGATTGACTGACGGCTTTTATTATTATGAAACAGCCATTATAAATGAAGTGTTAGGTGAAGATGAAAGAGCAGTCGTAAAAAGTTAGAACTCTGATTTTCTGGTCAGAATGGGAAGAAAAAAAATGGCCATAATTTTTTTTTTTTTCTTTTGTCAAAAAAAAAAAAAAAAAAAAAAAAATATGGCCATTAAAAAATTATGGCCATTTTTTTTCTTCCCATTCTGACCAGAAAATCAGACTTCTAACTTTTTACGACTGCTCTTTCATCTTCACTAACACTTCATTTATAATGGCTGTTTCATAATAATAGAAGCCATCAGTCCATCAGAAGAAAATAACTCGATGAAAGCGGAAACTCGGTTAAGCAGGACTCGGATAATCGGGACTCTGACTGTATATTTCATTTTAAAAATGATCTTTAGAATATTTTTGTTGGTGTTCAGAGGGGGCTAATGACCACCGTGACATCCACCATTGTAGATTAAGTAGTTCAATATTACATATTTTATGCTCACATATTTTAAATTTTAAAATAAGTCGGCGATTAGAAAATTAGTAAAATTCACTTTGTAAATATGGTTTGCGGAAGAGGGGGGGGGGGGGTGCCAAAATTCATGTTTGCCCCGGGTGCAAAAAAGGCTAGTTTCGGCCCTGTCCACCCCCCTCCCCCCTCCAACACACACACACAAAAAAATACTGGTTATATGAATCACTAATTAATCAACTTTATGCAGCGTTAGCAACTTTTATGAATCAAATCTAATAATCTTCCATAAGGTAAGAGTTATTCGAAAAGAAAAAAAAACAAACAGTATTTGTCTTTTGCATTTCAGTAAAGAGAAAGAAATAGTGACCCTTCGTGACCCCGGAGATAAGGGTTTGACTGGGGTGTGGAGAACAGTAGTGAGACAGGGTTGAGAGGGAGGGTGAAAAGGAAATAAGAAGAAACTGGATTCCTTATCTCAGTTCAGTATTTTAATTTTTAACAGTCCCCTGTAGGTTTCGGCTAGAATTTTTTCGGCTTTAAAGGAAGTCACGGCTTGGTTTTCGTGATCGGACATGAACATGTGCTTTCAGCGTACGCTACGATTGCTCGTAGTTTTCAAGCTCTCATTACACTATTTCAAGTTTGTTTCTTTTGTGATTTACATTCCCAATCATTAAACTGGTATAGAAATTATTCTATTGTATAGAAATACTATGTATTTTATACGCTTTTTTTTATTATTGATTCTGAACTGCGTAAATTATGAAAACCGAAATCCTTTGTAACCTAGTAAAACCAGATTTAAGGAGAAAAAAAAGTGCGTTGAAATAAATTATTTATTTATTTATTCATTTACTTATTTATTTTGTTGGTGGCAGTGGTGCTATATATTTTACAGTTTTAAAAAAAAAATAGCTTCACAGCTTAAATTGTGTTAAGATATTCATTTCAGATTTGTGTTCAAATACTCAATGGCTTCGATATTCGCAGCGCCACCTAGCGTAAGGGTTCCCAGCAATAATACTGCAAAAGTTCGTGCACTTCCATATAGTGGTGGACCAGCGCATTAGATAAAATGGATGCCCACCAGAATTTTATCTGATGATTTCCAACAGCAAAGTTGACTGAAGCTGTCCAGCAGTGGTCATGCAGTGGTAGACCATCAGCCAGCACTTCTCCATCATTGCCAGCACCTATCTTGCTGCTGGCCAGCAATTTCCTCTTTACTGGGCAGTTTCCGTTTTTTTACTTACCCATCATACATAGTATAGGGTAAGTCTTGTAATCGTTTTAAAAATCGAAAAAAAATCTTTGACGGATTTACACGTTTCAGACACTGGAGATTCCGAAAAACATATTTTTAGAAAAAACATTTTGCCGTCCGTCTGTATGCATGTGTGACTGTAAACGCTCTATCTCCCGAACAAATTGAGATAGAGACTTTAAATTCGGTGTGTATTTAGGAAGTAACAATGGGAAGACGCCTATTAAATATCAGTAACCTCAATTATCCGAAACTATTTTTTTCGGACTCTCGAAATATTCGTTCTGATAAAAGGTATACAAAAATTTTCCAAATTGTTTATTTGAAGGAGTAAATATAAAAGATAATAAAAAACATAAATTTCGCATCATGAATGAACTCGATCGGATAATTAGTTGTCGAGATTTTTGTAATTCTATTTTTCACACTCTTCGATTTTTCATGACCCTGTATTTCATTCAAATTTCAATTCAAAGATATATTTTAATTGGAAATGAGACGCTTAATCCGACGCAGTAAACTGTTAGTTAATATTATTATAATTTTTCGAGTTATAAGGATGTTTCTTTTATGCAGTTCGGTTCTACACGATTATCCCGCCAACCAAAAAACTATCACCAAACTATAAGATTAGATGCCAATAATGGTTTATCGTAAATGTCAAGCATTTAATGCATCTCCATACCTATAAGGGGGTTACCATAGGGGGGATTCTGTGTTGTCGCCAAATGCTGCCAAGTTTGTCGCCAACTTGGCGATATATCGCCAAATTTGGCGACCAAAATTAGTCGCAAAAAGTGAAGCAAATTGGCGGTATCTCTAATATTTCGCCAAATTCCCATAGACTTCCATTGTAAACCTATAGTGTTTACTTGCTTACAGAAAATCAAGAAATTGAGATATTTTAATGCAACAAAAAGTAATATTAGCTTAATGGATTATATTAATTATATTTAAGGGAGTCTAAGTAAATTAAATTATGAATAAAGTAACATGATACAATGCTGAGCATGTATCACATGTTTTATTTTCATATTTTACATTATGTACATCCATGATGGGTAAGTATTACGGTGGCCCCCAACGACTAGTTTTACAGTGCACACAGAATATGCTAAAATGTCCTTTTCTGCTTCATTTTGCCCGTCATTATCTTCAAGATTTCACCTTTTTTTTTTTTTTTTTTTTTTTTTTTTTTGTTCTCTACATCAAAAAAGTTTTTCAAGTTTTTCAATTTTTTTACATTCTCCAAATAAATGAAAAAAGTTGTTCGATTCTTTGGAGTACGATTCTCTTCAAATTTTATAGATTTACTATTGAAAATAATTTCACCAGAATGTTTTGCAAGACGTCGAGTTCCGATTTTAGACTTTATTTTATATAACAGCCAAAATACAATCAGTATGGTAAGAATATGACTTTTTTTAGCGTAAACATGCATAATAGTTGAGAATTGAAACTTTCAAAACGAATAAAGTATAGCTTTGAAGCAGCCACATAAAATATGCTACAATGTCATTTCCTTTTACATTTTGCATTGTTACTCAATATGTTTTTATGACACAGATAATAAATCCCCTTGGTAATCAAATACTGAGTCCATTAATCCTATGACATGAAATAAACTTTGGATAAGAATTATAATCGCTTAAAAAGCACGAGGTATTTTTTCTGCTAATAAAGTATTTATGTAAAACCTTCACAGATCGGCAAATTTGCTGCCTCTACAATTTTAGGATTTATTTATTTATTTATTTATTTATTTATTTATTTATTAATAGTGCACACAGAATATGATAAAATCAGATTTTCTTCTTCATTTTGCCCTGTTACTCAATATGATTTATGACTTTTTTCTACGTCAAAAAACGTTGTTTAATTTTTTTTTACATTCTTTAAAGATATGAAACAAGTTGTTCGATTCTTTTGATTACGATTCTCTTTAAATTTTATGGATGTACTATAGAAAATAGTTTTATAGTTTTATAGCATTTTATAGTCAAGTTTCGATTTTAGACTTTCTTTTATATAAAAGTCAACATACAATCAGTATAGTAAGAATTTAACTTTTTTTTTTTGTGTAAACATGCATAATACTCGAATATTGAAACTTTCAAAACAAATAAAGTAGAGCTTTGAAGCAGCCACATAAAATATGTTAAAATGTCATTTCCATTTGCATTTTGCGCATTGTTACTCAATATGTTTTTATGATACAGAAAATAAATCCCTTTGGTAATCAAATAATGGGTCAATTAATCCTCTGATGTGAAATAAATTTTGGATAAGAATTAAGATATCTTCGAAAACACGAGGTATTTTATTTGCTAATAAGGTATTTATTACATAAAAAACCTTTATAGATCGGCAAATTTGCTGACTGTACAATTTCCGGGTTTTTCTACGGATTTTTATTTATTTTATTTTTATTATTTATTTATTTATTTATTTTATTTATTTTATTTATTTTATTTATTTATTTATTTATTTATTTTTGGTGCAGTGCACACAGAATATGCTAAAATGGGATTTTCTTCTTCATTTTGTCCTGTTACTCAATATGATTTATGACTTTTTTCTACGTCAAAAAACGTTGTTTAATTTTTTTACATTCTTTAAAGATATGAAACAAGTTGTTCGATTCTTTGGATTACGATTCTCCTTAAATTTTATGGATATACTATAGAAAATAATTTTATCAGAATGTATTATAGTTTTATAGCGTTTTATAGTCGAGCTTCGATTTTAGACTTGCTTTTATATAAAAGTCAACATACAATCAGTATAGTAAGAATTTAACTTTTTTTTTTTAGTGTAAACATGCATAATACTCGGATATTGAAACTTTCAAAACAAATAAAGTGGAGCTTTGAAGCAGCCACATAAAATATGTTAAAATGTCATTTCCTTTTGCATTTTGTATTGTTACTCAATATGTTTTTATGACACAGAAAATAAATCCCTTTGGTAATCAAATAATGAGTCCATTAATCCTCTGACATGAAATAAAACTTTGTATAAGAATTAAAATCTCTTCAAAAATACGAGGTATTTTATTTGATAATAAAGTATTTACTACATAAAAAACCTTCACAGATCGGCAAATTTGCTGCCTGTACAATTTCCGGGTTTTTCTGCGGATTTTTTTTTTTTTTTTTTTTTTTTTTTTTTTTTTTTTTTTTATAGTGCACACATAATATGCTAAAAATGGTATTTTCTTCTTCATTTTGCCCTGTTACTCAATATGATTTTTTTTTCCCTACGTCAAAAAACGTTGTTTAATTTTTTTGCATTTTTTAAAGAACTGAAACAAGTTGTTCGATTCTTTGGATTACGACTTATGGATATACTATATAGATTTTATGGATATACTATAGAAAATAATTTTATCAGAATGTTTTATAGTTTTATAGCGTTTTATAGTCGAGTTTCGATTTTAGACTAACTTTTATATAACAGTCAACATACAATCAGTATGGTAAGAATTTAACTTTTTTTTGCGTAAACATGCATAATACTACTCGAAAATTGAAACTTTCAAAATGAATTAAGTGGATCGTTGAGCAGCCACATAGAATGCGGTAAAATGTCATTTCCTTCTTCATTTTGCCCTGTTACTCAATATGTTTTATGTGGACCTATATCCCTCTAGTTGATAATTGGCCGTCAAAAATCAACCCAACCCAATATGTTTTATGACTCTTTTTTCATTTACATTACCCACCAAAGAAGAAATTGCTGGCCAGCAGCAAGATAGTTGCTGGCAATGATGGAGGAGTGCTAGCTAATGGTCTACCACTGCATAACCACTGCTGGACAGCTTCAGTCAACTTTGCTGTTGGAAATCATCAGATAAAATTCTGTTCGGCCTCTGTTTTATCTCATACGCTGGCCCACCACACCATGGAAGTGCACGAGGAAAAGGGCAGGATTGAATTAATGTGATGGCATACCAATGGTGGCCTGCTATTGGCCATCACTGACGGGCCAGCTGCATTCCACACGGACATTTTTGTACTGGTTTAAATAATGGCACATTGCACTTTACCGCTGATGGCAGTGCTGTCTGTCATCTTTTTTCCAACTAATGGCCCACTGTTTCTTTCTTTGCTAAGTAAGAATTGTTTTTATTTTTATTTTTTTTTTTTTTTTTTTTTTTTTTTTTTTTTTTTTTTACATTTTATAAAGAAATGAAAAAGTTGTTATTCTTTGGAGTACGATTCTCTTCAAATTTTATAGATTTGCTATTAAAAATGATTTCATCAGAATGGTTTATAAGAAACCGAGTTTCGATTTTAGACATGCTTTTTTATAACAGTCAAAATACAATCAGCATGATATAAATGTGACTTTTTTTTAGCGTAAACATGCATAATACTCGAATATTGAAACTTTCAAATCAAATAAAGTAGAGCTTGTAAGCATCCATATAAAACATGATAAAATGTCCTTCTACAATTTGCATTGTTTCTCAATATGTTTTTTTATGACACAGAAAATAAATCGCTTTGGTTATCAAATAATGAACCCATTAATCCTCTGAGATGAAACAAGACTTTGGATAGGTATTAAAATCTTTTCAAAAACACTCGAAATTTTATTTGCTAATAAAGTATTTATTACATTAAAAAAACCCTTCACACATCAGTAAATTTGCTGCCTGTACAATTACCTTTTTTTTTTCAGAGATTTTTGATTTTTTTCAGTACACACACACACACAGAGAATATGCTAAAATGTCATTTTCTTCATCATTTTGCCCCGTTACTCAATCTGTTTTATGACCTTTTTTTTTCTACATCAAGAAACACTTTTCTTTTCTTTTCTTTTCTTTTCTTCCTTTTTTTTTTTTTTTTTTTTTTTTTTTTACATTCTATAAAGAAATAAAAAAAAATTGTTCGACTCTTTGGAGTACGATATTCTCTTCAAATATGAATAGACAATCTATTAAAAATATTTTCATCAGAATGTTTTATAAGATGTCGTTTTTCGATTTCAGACTAGCTTTTATATAACAGTCAAAATACAATTAGTACAGTAAGAACGGATACTTGTTAGTTATCCGGTTGACCAAATTGTTGACCAAAATCTTACAATTTGGCGACAATAGTCGCCAAATTGTAAGATTAAACGCCAATAATAGTTGATCGTAAATGTCACATTCACTTGACAACACGTGTTTACGTCATCAAGTGATTTTTATTTCGACGTTTTATTTGTATTTTTATTAATGTTATACTAATTTATTTGTTCTTTCGTTATTTAAAATAAAAATTATGTCAATTTGTATAACTTGGCGAGTGGTTTGGTGATTTATATAATTTGGCGAAATTGGTCGATGAGATAGCTAACAAGTACCTAAGAATGCAACTTTGAATGCGTAAATATGCATAATACTCAAAAATTTAAACTTTTAAAACGAATAATGTGCTTTGATGTTTTTATAGACACAGAAATTAAATCGCTTTTCTAATCAAGTAATTTTTTACATTAATCCGCTGACATGAGATAAAACTTTGAATACGTATTAAAATATTTTCATAAACACAAGATATTATCATAAACACAAGATATTTTATTTGCTAATAAAGTATTTATTACATAAAAAAACTTCATAGATCGGAAAATTTGCTGCTTGTACAATTTCCGTTTTTGTTTATTTTTTTTTTCTGTGCACACAGGATATGCTAAAATTTCATTTTCTTCTTCATTTTGCTCTCTTACACAAATTGTTTTATGACTTTTTTTTCTACATCAAGAAATGTTTTTAACTTTTTTACCTTCTATAAAGAAATGAAAAAAGTTGTTCGATTCTTTGGAGTACGACAATGTTCAAATTTTATGGATTTACTATTAAAAATAATTTCATCAGAATTTTTATAAGATGACAATGTTTGATCTTTGACTTGTTTTTCCATAACAGTCAAAATAGAATCAGTACGGAAAGAATATAAATAACATCGTTTTAGCAGCATACGCATAATACTCGAAAATTGAAACTTTCAAAGCAAACAAAGTAGAAGCTTTGAAACGCCCCCCTAAAATATACTAAAATTTCATTTTCCACTGTTACTTAATATGTTTTTATGACGCAGAAAATAAATCGCTTTGGTAATCAGTTGAGTCCATTAATCCTCTGACATGAAATAAAACTTTGGATAAGTATTAAAATCTTTTCAAAAACACAAAATATTTTATTTGCTAATAAAGTATTTATATTACATTTAAAAAAACTTCACAGATCGGCAAATTTTCTGCTTGTACAATTCTCCCCCCCCCCCTCCCTCCCCTTTTTTTTTCTTTTACCGTGCACACAGAATATACTAAAATGCCATTTTTTTTACCCCTTCATTTTGCCCTGTTACTCAATATATTTTTATGACTTTTTTTCCCTTCTACATCAAGAAACGTTTTTAAAATTTTTTACAGTGTATAAAGAAATGAAAAAAGGTGTTCGATGCTTTAAGAATCTCTTCAAATTTTAGGAATTACTATTGAAAATAATTTCATCAGAATATTTTGAAAGATGTCGAGTTCCGATTTTATACTTTATTTTATATAACAGTCAAAATACAATCAGTATGGTAAGAATATGATTTTTTTTAGCTTAAACATGCATATGCATAATAGTTGAAAATTGAAACTTTCAAAACGAATAAAGTATAGCTTTGAAGCAGCCACATAAAATATGCTAAAATGTCATTTCCTTCTTCATTTTCCTCTGTTACTCAATGTGTTTTTATGACACAGAAAATAAATCTCTTTGGTAATCAAATAATAAGCCCATTAATCCTCTGAGATGAAATAAAACTTTGGATAAGTATTAAAATCTTTTCAAAAACACAAAATATTTTATTAGCTAATAAAATATTTATTAGATAAAAAACCTTCATAGATCAGTAAATTAATCTATTAAATCCACTGTTATATATATATTTTTTAAATGTGGCTTATCCACTTTATTAATGCTTGGTAAATGTTTAAACGTGATTTAAATTCAAAAAGCAATTTCTTCATCAAAACTAGCAAAAAGTGCCCTCGCCAAGGTCAGGCAATAAATAGTGTGTTAGGTAACATTCTCCTTTTTTTTTTCGCATATTAAAATGCAGATCTGTATTTATGTTACTTTACATTATCATATTTAAAAAAAAAAAAAATTCATTGTTATATCATGAGTTAGTCAATTAAAAAATTATTTGCTTGAAAATTATTTTTGAAAACATCTGAAATCCGTAAATTGAATTACAGTCTACAAACAACTTTATTTGAAAGTTTATTTTTTATTCCAGCACTGTGAAAAAAAATTCCGTAAAAATACGGAAATTGTACTGGCAATCGAGACACCAATACTATTTCCGTATTTTAACGGAATTTTTTTCCGTAAATTCCAGAAAAAAATCCGTTTTTTCACAAAATTTACGGAAAAAAATTTCGGTAAAATACGGAAATAGTACTGGCGTCTCGATTGCTAGTACAATTTACGCATTTTAACGGATTTTCCTTTCTTTCTTTTTTTTTTCTTTTTTTTTTACAGGAGCTGATAAAAAAAAAAAGATTGAAATATACAATAATTAGAAGCTAAAATATATGCAGTCGATAGAGCATATCACGACATCTAATGTAACTTTTTAGCGCCACTGACGGACATTTTATAATGTACATTGCATTTTATAAATTTGAATTTTACAAATTTATAAATCAAAGGGTCCAACTAACACCAGCTATATATTCGTAATTATAGGGCTCCAACTCAAGCTACCACAGTTATAGGTAGAGTTGCAAAGGGTAGAAAACACCGGGTTTATTCCCGGGAATAAACCGGGTTTTTTGGAAAGGAAATTTTCAAAATTTCCGGGAGATTTCCGAAAGTTTTAAGCATAGGATTTTTTTTAATTTTTTACTTTCAATTCTTTTTAAGGATTTGAATTTTTTACAATGTAAACAAAACTAATAACATAAAAAAATAGTACGGTTTACATGAAAACTAACTAAATACAAGCTTAAGCTGCAGTAATATTAATTAAGAAAAATTAAAATGTCATAAATAATTTGGTATTTCAATCGTAGTTTGTCGATAAGTAAAAAATGAAAGAAGGAGATGAGAGATTCGCCTTCTCTGACATGAATATAATCTTCACCTCTGTTCTTGGAATCAACGAATGTAAACAAAAAAGAAAATGAACAAAATCAAAGAAATTAATGCAAAAATACAATTCAACTCCTTAGAAAAATAGTATAGAGTATATCTGAATAATAGATATGCGAGCAAACAGAAAAAAAAATATTTTTAAAGAAACATTTAAATCCTCATCAATTTACAGCCGCCAATGAATTTTAATAAATTATAAAGACTTAGACTGTAAAATCATACGTTTTGTGAATTCATAATGCAAAATCTACCTTTTTGGAACATTCTTCCCAGAAATTCTTTAAAATAAAAATTTCAAATTGAAAAAAAACTGGTTTTGTTTATCTTCAAAACTCCTTCAAAATTTCCAATATTCCCCAAAATTCCGGGTTTATTCCCCAAAATTCCCAGGTTTATTCCCGTCCCTCAAAAAGTGCGGGTTTTTTGCAACTCTAGTTATATAGGGCATACGTATCGAGAGCAGATCACAGGTGGAAATCGTTTTTAGGTCAAAAATCTAGCACATTTTTACTTTCTCCTTTGTAAAGAAAAAAGTATTGTAATCGAAATTTTTTTCTTCCAGTTTTCAACGAAATTTTACGTTTTAGAGGTCAGGGATCCCGAAAAACATGTTTATGCAAAATGTCTGTCTGTCCATGCGTCCCTATGCCCGCTTTGTACCATCGAAAAGAATATAAAGTTATGCATAGAATTGAAATTATTTTTTTATTATTATTTTTTTATGCTTCTAGCTATGGCCAGCAGGTTCTCCTTGAATTTGGAAATATTCCGCTAGAAGAGGCGCTGTAGTAGTGATTGTTATGCCATTTTCATCCTTGTACCAGCAAAAAATGTATGAAGTTATAGATAGAATTGAACCAAATTTCACTTATATGTTTTCGACTATGGCAAACAGGTCTTCCTTGAATTTGGAAGTACTCCGCCGGAAGGGGACGCGTTAGTAGCGATTTTTCAGAGTTCTATTGTACAATGGATGTTCGTTCATGCAGCAACGAGCAATTCGCATACATCTAACCAGGCGATTTTCAAGCAGCTGACGTACAACAGAATAACGAAAAAGATTGATTTTATGAAGGCTGTTTTTAAATCCAAAAGGGCAACTTTATGGCACAAGTTTTAATTTATTTTTGTTCGGAAACGCATGCAACTAACGAGTGTTGTTGTTCAGAAACTATCAAGTCGAACTGTTTTTTTCATTTTTTTTTTTTCGTTTTTTTTTTTTTTTTTTTTTTTTGCAAGCACAATAGATCTTTCAGAAATAATGTCAAGTGGGCGTTTTGAAATGAATTTCCTTGCGAAAGAAGAATAACCTCGAATGAAAGGGCGAACAACGTCTTTGTCACGTGATCAGAATCGCATATAACTCAATAGGTAATTTATGTATCAAAAAATGGAAAACACAGTTTGATTTTAAATCGCTTCCATAGTTGGAGCTTCCAATTTTATATCTTTCCGTTAAAAATGAATTTGTAAATGTGTCAAAACGTTTTGCGCTTGTTGAGTAAAAGAGTTGAGAACAGCCTTAAATAGTATGATTCAGATTAACACTTACTCCGATTAGTAAAATGAAGCAGATACTTAAGGCTGTTCTCAACTGCTCTGCTCAACAATTGCAAAACGTTTTGACACATTCACAAATTCATTTTTAGAGCCCCTGATAATTTCTGACTGGCAAAAGCTATCGGTTTAAACTGACCCTTTTCATCTTTTTGAGTAAGACAACATTCTAATGCCAGGTCTGAAGCATCGGCGTGAAGCTGATATTCCCGGCCTACGGTAGGTGTAGCCAAACGCGTCACGTTACATAACTCATCTTTAAGGGTATTAAATGCTTCTTCTGCCCTTTCATCCCATGGTACCGCATTTTTAACCTTCCCTTTAGTTAATTCCGTTAAAGGTTTAGCAATTTCTGCATAATTTGGAATATAAGATCGGTAAAATCACATTAATCCCAAAACAGATCTAACTTCCTTCTTAGTTTTCGGTCTCTTTAAGTCCCTTATTGCTCCTATTTCTTCCTCATCAGGTGCATGCGTTCCACCCCCAATTACATGACCTAAAAACTTAGTCAATTTCTCTCCAAATTTACATTTATCCAGCCTAATCGTAAAATTTCTATTTTTAAGTTCTTCTATAACAGACCTAACATGCTCACAATGCTCTTCCCAGAGTCGGAGAAAATGATGACATCATCAATATATGCTTGTGCATACCTCCGATGACCTTGAAGAACCTCATTCATATCTTTTTGGAACGTAGCAGCCGCCACTGATAAACCAAAAGGCATAGTACGCCACTGATAAGTCCCATTATGAGTTGTAAAAGCTGTCAAATGTTTACATTCCTCCACCATTTTAATCTGCCAATAACCCCTCAATAAATCAATCGAAGATAAATATTTAGCTGCCCCCGCAGTATACATGATTTCCTGCGAATCTTTCATAGGAAATGTTGGGACCTGCGTTACTGAATTTAAAGCTCTATAATCAACGCAAAGCCTAACAGTTGCGTCTTTTTCCGCCACGCAAACAATTGGATGACTAATTTCTGCATTTGATACTTCGATTAGATTTAATTCTAATAACTCCTGAATCTGTCGATCGACTTCCTCTTTATAAGCAACAGGGACACTATATAACTTTGCCTTTTTCCTTGCCACACCCGGTTTCAAATCAATACGGTGCTCCCCTACTTCCGCTGGTCGCACAGGACCCATAAATACCTCTTTATTCTCCCACAAAATGGACTTTATATCCTTGACTTGACTATTAGATAACCCTTTTATTTCGAACCTTTCTATGTCCCGTTCTAGCTCTTGTTCCCGCTTTAGAATAGGAATTTCCCCAACTTCTCCAAATTCCTCATCACCTTCAAAAACAATATTAACTATATTACACTTAGCAATAAATTCTCTTATTTTATTTTGGTGCACGTGTTTCCTACTCCCGTCGGCTAATTCAACTATAAACGAATGCCTGTTTCGTTTTTCAACAATAGTTGCCAGCCCTTGCCACCTAGAATATAACTTGTTAGTTGAATCGGGGATTAACAGTATTACTTTATCGCCTACTTCAAACGTTTTTTTCTCTTGACCTTAAGTTATAATGATAGGCCATTCTGCCTTGTTGCACCTCGGACGATAATTTTGCCTCCTTTGCAGCTCTTTCTAAGCGTCCCTTAAGTTTATTCAAATACTCATGGATCGGCATAGTATCTAACTGTGCCCCCTTATTTTCTCCTGCCCAGTATGACTTCAGAACTGGTAAAGGACCCTCCGGCGCTCTACCGTATAATAATTGAAAAGGTGCGATTCCGGTCGTAGAATTTGGAACTTCCCTATACGCCCATACTATAAATGGTATTTGTTCATGTCATCTTTTCCCTTCTTCCCTAATCGTATGATGCAACATACGTTTAAGCGTTTGATTAAAACGTTCCACAAGACCGTTAGACTGTGGTTACTGTGGGGTCGAAAATCGTGGACTAGCCCCTAACGTTTTCTCAAATTCTTTCGTTAACTCGGCAGTGAAATTGCTTCCATTATCACACGCGATTATATTTGGAATTCCTGTCCATGTAAATATTTGAAGTAATGCGTCACACACTGTTTTAGCAGTTAAACTTTTTAGGGGGATTGCTTCCGCCCACCTGGTATGCTGATCAATTAAGGTTAGTATATATTGATGCCCTTGTGAACTTTTGGGATCAATAGGCCCAATTAAATCAATATTAACTACCTGAAATGGAAGTTCTAGCCGCGATACTGGGGAAATAGGGGCTCTATCATTCACCTTAACCCCTCTAGTCAATTGGCACTCTAAACATGACTCACAAAATTGTTAAGTTTCTTTCGCCATCCCCTCCCAATAAAACGAATACCTGATTCTCTGTAACGTTTTCTTGGCTGCATGATGCCCTCCAAATACCGAAGTATGCGCTAATTTTAGGATCTCTTCCCTTCTTATCTTAGGTACTACTAATTGCGCTATAGTTTCGCCTAACAATTTCTCTTTATGATACAATAAACCATCAACAATATAATAATCCCCTTTATCCATTTTGGCTAATTCCAAAACGCTCTCTAAATTTTTACATTCCAATTGGGATTTCTTAAACGTATCTGAATTGCTAACGTTAACGTTATTATTTTTCTCCACTTCCGTTTTTTCTGCATTCTGACTTTGTAATTTTTCCGATCTCGCTTCTATAGCGTAAACATTACAATTATCGCTGCTCATACCTTTCTTTTCACTCAAGTTATCGATACTAATTTCCGAACTTTCTAATTCTTGGGACTCTAGCAATGGCTCCTCGCGATTGACCCCTGACAACTCATTAATCACCTCGGGATGTAAAATTACCTGCTCATTAATATTATTGGTCACTGCGCAAAGTACTTCCTGATGAATTATATTAGTTTGTCCTAATTGCGGAATAGCTAACGGTAATTTAACCAACGGTGATTTAACTGCTTCACCAAATCATCCTTGTAAATAAATACTACCCGCTCCTTTTAATTTCTCTTCCGGTACCAAATCTTTATGAATGACACTAATTTCACATCCAGAATCGACCAATCCTTTTGCTTTTTGCCCATTTACACTAACTTCAATTTTCTCTAGCTTATTTAATTTCTCACCAATAACATTAGTTCTCTGTTCGGCCTTTGCCGATATCCTCGCCACAATAGCTCCCTTAGGTAACTCTTTATTTCCTTTCACGACAATCTTATTTACCCCCGCTTTCTGTTCACGCCCTTTACTAGCATTATTATATCCCTCATTACCCACTTTATTACAAAAACGTTGGTAATGACCCCTTAAACCACATTTGAAGCATCTAGGAGCTGAATCATCACTAGGTTTCTTAAATCAGTTTTCCTACCCGAAAAAGAATTAGTCTCATTACTTCCGTTTTGCCTCCGATTACCACTAAATTTACTATCCTCCCTCTGTTTCACTTTTTCACTGTTTACATACCTATCTTTACCCTTAAAACTTTTATACGTAACCGCATAAGACTTGTGTTTAGCGTCAAAATAATTATCACATTCTTTAGCAATTTTAGAAGCTTCTAACCATTTACTCTGCTGAGTTAACCCAATATATGATGCGGTTTCTTCATCTAACGTGTTTAATAACTTATCCGTAATTATTAACTGGTTGACCTTTTCATATGAGTCAGCACCCCTAATCTTACAATAATTTTCCCATGTTGCTATTAAACGCGATACAAATAATACATGAGTTTCATTCTAGTTTCTCCTAGCCTTCTTAAAATTTTCCAAACACGCCTTCGGTGTCGGCCCATGTTCCCTTAGAACTAACTCCTTTAATTCCTCATAACTCTCAATTTGTTCCCTAGTGGTATAAATTAACAAATTATCCGCCTTATCTCCTAACATATTTAGTAGAATTTCGGCCTGCTGGTTTTCCGGTACATTTTTAGTTTTGAATGCCCTTTCTAAACTGTTGAAAAATAAATTTCCTCCCTCAGTCCCTTCTGGTACTTTGATAGACAGAGTTTTAACACTTTTGATCAATTTTTCTATGTTACTTTCATTATTAGATTCCCTAGACCCATTAGAGTTATTTGTGGAACCTTGTATCCTTAGCCTCTCCATTTCTAATTCATGTTCCATCCTCAATTTTTCTGACCTCTCTTCTCTTTCTCGCTCTAACTTTTCTTGTTTTTCTAACTTTTCGCGCTCTAATTTTTCCTGTTTTTCTTCGCGCTCTAATTTTTCCTGTTTTCCTAACGTTTCGCGCTCTAATCGTTCCGCAACAATAGTGTTAGATAATTCCATAACAGCCCCCTTGTCATATTCATCGCTGTCCATTATCTTTTTCGTAAGCTGAAATCTGGTATCCTCTTCCGTGAATTCAACCCCCAATTCTTCGGCTATCATCTGAAGATCCACCCTTTTTAGTTTCAATAAGAAAGCCATACCTTCCCCGATTACTATTACTTACCACTCTACAATAATATTTAAACCTACCAAATTAATATTTCCTAAATTGCTACCTTAGCACAGTTACCTCCACTTATTATACTAATTAATACATTTCGGATAATCGATGTATTATATTTCTAATTTAACCTACTGTATAATCTGATATTCCTCAACCATTGATATCACACAATTTACTTCCAATAAAACAAAAGGTAAAACAATAATTTCGATTTGATTACTATGCACTACAGATTCCAATTTATACATTAGATAATAACATACAATTTACATAATAATACTGATACGTTGTAAATTGAATAAAAGTATTGATGCCAATAAAAACATCCACATAAAGAAAAATTGTATAACATACACACATAAATTTCTACAATTATCCTCAATAAAATATTTCCAAATTCAATACTGGTCTTCACACTTAAAACAAATACAATCAAACCCTTCGACTTTTTTTTTTTTTTCCACTGTGAACCTTTTTTTTTTTTTTTCGAAATTTACTTCTAGCCAATTAAAATTCTAAGCAAATGTTCATTACTCGTTTGTTATCAACTCTTCAAGCTTAGAACAATATTGCTTCATTTAAATATTACTTTAATAATAATTTAAATTTAAGTAAATTCAATTATTCCTTCCAACTATTATTAACACAATGCATTAATTTTGTTCACTACTATAATTAGTAAAAAAAAAATAGAAAATCAATATTAGTACAAGTTATTATGACCTTTTCTTAAAACAATAGTAAATATGGCTCTTAATATCTCCTACCTATCTGAACACAATTACTTTATTGCACATAAATTATCTTAAATTACTATTAATTATACAACAAATACATTTGTTTCGAGAATGTCAACAGACAGAAATGATCAAAACACCTTACCTTATATTTTATCTGCCGGGGTACTCCGCCGCTCACACGTAGTTTCAGGATGAATTTAATATTTCGCACTTTAAAGTCACTTTGATGATATTCAACACTCCAGGCTGTAATACACCGTAATTTGATTCACTGTAGCGATGATAGGGCACAAACACTATTTCGGTTCGCCGTAACGACGATAGGACAGAACACTTTAGTTCGGTTCGCTGTAACGATGATAGGGCACACACACTCTGTATTTCTGCTCGACGCTTGATTTTCATCTCTCTAAAATTCCGCTCGACGATCCGGCATTTCCACGCAAGAATTCCACTGGGTGCTCCGGCACTAACACACTGCAACACGGCTCGCTGGTCACTAGTCTGAGACGATTCTATCCCGTCACTGCCATCAATTTGTCGGAGTTTCCTCTTAGCCCGCACAACTTTGAAGAAATTCCGTGCTATTTATATGCTGCCACCACCGATATGATTACGTGATATCGGTCACGCACTGAGAAGATTGTTTAAATGAAAACCAACGCTTTCAATTAACTAAATTAACAGTTTATTTACACACTATTTACACAACAAGAAAACACTATTTACACTTACAAACTCGGATATAAATGATCTGGTTCTACATTAAATTGAATACAGTAAATGCTGGCTGCGTACTGTTAAAACTACGTTATCTCACTCTCACTCTATACACATTAAATAAGCTTTATCGGAGATCAATCTCAATCTCCCAACACATGGACTCTAAGCCTAAGCTCTCCGAGCCTCACTCAATCCTATGCTCTATCTCTAAGAGCTATACACAGTGACTACCTTGCGCTTGGCGCTCTCGGCTCCAACTGAACCCTACGCTCTATCTAAGAGCTACACACAGCAACTCACCTTGCGCCTTGCACGCCAAATTTCAACTGACTCCCTCAGCAGAAGAGACTGCCTTCCAGCAACCACTTCCTCCTTCTCAACGTAACCCCTCCGGGATTTTCTACCTGGCTCCCATTCCAAACTCTTTTCTTCGTTCGTGGAATGCTTTTGTCTCCCCATCTTCCACAGACATCTCAAAAGGTTGGGCACACCCCTCTCCAACTATCATTTTTCCCTTTCATACCATCTATACATTTTCACCGTCTTAGATCCAGTTTTAGATAAAGAAAGACTGTTATTTTGAAATTACAGTACACAGCCCATACAATATATAATATATTAAGACAAAAATAATATAGAACCTCAGTTCTAATAGCAGATGTTTCTCAGAACCTGACATAGATTTAAAGCACAAGATTAATATTAGCATGTAGAGGTCTCGCATTACGAGTGCAGGGTCTTAAAATGATTAACCCATACATGAAATTTATTACACATATTAATATTTCCAAAGAAAAAATTAATTGTTACAGATATATGTAATCATAAAAATTATATTTATATTTCACACTCTCTGAAAATCCAGTACTCTTAGTACAATAAGTTTAATAGTGCTACAGAAGCAATCTTCGTGACTTCTTCTCAGCCATGAGGCTGATTACCTTATCGGGACCTACTGTAATATCCCAGTGAATGGAAATCAGTGCAAGGCTTCTCAGTCTCTAATTGGCCATAAAGCTTCGAGGCAAAGATTTAATTCTTTTCATTGTTGTAAAAGACCTTTCAGCACTGGTTGATGTTACCGGGATTGTAGCCAAAACTGTCAGCAAGTGTTTGATCGTAGTGTAACACGTTGCATTACAGTACTCTAAAAATTTTGGGACTGCTGTGTTTGTGTCTACATTACCAATTCTCTCGCACCATAATTCATATTCAGCTTTCACTTGCGATATTGTCACTTTATCGTCAAAATATTGAGAGAGATTCTATAATATGCTTGCTTTTTCCAGAGATGCAAATCCTGGAAGTACTTGGAAATCCGTTAGAATGTCTTCATTCGAAATTAATCCGTCATTCAAATTTTGAATAAGATATTCCACACCGAGAATAAAGACCGTGACCCTGTATAGACCCCTTGCATTGACGTCACGTTGCTATTAGCAACGACTGATACTATGGCTTCTGGAGCACACACGTGGAGCACAGAACTCCCCGTTTGCCGTTAAAAGCACGTGTTATCTTTCTGTTTAATTTAGATCTTCTTTATTTTTATTATTATAGTGCAAATAAGTCTAATAAATCAAATGGAGAGCACCACCTTCGCCTTATATTTGGGCGCCATATGAAGCAATTTCAGACATGTGACGTCATGTGCAACCCGTCTATAATATTCTTCAGTGGATGTAATTCGAGGGTTTTCATATGTTGTCTGCCTAAATGTTAGTCTTAGAATCTTTATTTCAGTTTGGAAGACGTCATCAACAGTTCCAAGACAGTTTCTGATGGCAGGAATAAGCATGCTGTTGGACAATGCAAAGTTTAATCGGTGGCTTGCACAATGGACGTATCTTATCTAATTTTTGGATACTTTTGACGAATTCTAGACTGGACCTCTTTAACATAACCAGCTGTATTGGCTACTCCCTCATACGGCTGTACAATGGATTTAGACATGTCAAGACGTAGTTCATCCCAACGCTGTAATATTACTTCTGTTAAATTTTTGGCGGACAAGCCATTTACTGGGATGAAACCTAAAATATATTCCCGAAATATGGGTTTTGTGAATTTTATAAATAGTCCACATATCTAACGCAATGGGTAAGCTATTCTGTGCTTAAAATGTCCATAGTTTCATCAGCAATCAAGCTAAAACAGATCGTATTATTTATTTTGGTAATTAGTTCTTCGGTAACTATATCCGAACGATTTCATTCTGATTGTCCGGGCTGAAAGTAAGTATAGCATTTCTATGGCTGTTTATAATATGTCATTTCAATTCATCATCTCCAGACTTTGCTCTAAATCTTAAAAATGCTCTTTATCTTTTTTTTAATCTGTTTTTCTAACATCAGAGGACCGCTATCATGATCACCTCTAAGTGCCATTTTTTGCTCCGCACAAAATAAGATTGTTAGAATGTTAGATGTTGCCCCTTAGAAAACTCTCTAAGGGGCGCTGTGAAAAACTGCCAAAAATATCCCTACTAACCATCCCTAACGTTGATAATTCTTCAAAAGGCAAAGAAATTTTTCCAGTCAAACTACTCTGTGCACATTTTCTTTCTATTAAAGATTAATACGCAAACAATTTAAAGCAAAGTTGTTCAGTGAAGAGCCTAGGGGACAATGGCATTTTTGAAGGTTTCCCGATACCCTATCTTTTTTTGTCAAACCATTTTTTTTTTCAAAATTTCCTACTACCAGTTTTTTTAAAGCCTTTTACAGTTATAACACAATTTCCAAAGATACTTTCGTTAAAATCATTAATTTTCGCATGATTTTACATCATAGGCGGCTATTAAAGTTTTTGGCCCCTCTCTCCACAAAACACTTTAACATTGACCACTCTAAGTTTTCATTATATGCGTGATATAATGAAAATAAGGAAAATTAAGGAAGATCATACCATACAGCTCCTATTCAAAATATTAGAATAATTGAGAAAAAGTAATAAGAAAAAAAAATATTTTTCATTTATTTATTTTTGATACTAAGTAAATGCAATTAAATTTCTTATAAATTAAATCTGGGATGTTTAGGTAAGATGTTAACGTTTACAAAATATAAAATACAGTACAATAAATTAGGTATACAGCTTTCTGAAACACATCAAAATATTAGAATAAAATTTTGATTGGTTCAAAATATTATAATATTTTATTTTAGGCAACAATATTACCTGATGAATATGAAGTAAATGATAGTTAATATTTTGTAGCATCCCCTTTAGCATTCGTAACAGCGTATAATCGATCTTGCATGCTATATACAAGGTGTTTACAAACATTTCTACCCATATTATCTCAAATAGACTTTATACGTGCCACTAACTCAGTTTTACTTGAAGGAGGATTTTCTTGGAGTTTTTTCTTCACTATACACCATAAGTTTTCGATGGGATTAAGGTCTGGTGAGTTTGGTGGCCAAGGAAGTACAGTCGTGGAAAAAAAAAAAAGTAAACGCCCCCCACTAACTCCTCAACAAATTATCGTAGAAGAAAGTTACTGGTACCGAAAGATTGGAAATAAAGTCTACTTTTAAATGATATAGATAAAATTTGCTTAGGGGCCATCTACATATTAAAACGAACCATAACATTGTTTTTTTCAAAGGCAGTACACAATTCTGACATCATAAATGAACTCTACATCCTCCAATTAGCCTAAAAACAAATTATTATGCAATTCGTGCCATAAGTTTCCGAGAAATTAATTATTTTAAAACGAGCGTATTTTAAGGGCTGTATCCAAATTGAAGT
The DNA here is from genome assembly GCA_963932465.1 of Maratus speciosus. Taxonomy (NCBI): domain Eukaryota; kingdom Metazoa; phylum Arthropoda; class Arachnida; order Araneae; family Salticidae; genus Maratus; species Maratus speciosus. The sequence goes on along the minus strand of OZ010798.1, from coordinate 319,342,461 downwards.
TCGGAAATCGATTATTAACCGAGACAGCCCCCATCTTGATCAAGGCACCTTAAGAAGTCAATGAAGCCTGCTAGATTACAATACAGCAGAAAAAATTTCAAAATATCTAGTCACTTCTATTATAGACGGCCCCTTAAACCATCATTTTGCCGTTTTTTAAGCATAATTTGAAAACTACTTGGAAGAAAAATGTGAAATTTAGGATTTACATAAAGCAGGACTTAATAAATCTAAATCCATCAAAAAAATTGTAGGTTGCAATTCATAATTTTTTCGAATATTAATTTCATAATTCATAATTCATATCATAAATTGATAAAAATTGCAAATTCAGCGTATTTATGTTTGGGTATATTAGTATTATTGCTGCAAAAAAAATTAGCACATTAGGAGCATAATTTCTGGAGATATTAATAAAAATATGAAAATGTAATTTAACATTAGAAGCACTCAATTTCGAATGTTTATAATTCAAAAACTTATCATTCTAATGACTTAAAATTCGGTGTCTAGGCATAATTTGAACCGAAGATTTGAAATATCTCGTTAAAATTGGGTATTGTCATTGAAAAAAATGAAGTTTGGTTTCGTTTTAATATGTAGATGGACCCCTAAGCAAATTTTATATACATTATTTAAAAGTAGACTTTATTTCCAATCGTTCGGTACCAGTAACTTTCTTCTACGATAATTTGTTGAGGAGTTAGTAGGGGGTGTTTACTTTTTTTTTTCCACGACTGTACCTTAATGTTGCGTTGGCGGAACCAATTGTTGTTCACACCGGGGTATGCGGGGACGGTAAATCTTGTGGAAAGATGAAATCATCTTCAAATAAATCTTCTGATGATGGAATCATGTAATATTCCAAAATTTCTTGATATATCTGAGAGTTAACCTTTTCGTAGACGATGCATAACTTTCGAGGTCCTTCTGCACTCATGCAACCCCAAACCATGACACCGGCAGCAAATTTTACGGAACGTTTAAGGCATTCTTTATCAAATGCTTCATACTTCATTCTCTAAACTCGAATACCTTGATTACCATATGAAACACAAAACATACTTTCATCTCTAAATAATATATTTTCCCAATCTTCTTCGCTCCATAAACGTCTTGATTTACACCAAACCAATCTTATACGTTTTTGTTTTGCAGTCATGAGAGGTTTTGTTTTAGGTACACGAGATTCAAACTTAAGTTTATGGATACGTCTTAATGTTGTCGATGTAGAAACTCTAAATCCTTCTTCTTTCCATTTTCGGTGTAAGAATCGCACACTTTTAAAACGGTTTTTCTTAACTATACGCTTCAGTTTCCTGTCATCTCTAGCAGATGTTTTTGGTTTTCGGTCGCCTACTCGGCAATTATTTTGAAATTTTCTATTTTTTTTAATACTGTGTTAGTATTTTACTAACGCTTGATTGCGAACAATGTAAATAATTGGCTATATAACATTGATTTTTACCGTGCCGATACAAATCAACCATACGAAGTTTAATAGATTCAGGAATATCACTCATACGACCCATGTTAAGACGAAAAAGCAAACAAACTGTAAAAAGAATACTGATTTTAAATAAAATCGTCTGAATTTAATCAATGATGCAACCAGTTATGAATTTGTGATAATCAAAGAGAATTAATGTGAAATATTCTAATATTTTAAACCACTTGAATAAATATTCTAATATTTTGACTTTTCAAAATCATTTTTTTTCAATTAATCTTTTAAAAAAAAAGCTATCAATTTTAAGATAATAAATAAGTTTAATCAATAATAAGTTCTTAATAAAAACATCATTTGCATTTGCATTAAAAGACACTAAATTACCAAACGATATTTTCAATTTGTCAAAAAAAGTAATTATTCTAATATTTTGAATATGACCTGTACAGGCAAATGTTTTATATTTTACTCCTAAACGTAACTTATACTCCATACATGTATTACACTTACCTTTTCTTAGTCAAATTAATGATATGGAATTACCCTTATCGAATTTTGCTGTGCATAAAGACAGTTAAAATTGCGATTCAAAAAGATCTTATATTTTTAGTGATAGATATGAATATATAATAATATGTCCGAATGAGCGATATAGCAAGAGATTGCTATAACTATAGTTGAATAAATTTATATTTTTACAACTAAAAATGTACGTAGTTTTAATACAATGGAAGATAAAATTCAAGAAAAACAATGTCAAATTTTGTTATCATTAGAAATAACTTTTCAAAGTCTTTTTAAACTTTCGGGAGGGGCTTTAGCCCCCTTAGCCCCCTCCTACGTGCCTGTGTAGAACACGCTTTCCCACAATTTAGTCTACACAATCGGCACCTTTATATTTGCTATCAGATTCAATCGATGATTTAAACAGCAAATCGCTTTAAAAAATTAATACCAGTATCATTTAAAAATAATAACACTAAAATTTCATAAAAACAAGACCACGTAAATTTTATAAAATTTTGAACTATTAAAAAAATACAAACATAAAGTGTAACGGTTAATAATTGTTTTAATCGCCAGAATCATACATGAAGAAATCGTATTCCCTGTCAAAATTATCAGAAATGAAAACTTTAAATAAACTCAAATTAAAAAAACAATGATGTAATGCACATATTTGAAGGAATTGTACATCATTTGATACGTTGCTTTTGTTATTGTCTGATTAGCATGTTATACAGAAAGAAGAAACAAGTACATGTGGGTAAGTGTGATCACAAATCGCACAGAGGGTTTCGTTTAATATTCCTTTCAAAACACTATATCCTTTTGCAAAATCTGTTAGTTCCACACTTCGCAACCAGGAAGCGCACTCTATTCTAAACAAACCTCTATCCGAACGAAACTCCGTTTTACAAACTATCCGTAGATATATTAGTCGAGGAGATCGGGCCCATAGCACCCGAGATAGGTAGGCGCCCCCTGACGGTAAAAATTTGAACTAAAATATGTACGGCTATAGTGCATAATATGAAAGAGTGGTCAAAGGAGTGTCGTCAAAAGTTAGAAAAGTGCACCCCTGGTGAAAAGGGTGGAGGTTAGAAAAATTGCTAAAAATACAGAAGTTAGAGCCCAGAGGGGTAAATAGTATAAGACTTTTTGAAAATTTTATGATTTTTCGTGTGATCGCAAGTGTTCTGCTATAAGTATGCAAAATTTCCCATCTTTAACTTAATTAGGGGCTGAGTTAGAAAAATTGCTTAAAATACACAAGTTAGAGCGCAGAGGGGTAAATATAAGACTTTTTCAAAATTTTATGATATGTCTTTTGATGTGAGGTGTTCAGCTATAAGAATCCAAAATTTCAAGTCTTCAACTTAATTAGGGGCTCAATTAGAAAGAAAAGCTTAAAATAGACAAGTTAGAACCGAGAGGGGTAAATATAAGACTTTTTCAAAATTTTATGATTTGTCATCTGATGTGAGGTATTCAGCTATAAGAATCCAAAATTTCAAGTCTCCACCATATATAGTTTCTGAGAACGGGCTCTGTGACAGACAGACAGACAGAGGAGTGAGACGAATGGGGTTTCTTCAGATGAACGAAACCCTAAAAAACGTGTAAATTTTAGGTTATTCAGTTTTCATTTCTGATACTTTTGACAGGTAACGAGAATTTCCTCGTGTCTGATTCTAGTTATTAAATTTTTTTTTACTATTAAACTTTATGCTATTGTAATTTAAATCGCTCAAATTTTTATAACATGCTAATGCTAATTACTTAACAACAAAAGGAATATAACAAATTGTGTACAATTCCTTCAAGCATATATTTCATCACGGTGTTGCCATTTCCGTATTCAGTGATGTAAATTAACACCTAAAACAAAATATAGAACACGCTTTCCCACAGTTTAATTTCAATAATCGACACTTTATATTTATGGTAGATTCAGTGAACACATCGCTTTTCACAGATAAGTATTATTTAAAAATAATTAAAATTCCATAAAAACAAGTCTGTGTAAATTTGTCAAAATTATAAAATTTTAAACAATTAAAAAATAATAACAAAATGTGTAACAGCAAATAATTATTTTCATCACCATAATCAGACATGAGGAAACCCGTGTTACCTGTTAAAATTACGCATATTAAAATTTTGAATAATCTCAAATTCTTGTGTTTTTCCTTCTTTCTGCATGATAATTACTAAATAACAAAAGGAATCTAACAAATTATATACAATTCCTTCAAATCTGCATTACACCATTATTTTGCCATTTCGTCATTGAGTGATGGAAATTAAAACTTTAAATTAACACCTCAAACAAAATGTAGAACATGCTTTCCCACAATTTAATCTACACACAATCAACATCCCTTTTTACTATCGGATTCAATGACAATTTAAGTTGCATATCGCTTTACAAACAAATGAAGTTTGACCCACTTTTGCAATTTAACGAACCATAATATGCGATGAAACAGATATGCCGGAAAATCTACTCTCTAATCTTTTCACACCATGGAATATTAAAAAAGATTTGCCGTGTTGCATTTAATCACGTTTTAAAGATTTACGAGGTATTAATAATGCGGATAAGCTGTCGCCTCTTATGAAGTTTAACAATGGATTTGGTCAATCCATATACTGATTTCATTGTATTGAGTACTTTATAAGCCAATTATGAATTAAATGTTTTGAGGACAGTTTAGCCGTTATTATCTGGATTTTGAATACCAGAGAGATTGACGAGTATTTCGATTGGTAACTCATTTAAAATATGTCGTCCTCTTAAGGCTGTTCTTAATTACTCTGCTCAACAAGCGCAAATCATTTAGAAATTCATTTTTTAACGAAAGATATAAAATTGGAGCCTGCCTATGGAAGCGATTTGGAATCGAACTGTGTTTTCCATTGTTTGATAAATAAATTACTTATTGAGTTATGAGCGATTTTGGTCAAGTGACAAAGACGTTTTTCTCCTTTCGCTGACTGGGTTTTCTGCTTTCTTCGGGAACTTCGGTCCAAAATGGAAATTTTGACACTATTTTCTGAAAGATCTATTGCGTTTGCAACAGACGGAAAAACAACTCGATTACATAGTTTCTGAACAACAGTACCTGCTAGTTTCATGCATTTCCGACCAAAAATAAATTTAAACATGTCATAGTTGCCCTTTTGGATTTGAGAACAGCCTTAAGCAGGGCTGGTCATTCAACTTCGGAATTCTCCTCCGTAGTGTTAAGTCTATGGACTTTTGATGCATTAGTATAGTTAAAATATCTTCTCGAGAAATTCATATTTTTAACATCTTTTTTCTGTGTACTCTTCTTAAAGGATGTCTCTTTTTTTCTTAGTTTTCAAAATATTTCTAAAATCTATACTGAATTTAATATTTTATGCGTTAAAAGCGGGCTAACTGTGAGTAAGATTTTAACACTTCCTATAAGATTAAGTCTATAGGGTAAACGCACCGGTAGTGGGCCACGTACCTGTAGTGGGCCACTAACTTTCAAAGTTTAAAAACAAGCTCACAATCCATTTCAGAAAAACGACTGAAAGAAATCGGATTAGTTAAAGTCCTTAAATATTAACTTTCCATAAACAGTTTGGACTAATTGTTATTTTCCTGAAGATATATTTGTTTATCTTCTAGAATGTCTTCAAACTCCGATTTTTTTGACCAATTCTTAGTGATTTCATTAATAGATAAGGTTTTATCTAAAGCGTTGTTTCTTTAATATTATACTTTATTTTGAATTAAAGTGTCACTGATATACTCGATTACATTGTAAATAATTTGTTAGATTAGCTGAAAACTTAAAAATTTAAAATTATATTGATTTTAAGGGGTGGCCCACTTCTGGATCACAATTTCTTAAATTGTACCAATAGTGGGCATGGTGGCCCACTACTGGAGCACATGCCAAAAAAAAAATTTTATGTTTAAATTATTTCAATTAAGTATTTTTTGAGGTTCTGAGACTTTGTACATAATTTATTTAGTATTTTGTTCATCAGAACCAGTAGTGGGCCAGGGGCCCACTTCTGGTGCACAAGTAGCCCACTTCTGGAGCAGCGAAAATGCAACTTCACTAAGCTATCAGACATATGATTATTAAAAGAAATTAATATCTAAAATAATTTATACTTCAAAGGTTCAATACTCAATAAAGGTTCAAATTTTTGAGCCATATTTAAATAAGCATTGCATAGAAAAACCTGTAGTGTAATTTATGGATGGACATACTTCTCACATGTCTATGAACCTAAGAATCTTTTGTTCAGCTCATGGAGTTGAAATGGTAGCTTTGCCCCCAAATTCCACATACCTAATGCAACCAATGAACATTTCTGTTTTCTATACTCTTAAAAGTGCTTGGCAACAGGAAGTAGTGCACTTCAGAATAACTCATGCAGAAACATGAGTTTCCACCAGTCCTAAAATCAGCACTAGATCGTTTAACTCCTGCAACCCTTGTGAATAGATTCAAAGCAAGTGGACTAGTTCCATGGGATCTAAAGAAAGTAAATGTTGAATCCACACTAACATCAAAGAATGTGATAATATCACCAATAAAAGACAGAGAAATGGCTTCTTTCTTGGAAGTTCTTGAAGATAAAATTGGGGAAGAAAAATAAAATCTTTCTCAGAAAATAAAGGCAAATTGAAAGGTTCTGTGGAGCAAATAGATCTTTACTACTTGTGGTTGGAGATGAAGGAGACTTTGAACATGGATCCAATTTCTCAGGTAATCTATCGTAAAACAATTTGGGTATAAAACACTTGAGTATATATTTTTTACTATTATTTATTCCATTTTTACATTTTACTTGTTATAGGGTACACCAGTCATATCTGTTGAGGCGGCGTACACTGAATAGCCTATTGACACTGTTGATACTGAAACTATTGATCAGGAGCAAAGAGCAATTGTTGAAGATGCTGAGGTGAACCTTTTCATTCAAGAAGGATCAACTGAGACTGGGAACCATTCAGTGCTTTCAAATGGTGGGCCATCTAGAAATGTACCATCTCCCTTCAAAAGAGTTCTATTTTGGCCAGAAGAGGGAGATAACACAAAAAAAAGAGAAAAAGAGAGAAAATTCCTGCAGTTGTGGCTTCTCCCTAAATGCTTCAATATTATAAGAATAGAGAAGGCCTTAAAAATGCTAAAGACGCAGAAAAATAAAAAAAAAAACTGAAAGAGAAAAAAGAAAAACTCAAAAGGAAGAGTTAAAAAGTAGCCGATGAAAAAAAAAAGGGGAGTCAGGAAATTATCGCCCCGGTCTGATGCCTCTCTTTCATTGTAAGTTACAACCTAAAGTACTCTATTTGTAATAAATTGACTATAAACCCCTCTCACATTTTGAGATCTTTTTCGTTTTTGGATAAATCATTTTGTTTTGCAGTCATTTCAGCTTTTAATTATCCTGTTTATTATATTTGCCTTATTATTTATCACCACTGAGAAATAACAAATTGGGCGGAATTTTTTTTCTAAGTTACAAAATACAACAGACTGTTATTTAGAGAAAACGAAAACTATGCATTTCGATTAAAAAAAAAGTTGCTAAATTGTCTACTATTATTGTGGATAAAAATTGATATTTTTTTTTTCTACCATTTGTATCATTCTGGTACAAAACACAGAAAATGAATTTTAATGTCAGAAATTGCTGAAAATTCATAAAATTCATTGTAGCACAATTCAGAAAGTCTTGATCACAGAATATGGGAATATTTACTGTTTAACAAGTGAAAGCATGTAAGCAGATTTTCTAAATATAACTTATAGATCAGAAAAAACTGTACAAAAATTAAATTTCGTAACATTAAGAACATTATCGTACACATGATATAGGTTTATAGGTAAGGTTTGTTTTAGGTTTAATTCTTCCAGTAGATTGACGAGCCATTTTGTTTCAATTGCTGCATTTGCTGCTGAAACATACTCGGCCTCTGTCGATGATAATGCAATGCAGGATTGTTTCTTGGTCGACCATTGTATAGGATTTCCCCCTAACATATATAGATTCCCACTTGTTGATTTTCGTGGATCTACATCTCCTCCCCAATCTGCATCCGCATAAACTTCAAGTATCGGTTTCTTTTCTCCGCTTAGAACCAGACTATAATTTTTTGTAGTCTTTAAATATCTTATCACTCTTTTTACTGCATTCCAGTCTTTCATTCTTGGTGCTTCATTTCTTCTACTAAGAATGTTTACTGCTGCACAGATGTCAGGTCTGCTTATAGTTGCTAGATACAGAAGTGCTTCTATGGCTTGTCTGTAATATGTGTTGTTTGGTAAAATGTTGTCCTCATCATTGAAGCGTGTGTAATAGGGTAGTCACAAGCAACATGGGGAAAACTTTTTTTAACGTTTTCTTCGGGGGAGACCCTCTTAAAAGTTGCCAATTAGTTAGAAAATGAGATTGGCAAAGTTTCAGCTCAAATAAATAATATTAACCCGTGCCTCATAGAGGTTGAATTCTTGAAAATTTGCAATTTTTGGCAAACATTTGTCGTTTTTCTTTCCTTACGGGAAAAATATTTGTCTTAGAAACCTGATTCTTGTTTAATTTCATAGAAACTGTCGTTGCCTTGAACTTTTACTCTCATGAAAACTTATATTTAATGAACATTTAGTATTTTTCAGGACATCTAGTGAACCATACCCTCAAACTCTGCATTTTTTAAACATAGGTAAAAAATGACAAATTAAAAAATTTATTACTTTTGATAATTTTTTGTATCATTTTTATTAATAGGCAAAAATAAGTGAACAATTTTTGTAACTTAAAAAATATTCCACGAATTATAATTGATTATTAGTTATCTAGTTCTGTGTCTAGTAAGAAAGAGCTTCTCGATTTGTGTTGCAGTTGAACCTCTGAATTTCTCTTTTTATTACAAGGCTGTTTTTGTTATCTGTTATGGTTATCTATTTTTAGAATTGACGAAACATTCCGTAAAACCCCTTCCCCCTCTTGATATGATGGCAGAAATGTAAGATTTTTTAAATTGGCCACATGTCTCATCAAATCATCGACAGTAAGCAGCTAAGTAATTGTCAAGTTTTATGTATTTTATTTTATAATATTCGCAAAATGAACTGTACGCCAGAGAAGCTGCTAGACTTAGAATACATCCACTAGCTAACCACAGACATCGACTCTGCAAATAACTGTTTCGTAAACAAAAAACTGAGCTCATCAAAAACAGATTTTAAAATTCCCGTTTAGAGAGAACTGTTGTTCACTTGGGTGGAAAAATGCTTCACCATTTTTTGAATAAAGAAAATGTAGAGTGGACAAAAGTTTTAATTAGTTATGGGGATGAAGAACTGTTACTACGAGTTCCTCAACTTGAAAATAGTATCGGAATAATTCAGGCGAAAGCTGTATTTTCAGCAGTTGAAGAGTGGGAGGAAGTTGGTAAAATCCAGGCAATATTTTTTTATACACCTGCAGTAAACACAGGTCGCCTCAGAGTTAACCTGCATTTTTCTATAGCAATTGTTAAAGGAAAAGTCTTCTGTATTTACCATGCCGCCAGCATAATTTAGAAAGCTGTTCTTGATTGTAAAATGGGCACAATCACTGCCCCTCAGCCAGATATTAAAAAAAAAAAAAACAATTCTGATTGGGTGGTCTAAATTAAACCAGAGTAAGTATACAAATGTTACTGAAGATGAAATATTAGGTATAAATAGTTAATTCAGAAGAAATTTGAAATTTTCTTACAGGAACTCTTAAAAATTAACAGCTCAGGGATGATTATAAAGAGTTTATCCAACTTTGTTTAATTTTTATAGAACTCCTTCCTGCAAAAGACTTTTTTTCAAAGCACCCGGTACTTTTAATGATGTCAGATGGATGGAGGCATAGGCCATTCATTCTCTTAAAATATATTGTTTCAGGGATCATCTTTCAATAACAAATTTAGAAAAAGAAGGTATCAGAGATCTTTTCTTATTTTTAATCAATATTTATGCAAAAGCGTGCTTCAATACTTCCACTGCCACTTTAGCCACCAATTCAAGACCTCCAAATAATAAAATCACTTGTTCACTACAGAAAATTTGATAAACAGGTTACAGACAAAGCACTTGCTAAAATGACAAACCGCCTTTGGTATCTTAACTCGGATCAAGTTGCATTTTCATTTTTAGATAATACTTTGGTAAAAAAAAGTCAACATAAGCCACCTTATCTAAACCATTACCACTTGAATCCTTTCCGGCGCAGTGTCGCACGCCGGGATCACCTAATTTTAATTCCAAACTTACAAACGGCACGAAGAATATTTTAATAAAATTTTGCTTTTACAATGAAAGGTTAAAGTAATGTGATTTTAATTACTAAAAATGTCGTTTGTAAATTCCGGGGTAGACAATCATTTCATCCTTTTACGAACAGAATTTTTCTGTGCCGGAAAGGGTTAACGTGACAGTTGTAAGGGAAAATAATTTATTTTCTTTATTATGCCTCCTTTCTTGTAACACAACACAACTTTAATAATAAAATGCATATGAGCATTATTTGCTCTCATTTCTATACTTCCTAGCCCTCCCTTTTTTTTTTAAATTCTTTCAGTTTAAAATTCGATTTTTTTCCTTTTCTTTGGAATTTTTTTTAATCAAACACTTTATTGGACTTCACAAAACGAAAAAAAGTAAAACAAAAGGTGGAAAGCAGATGAAATGGAATGTTACAATTTTTTTTTTTTTTTTCGCTTTTTCATAAAAAGTCAATTTTTAGGATTCAGGTGAAGTCTGGTCCTGAAAAATGCGCATATTTTTAAGTCTATACATTTTTAGAAAAAAATGGTGTGCGGTTCTTCAAAGCAAAACTTTTTTTTATAAAATGAGACCTGCATTATGTTTTTAGGTTCAATTGTATTCATTTCATGAAGGAAAAACAGCATTTTTTTGCGAAAAATCACGTTTTTTTCAAACTTAAACCTCAATGAGGCACGGGTTAATATTATCCAAATGAGCTGAAACTTAACCAGTCTCATTTTCTAGTCAATTGGCAACTTTTTGGGGGTCCCCCCGGAAAAATTCGAAAATTGATTTCTTGTGACCACCCTAGTGTGTAATTTGTCTCCATGGGTGTGCTACACGATTTTGCGTCTTGCAAATTAAATTTATTGATTAATTCCTCTATTTTCTGAGTTTGATTTATCATGTAGCTTTTATTTACTTTTTTAATATTTATGGATAGGTAGTTACTGATGTCACCTAAGTTCTTTAGCTCGTATTCTTTATTTAAGCTCGCGATTACTTCCTCTATTATTTCGTCTTTTCCGGCAATTAAAATGTCAACTACGTATGTTATTATGTATGTTTTGTTATCGCCCCTTTTTCGCGTAAAAAGGCATGAGTCAAATTTGCTCTGACTGAAATTCATCTTTTTTAGTGTTTCTGTAATTTTATCATGCCACGCTCTCGCGGCTTGTTTAAGTCCATATTTGGCTTTGTTTAGCCTACATACTTTATTTTCCTGATTTGGTTCAACGAAACTTTCTGGTTGTGACATGTATATCTCCTCCTCAAGCTCTCCATGTAGGAAAGCGGTGTTAATATCAATATGTTTTACATTTAAATTTTGATGCAATGATGCTATTAATAATGCTCTTATTGTTGTATATGACATGACTGGTGCATAAGTTTCATCATAATCCTCCCCGAATTTTTGTGAATATCCTTTTGCAACTAAACGGTCTTTATATTTTTGGATTTTTCCTGTGTTATCACGTTTTAGTTTGTAGGTCCTTTTGCAACCTATTATTCTGCTATTTGGTGGAGGTTCTACAATTGACCACGTTTTATTTTTCTTAAGGGAGTTCATTTCACTTTTCATTGCATCTATCCAATTTTGTTTATCCTTAAAATTTTCCATGTTTTCGATTTCCTTGTAATTTTTAGGTTCAGTAGCGTTTTCGCTCTTAACCATGTATATTAACCTATCAGGAGGTACGCCTTTATTAATTCTGTCTCATCGTCTAGGTTCTGCTACTGGTTGTTTGGACGTGGATGGTGTCTTATTGCTATTTGAAATTTCTATTTCTACAAGGTTTTCTTTGTCGCGATTTTCATTTTCATCTTGTTTTGTTATGTTTTCTACTTTCTCGTTTCCATATTTAAATTTGTTTTCGAGAAATTTAACGGTTCTCGCGATCTTTATTTCATTTCCTCCTACGTATATTCTGTATCGTTTGGATTCATATCCGACAAAAATTCGCTCTATAGCTTTATCGCCTAATTTTTGTCTTCTGGTTATATGCAAAGGCTTTGCAGCTAAATACTCTAATGTAACTTAAGTTTAACAAAGAGTTAACCGCATAAATAAAGTTTGCAAATAAAGCAGTTTAGTGTTACTCTTACACATTTTTTTTCTTTCACAAATAGGGGAAAGTTGGGTAATGACGCTCAGAAGGGCAATCCCGCTCATCCAATATCTCTAAACAGAATAGAATTGAAAACGTGCGATCGTTACCGGCACTTAGCAAACTTCATCCTAAGTTCCCAGTAAGGATATAGTGACCGTCGGAAGGAAAGTATTTTTGTGTTCTCACATTATTAGTTTGCAGTTGTTTTACTATTAAATTCTACAACATCTAACTTGAAGATAAGTGTACATTCTTATTTTCAAATATTAATTTACCCATTATATCTACAAAATATATACATTTAGCTGTACTTTCATGCTTTTATTTATTTTTGTAGTGCGTTGTTACGCCAATTATAATGCATTAGAACCCAACATGGCGATGTCGGGTAATGGCGCTCGCGTAGAATACCAGAAGTGTTGCCTGTGGGCAAATTTTTTAAAATTCAAATTTATTGATTAACACCACTTTTTTGAAATGGTAAAATTCCCCTGTTTTCGCCTTAATTAATATGTCATTAAACAAGGAGAATTTTACAATTTCAAAATAGTGGTGAAAATCAAAAAAGCTAAATTAAAAAAAAGTAGCCCACTATATGTGTAACACAATATGTATAAACTGGTCGCAAAAAGTCTCCAGTGGTGTGAACAACCCCACAAAACTACAATATGTGACTTTTGTCTTACTTAAATGTTGTATTCAAACTCTAAGCGCAATTACCCTACCATGTTGGGCATTACCGCTCAATCGATGGTTATTTAAATAAAACGATAAAAAAAAATTCCTTAAACTTTTATGCAAATTAATTGATTGTAAACTGTTCCTTATGCTTTGGAGTTATACTTCGGTAATAAAATATTGATTTTTTTGTCTAAATTTGACTAGCTATTCATGTTTTCCATGAAGTGAGCGCCATTCCCCTACCTTCCCCTAAATCATTTTGTAATACAGGTTTTTAGTTACCTTCTAAATCTAAATAAATCCATTTCTGCATATGCAACACAGTGATACAAAGAGTTAACTAATCTAACGCATAACTAAAATCTGCAAATAAAGCAGTTTAGGGTTATTCTTACGCATTTTTTTCTTTCACAAATAAATCGCTTTGTAATACAGTTTTTAGTTACCTTCTAAATAAATCCATTTCTGTATATGCAACGCGGTGATACAAAGAGTTCACTACTCTACCGCATAAACAAAGTCTGCAAATAAAGGAGTTTACTGTCATTCTTACACATTTTTTTTTTCTTTCACATATAAATCATCTTGTGATTCAGATTTTTAGTTACTTTTAAAATAAACTTATTTCTGCATATGCAACGCTGTGATGCAAAGAGTTCACTACTCTAGCGCATAAATAAAGTCTGCAAATAAAGCAGTTTAGGGTTATTCTTACGCATTTTTTCTTTCACAAATAAATCGCTTTGTAATACAGTTTTTAGTTGCCTTCTAAATAAACCAATTTCTGTATATGCAACGTGGTGATACAAAGAGTTCACTACTCTACCGCATAAATAAAGTCTGCAAATAAAGGAGTTTACTGTTATTCTTACACATTGTTTTTTCCTTTCACATATAAATCATCTTGTGATTCAGATTTTTAGTTACTTTTAAAATAAACTTATTTCTGCATATGCAACGCGGTGATGCAAAGAGTTCACTACTCTAGCGCATAAATAAAGTCTGCAAATAAAGCAGTTTAGGGTTATTCTTACGCATTTTTTTATTTCACAAATAAATCGCTTTGTAATACAGTTTTTAGTTACCTTCTAAATAAACCCATTTCTGTATATGCAACGCGGTTATACAAAGAGTTCACTACTCTAGCGCATAAATAAAATCTGCAAATAAAGCAGTTTACTGTTATTGTTACACATTTTTTTTTCTTTCATTATTAAATCATTTTGTAATACAGATTTTTAGTTACCATCCAAATCAACCCATTTCTGCATATGCAACGTGATGGTACGAAAAGTTCACTACTCTAGCGCATAAATAAAGTCTGCAAAAAAAGCAGTTTAGTGTTATTCTTACACATTTTTTTTCTTTCACAATTAAATCATTTTGTAATATAAATTTTTAGTAACCATCCAAATAAATCCATTTCTGCATATGCAACGCGGTGGTACAAAGAGTTAACTACTCTAGCGCATAAATAAAGTCTGCAAATAAATCAGTTTACTGTTATTGTTACACATTTTTTTCTTTCACAATTAAATCATTTTGTAATGCAGATTTTTAGTTACCATCCAAATCAACCCATTTCTGCACATGCAACGCGGTGGTACAAAGAGTTACCTACTCTCAGGGCCCGATTTATGCAGGGGCATGTGGGGCAGCTGCCCTGGTCCCCCTTTTTAATGGCCCCCATGAGATTAATCAAGATTTTCAATAAAAGATGCCAAATGATTCCAATTAGTCAAAAGTGACCAAAATTCATATATTTTCAAACATTTAGGAAGGGAGTGAGGACCCTTTTCCTTCTCTATTCCCAGTACCCCGTTCACTCATGCAGAAAACAAACGATATCATTAGAAAACTAATGTTTAAAATTTAATTATAATAAATTAGTATTCTATTGTTTTCAAAAGAAATTCTTTATTAACGTTTTCCTCGTAACATCGCAAGTTAAAGCCATTAATTATGCCAAATTGGAGAATTTTCTTTTAGACATAACGTACAGTCGTAGAAAAAAAAAAAAGTAAACACCACCTACTAACTTCTCAACAAATTATCGTAGAAGAAAGTTACTGGCACCGAACGATTGGAAATAAAGTCTACTTTTAAATGATGTATATAAAATTTTCTTAGGGGCCATCTACATATTAAAACGAACCATAACTTTGTTTCTTTCAATGGCAGTACACAATTCTGACAGCATAAATGAACTCTACACCTTTCAATTAGCCTATAAAAAAAATTTTATGCAATTCGTGCCATAAGTTTCCGAGAAATTAATTATTTTAAAACGAGCGTATTTCAAGGGCTGTATCCAAATTGAAGTTCCGAACTCGATTGTTAACCGAGAGAGCGAGCGGCCTTCTTGATCAAGGCACGTTTAAGCGTCAATGAAACCTGTTTGATTACAGGATAGCAGAATAAATTAAAAAAATTTACTCACTTCTATCATAGACGGCCCCTTAAACCATCATTTTGCCTTTTTTAAGCATAATTTGAAAACTACTTGGAAGAAAAATGTGAAATTTCGGATTTCCATAAAGCAGGACATAATAAATCTAAATCCATCAAAAAAATTGTAGGTTGCAATTCATAATTTTTTCGAATATTAATTTCATAATTCATATCATAAAATTATAAAAATTGCAAATTCAACGTATTTATGTTTGGGTATATTAGTATTATTGTTACACAAAAAATTAGCTCATTAGGAGCATAATTTCAGGAGATATAAATAAAAATATGAAAATGTAATTTAACATTAGAAGTACTAAATTTTGAATGTCTATAATTCAAAAACTTATCATTCGAATGACTTGAAATTTGGTTTCTAGGCATATTTTGAATCGAAGATTTGAAATGTCTCGTTAAATTTGGGTACTGCCATTGAAAAAAATGAAGTTTGGATTCGTTTTAATATGTATATGGCCCCCCTAAGCAAATTTTATACGCACCATTTAAAAGCAGACTTTATTTCCAATCATCTGGTACCAGTAACTTTCGTCTACGATAATTTGTTGAGGAGTTAGTATGGGGTGTTTACTTTTTTTTTTCCACGACTGTACGTAGATAAGCAAAGTAAAAGTTTGCAAAGAAATACTCGTGTCAACCAATCTATCATTTTTTCTACTATTATCCTACTAGTGTCTTTTCTTAAAGTTGTGACAATCTTTTTGTGATACCCTGTATCCAGATGTGAGCGTACCGGGTACAAAATTTATGCATGCATACAATACATTAAGTTTAATACCAGCCACTTCCACATTATTCACAAAAAAATTCGACAGACAGAACGGGACCCCTCTCCCCGATGATGCTTGCCCCGGGGCCCTCCATAGCTTAAGTCGGACCCTGCCTACTCTAGCGCATAAATAAAGTCTGCAAATAAATCAATTTACTGTTATTCTTAGGCATTTTTTTTTCTTTCACCAATAAATCATCTTGCAATTCACATTTTTTGTTACCTTCCAAACAAACCCACTTCAGTAAAATATATTTCCTACAGGCCGGAACGGTTTTAAAATGTCACGCACACCTTGAGATATCAATCATTATTTTAAGTAGACTTCTGTTATACTTTCTTCAGTGTGGAAAGCCCCAGGCAAGGATTTTTATAATCCTTTTACTGGGTACAGACGTCCCGGCCTTGAAATGTATTGTCTCTCCAAATCCTTGAAGTTTGCTGCTTGAAAGAAAGGATTGCCACAATTATGTGATGCTTAATAGATTTGTGGTGAATGGAAAGCCCTTAATGCAATATTTATATGTAATAGTTCATAAGTAAAATAACACTCTACGGTATATAAATACATGTGTTATCTTATTCATTCGTCTGTAACGCATGTCATTTTTGGAGTTGAATGACTAACTGGGGGGGGGGGGGGGGGGCGTGGAACGGAAGACTGTAATCGGGGCTAACGTCTCTTTCGTTAGCCCCGACTGTAATACAGTGACGCAGACAGAAGGAGACAGCTAGGGGGAAATATCTTCAATAAAAAGAGACCCTTTGCTCGAAACAATTTAAAAGTCTATTCTGATTTTCAAGATGAATAATTTAGATATCCTTCTCCATGTTGAAACAAGAACGAAAAATCATGCGACCAGCATAGTTTATGTAATACTTTCCAACATATTCAGAATAATGTAACAAAACTTCACAGTTTATTGAGAGGCTACTTCAGTCGCGCGAAGAAAGGAGAACGCCAATGTTATTCCTATGGGGGCGTTATTTTTCAAATTTTTCGCTTTGATTTTAATATTTTTAAGTGTTTTTTTTTCTTTTCTTTTTTCTTTTTTTTTTTTCTTTTTAAGATGAGAACGATCAGGGCCTGATTAATGCACGGGTCTCCGGGGCCTCGGCCCTGGGCCCACCAATTTCAGGGGCCCACAAATTTGTGTGTATTTTCTCACAATTTAAGTTTTTCCAATGTTTCCGTTTTATATTTTGGTCCCTGACGTAAAAACAAAGTTTTACTGCAATAAAAAACTTCCATATTTAATTTTTCTGTAAATGTCCTTTTCAATTTGAGTACCTATACTTTTTCAAACTTGCCGTATCCAGAATATCAAATTTGGGGAAAATGCCAAAAACTGCATACTGTGTCTATTGGTTTCAATATAAACGAGGATTTTACAATGTCAGAATTATAGTTTAAAGTGATTACTAGACTATATGGGAAAACACAATTTTTATGATTTTGGATAAGGCGAGTTTTGAAAAAGGCGTCCTCATTTATTCTGCAACATAAACTGTAGATCATAGATGTTTGTGAATTATTCAAATGCTTATTTGAGAAAGTGGACGGCAATTCATTTTTTTTATTATTCTTGTAAGTTAAATTTTTTTTTTGTAAACTTGAAACTTTCACCCAAACAGTTTTGTCAGCTCATCAAATAAACCTACTTTTTTTTCTTAAAGTGTCGCCGGGAATGGGGAGGTAGGGGGGCCCAACTTTTTAACAGGACCTGGGCCCAACTTCAGCTTGATCGGGCTCTGAGAACGATCTACAACCGGGCTACTTTTTACTTTTTCGATTTTGGGTTCAGATTTTTTTTTAAATTACTTTCACTTTCGGAACCGGTTCTGAAGATTCTATTCTCATATAAGAAAAATATAACATAATCGAAAAAGTAAAAACTAGCCCGGTTCTAGATCGTTCTCAGCTATCCTATGCAAAAAAAAAAAAAAAAAAAAAAAAAAAAAAAATCATTTAAAAAAATTAAAATCAAAGTGAGATATTTGAAAATAACGCCCACATGGACTTCATATGAGCGTTTTCTTTTCTTGCCTTTCCAAAAGGGCAAATTTCAGACATAAGTTTTAATTTATTTTTGTTCGGAAATGCATGAAACTAGCAGGTGTTGTTCAGAAACTATCCATCTTTCTATCTTTTACTTCCTTAAAACAAATTTTCTTAAAGACCCGGAGGCGTCTGCACAGATCATCACTTCTTCGAGTTAACGGATAAAATTTTAGGATTAGTTAAAAATCGATTCGCATATTAAAATGTAACTGTTCTGCCAAGTCACATCTTTGTGGAAACCACCTACACACCAAATTTTACTGGCTAATTGGTGGATTTTCCTGCACCCATTCCACCATGTCTCGAGCTGTTTTTAACATTTTTTTTTTTTTTTTTTTTTTTTTTTGCAAACGCAATAGATCGTTCAGAAAATAGTGTCAAAGTGGGCGTTTTGAACCGAATATCCGCGCTCAAGGGAGAAAAACCACTCAAGAAAGGATGAAAAACGTGTTTGCCACGTGATCAAAATCGTTTCTAACTCAATAGGTAATTTATTGATAAAAAAAATGGAAAACGCAGTCCGATTACAAATCGCTCCCATGGTCAGGCTTTCCAATTTTATATCTTTCTGTTAAAAAATGAATTTCTAAATGTGTCAAAACGGTTTGCGCTTGTTGAGCAGAGCAGTCACAAGAAGAAAGGAAAGCTCTAAGGTTAAGTCTATGGAGGCGTTATTTTCAAATTTCTCGCTTTGATTTTAATATTTTTGAATGATTTTTTTTTTTTTTTTTTTTTTGCATAGGATAGCTAAGGACGATCTACAACCGGGCTAGTTTTTACTTTTTCGATTTTAGTTATAGTTTTTTTTTTTTAATATTAGGATAGTTTCAATTTCAGAACGGGTTCCAACCGGTTCCGAAAGTGAAAGTATTTTTTTAAAAAAATCTGAAACCAAAAATCGAAAAAGTAAAAACTAGCTCGGTTGTAGATCACTTTAGCTATCCAATGGAGAAAAAAAAATCATTTAAAAGTATTAAAAATAAAGCAAGATATTTGAAAATGAAGCTCCCATAGACTTAACATTGGCGATTTCGTTTTTTCCCATGACTAGCGTGGCCTCATAAGGTGAAAGATGATGTCTAAATAAACAATTTGAAAAAAGTATAACGCATTTGAAAATCCAATTTCTGGTATTACTGTAAGAAAATCGGAAAAATATCCGATTTTTTTTGCTTTTTGTGTGTGTGTGTGTGTGTGCAGCCCTGTATATGATCTTTAAATTTGTGTGTATAGTACATACTTTACTAAATGTTACTTCAGTTGAACGAATAGTAGAATGGAAAATTTCCATGCAGCAGTTTCCGTGAATGAATGGAAATGTACAGTCGAGGGAAAAAAAAAGTAAACACCCCCTACTAACTCCTCAACCAATTATTGTAGATGAAAGTTACTGGTATCGAATGATTGGAAATAAAGTCTACTTTTAAATGACGTATATAAAATCTGCTTAGGGGGCCATCTACATATTAAAACGAATCCAAGCTTCATTTTTTTCAATGGCAATACCCAATTTTAACGAGATATTTCAAATCTTTGGTTCAAACTTTTCGTAAACCCCAAATTTCAAGTCATTTGAATGATAAGTTTTTGAATTATAAACATTCAAAATTTAGTGCTTCTAATGTTAAATTACATTTTCATATTTTTATTTATAACTTCTGAAATTATGATCCTAATGTTCTAATTTTTTGTGTAGCAATAATACTAATATACCCAAACATAAATACTTTGAATTTGCAATTTTTATAATTTTCTGATATGAATTATGAAATTAATATTCGAAAAAATTATGAATTGCAACCTACACTTTTTTTGATGGATTCAGATTTATTATGTCCTGCTTTATGGAAATCCAAAATTTCACATTTTTCTTCCAAATAGTTTTTAAATTATGCTTAAAAAACGGCAAAATGATTCTGTTAACAATCGAGTACCGAACTTCAATTTGGATACAGCCCATAAAATACACTCGTTTTAAACTTATTAATTTCTCGGAAACTTATGGTACGAATTGCATAACAATTTGCTTTTAGACTAATCGAAGGTTGTAGAGTTCATTTATGCTGTCAGAATTGTGTACTGCTATTGAACAAAACAAAGTTATGGTTCGTTTTAATATGTAGATGGCCCCCTAAGCAAATTTTATATGCATCATTTAAAAGTACACTTTATTTCCAATCGTTCGGTACCAGTCACTTTCTTCTACGTTAATTTGTTGAGACGTTAGTAAGGGGTGTTTGCTTTTTTTTTTCCACGACTATACTTGAGAATTTTTGGGCAGGCCTATACAGGATTAGGATCAACAGAATTTATACACAACAAATATTATTAGAAAAAATAATTCAATTTAAAAACGCATAAAGCATTTGAAAAACCAATTTCTGCTGTTACAATCAATAATGGGAAAAATATTGGATTTTCTTTTTGTGCAGTTGACTTATAACGCGATGCGTGATTTATTTATCAAAAAATGAAAAACGCATTTCTATCCCAAATCGATTCAATTGCCAGGCCTGGCAATTTTATGCCTTTACGTTTAAAAACAGGTCAGAAAATGCGTCAGAAAGTTTCGTTTGTTGATCAAGGGATTTGAGAACCGCCTGAAGAGTGTTACTCAAAAAAATATTTTTCCCCCCTCAACAGCTCGAAATTTCCTGAGACATTTTCAGACTCATTTTTAAAAGTAAAAACATGAAACTTGCTGAAGTGATTCTTGAAGAGATGTTTAAGAGGCCGTGTGATTTCCTTTTTCGCTTAATTAATTAGAATTTGATTTTTAAACAATTATTTTCTCGGTATGACCATTTCTTTTCATTTCCAGATCTCCCGCTTCAGAAAATTCGGTTCAAAACGCCAACTTTGACAGCATTTTTTACAATATTTTCTGCATTTATCAAAATATCGATAATCACGGCACATTATGTACTTTTTAAATAAGAGAATTTGCCAGTTTGATGCGTTTGAGAACAAAAATGAATTTAAAAATTAGTACAAAAATAAGCAGTTTGGATTGGAATACACCCTTAAGGCTGTTCTGAACTTCTCTGCTCAACACGCGCAAAACACTTTGACACATTTACAAATTCATTTTTTTACGGAAAGATATAAAATTGGAAGACCTGATTACGGAAGCGATTTGGAATCGAACTGTGTTTTCCATTTTTTGATCAATAAATTACCTAGAGTGAGTTATAAGCGATTTTGATCACGTGACAAACACTTTTTTCTCCCTTCGCTGACTGTTTTTTTTTTTTTTCTTCGGGAACTTCAGTTCAAAAGGTCCACTTTGACACTACTTTCTGAAAAATCTGTTGCGTTTGCAAAAGAAATGGGAAAAACAGCTCGATTACATAGTTTCTGGACAACGACATCTGCTAGTTTCATGCATTTCCAAGCAAAAATAAATTAAAAGTTATGTCATAAGGTTGCCCTTTTGGATTTGAGAACAGCCTCAATCATCTGCACATAGAAAAGGGTGAATGTTTTCCCTGCGACACACATAAAACCAAACGCAAATCGTGTGCTTTGATGTAAATGTTTAAGTGTATTGTAAATAAATATTCAATTTAATATTTATTTGAATCGTCCCAATGAACTAATTCTCGAACTTACATCGTGTTAGGTATTACGCATCTATACCGGTGGCGAGCGGTAGCATAGGGGCCATCCACAAATGATGTCACGCTTGGAGGGGGGAGGGAGTTTATGAAATTGTGACAGTTTGTGACAAGGGGGTAAGACGGGGTAAGAAGAAGTGTGACATCACACATTTTGGTTAAAATAAAAGCATTAAAAATCAGCAGATTAAATTTTAAAGTTATTTTGAAATTAAAGTATTTTGCATTCATACAGTAAAGATAACATTTAAAGCCAACTATATTAAATTCCATTTCAAATTCCAAAATACTACTGTTTCTAATTGTTCTTTCATATTAATATTTTATTATTATTGTATATTAAATATGTTTTTTGTTGTATCTCTCTATTCTAAAAAAAAGTAATTACCGCTGTCACCGCCGCCGGTTTTGAATACTTTGTGACCGGAGGTCTTTCTCCGTTAATATTAAGAAAAATAATGCATACAAAAATATGAAAATCGGTAGTATTATAGAAAAATGTTTTATAAACACGCTGATGCAGACAGTTTTCAAATCGAAGAATTATTTTAAGAGATATTTAATGCCAAAGTTGGACAAAATCGTTCCATTAAAAAAGTTTTATAAGAGCAAAAACTGTACATAGGAATTTAATCATTTTTATATCATTTTATGCGTCAGAATTTCCCGGTGTGCAGATTGCAGTTAGTTTTTTAATTTGAATAATTTTTCGAGGTTTTATTTCTATTTTAAATTCAAATTTTCAGCATTTCGAGAGATATTTTTTACAAATTTTAGAAAATTGTATTAATTTAAACTGTTGCCAATTGTATAAACAGCGCAAACAGTAATGTTTGCTTCAAATTAAAAATTTATTTTACACGTGACTATTATAAACAAAAAATATAAAAGCAGGAACTCATTGAAAATTACGTCATAAAAACTATAGTTACACGTGAATTTTAAATGAGAAAGAATATTGTAAAATAATAAATTCAGTAGCATGCGTTAGAAATCCTAAATAGGAGAATTTACGTCATATTACACTTATTACGTAAAATGAACAGAAAATAATATTGCAAAACAGTTTTAATTTAAAAATTGCGCGAGACATTTACTTGACATTTTAAGATGATCATAATATTTCATTTCTAACAAAAGTATTTTGACGTGAATATTAAAAAGAGAAAGAAAAGTTTGGTGAAAATTACGTCAGATTATAATTGTCAGATTCAAATTATAATTCAATCTTCCGAAATCTTTTTAAAGACGATCAAATTAGCGTGCTGTTAGAGTCTGCGGTGTCTGAACGGGGGTTGACGAGCGTAGCTCGTAGGGGGCAGAGCCCCCTAGTTTAATAAAAAATAAGTACACGAATCATTATTATTATTATGCTCACAAATGTCATTGGAACACATAGTTAAAAGTTTCAAAATAAGATTTGAAATATGATCTATAACATAGTACTTTGTTTTTGATCTGCAGGTATATGTTTATGTAATATAGCGTGCCATGTGACAAGAGGGGGGGGGGGAGGGGGTATGGTGAAGTGTGACACTTTGTGACAAAGGGGGGAGAGGGGGGTCAAAAATATTGAAAAAAAGTGTGACATCATATATAGATGACCCCATATCAATTAAAGAATATATACCAGATGTTTCAAAAGTTCAGTGCGAAAATTAAAAAAAAAAAAAAGCTATGGGTCGGAGAGACATGCGGCTTGCAGATAAATGTTCAGCGTGTTACGGGATTTTGTATGATACTTGCAAAAAAATGTTCAAAATCCCGACAACAGAGGACGCTACTGCGCATAATTCTATGGAATACTTCCATATTGCTCCCACAAAACAAGATTTGGATACAAAAATATTAGAGAATACTGTATATACACTTTTAATATGCAAAAATAATAATGGTGTTTGATGTTATTGTGATTGAAAATTGCACATGATAACCTATTGTTAGGAATTGATAAATTAATATTTTATTTATACGCACAGCTTTTGCAAAGGGCCGCTGTGAAAGGGTACTCTCAAATCCAAATGGGCAACTTTCTGACATAAGTTTGAATTTATTTTTGTTCGAAAATGCATGAAACTAGCTGGTGTTGTTGTTCAGAAACTATGTCATCGAGCTGTTTTTCTATTTTTTTCGAAACGCAATAGACCTTTCAGAAAATAGTGTCAAGGTGGACATTTTGAACCGAGTTTCCGCGCAAGCGGAGAATAAGCAATCAAAAGCAGGCGAAAAACGTCTTTGTCACGTGATCAAAAACGCTTATAACTCAATAGGTAATTTATTGATCAAAAAATGGAAAAAACAGTTCAATTCCAAATCGCTACCGTGGCCAGGCTTTCCAATTTTATATATTTCCGTTAAAAAATGAATTTGTAAATGTGTCAAAACGCTTTGCGCTTGTTGAGCAGAGCAGTTAAGAACAGCCTTAAACGCGAATCGTTGCTATAGCAATGAAGTTGTTTTTCTTTTCCTTTATTTTACATTTTTTTTATATCTCCAGAAGAGGTTAAAATTTGGGGGGTGGGGGGGGAGAGTCGACATCTGCTTTTATCGAGTAGTTAAAAAAAAAGAATGTTTTTGGAATGGTTATGTCTTCTTATCGTCTGTGGCTATAAAAGTTTTTTAGAAGAATTTTCGTCAATTTTCTGTATTAGCATGGCGAAAATTAAAATAGTACAGAAAGTGTATATATTACGATTACCTTTTGATGAAATAGAGAACGATTATCCATCTTCAGGGTAAACTTAATTTATATTTTGTAAATGTGTATGTATTGTCAATTCAACATTTCTTCGAATGTTCCATGTGTACTATTTTCTATATCTATGTAAATAAAAATGTAAATGTTAGTTTGTACAAAATCGCTAATCTCGGAAAGTTCCTCACCGATTGCTTTGAAATTCAAGGATTGAGTTGCATTTGAATACGAGCGTGTTGTTATGTACCTATTATGAACCTCGCTCCCCCTCCCCCCAATCCCCCCCACACCAGGGAGCGCTTTTTAATTTTCTTTCCCACACCCATCATGTAATGTGTCATTAGACAGCCCTTTGAGAACTCTTTCATATTATACACCTCTCCTTCCCCTCATCCCACTTTCCCACGGGGGGCACATTTCTATATAAATAAATATATAAATGTTTGTTTGTACAAAATTTTAAATCCTCGAAAATTCTTCATCGATTGTTTTGAAATTCCCTGTTTGCGTCGTTGCATTCGAATACGCGCATATTTTTATATGCATATCATGAACCTAGCTATGAACCTATCCCCCTCCCCCCCAATTTCCCCCCGGGGGGCACTTTTTAAAATTTTCCGTCACCCATTATGTGGCTGTGGTACATTGTTAGAAAGCCCTTGAACCGCTCTTTCATTTTATTCACCTCCTCTCACTTTGCCCCGGGGCACATCACTCAAATATTTCGTTAAGTATTTTTCATATTTTTTGTTTTTTCTTTGTTTATTAGTTCGTGTTTTTTCCCTTCTTTAATTTGTTGCAATTTTATATGGATTTTATATAACATTCTTTTTTCTTTTTCAGTGCAATCGATCTACTTTAGTTCATCCAAATAATGCCTTACAGAAGACCAAACTTGGGTTGACGCACTCGCGGAGCAGAAGCAGTACGACGAGTAATTGGAAATCAAACTGAGGAAGAACGGACATCAGCAAACGAGCAAAATAGACAAAAAATGGCTGAAATACGTGCCGGGAAGCATCAGAGCGACGTGCAGCCAGACTGGAAGATGCACGGTTGTAAGCATGGCGAGAGCGTTCTGCAGCTTCATTTGTACTTCGTTCTCAACAGAATGAACGCGACAGCCAGTGAGTAGCTGAAAGACGTCAACGAGAAACAGCAGATTAGCGCCAAACACGACTCCATGCTCAGCAAACACACGATTACAATTGCCTTCCATTCCGGTGCAACCCAGTTGATGATTTTAGTTTGAGCCGGCATGTTCTCATCAAGGCCTCCTTATCATAATAACACATGATAAGGGATAATATGATAAGGGAGTCTTGGTTCTCATCAGATCTATGACTGAAGTGTGTCCTTATTGAAAGGTCTGAAATTTAATGGCGAAACGATAGGAATGTGCTGCGCCTCCGGAAAAATTAAACTGTCTCAACTTAGAGAACCGCCAGAGCCATTAAAATTTTTGCTTGCGGGATGTATAGCAGAATCAAAGATTTTCCTATCTAACATCAGGAAATACAATTCATACTTCCAAATGACGTCGTTCGGCGCAGAAATCGTAACAGCTCAAATCATGCCAACTTTCAAAGCGAAAAGACAAATGTATCATAAAGCCGGCTCCCTGCTTCCATTCCCAGATGATCAAAATAAATTCTACAAATGTATTTCATCGGTGATGGCAATGATGAATTGAATGCACACTGGAAACGATGGATATCCTTTATACAGAAGAAGGTCAGCAGAAGATGGCGATAAATTAGCAACCATACAAATGCGAAACAATGACATCGAAATGTATAACTGTTGAGTTGTTCCATATTCGCCTTAGCTGTCAAAAACATACAAGGCGCAAATAAACGTGGAATACTGTAACTTCGTTAAATCGATCAAGTACATTTGTAAGTACACGAATAAAGGTAGCGACATGGCAGTTTTTGGCATGCAATCAGAATGAAGTGATAGGCATGCGGTCATACGCATCAATTAAATCGTACAGTATCCAGCTGGAAGATACATAAGTATAAATGAAGCTGTATGGCGAATTATTTGGTTTCCCATGCATGAGCGAAGTCCATCTGTCGTTTCATTTAACGGTACATCTAGAAAATGGACAATTCGCTTCTTATTTCACAGCTTCAAATGTGCAACAAATAGCCCTGAATCCACCGGCTACAAATTTAACTGCTTTCTTCACATTATGTCAAAATGACGTGTTTGCGAAGAAACTGGTGTATTCGGAAGTGCCTAAGTATTGCACACGGAAAGCGAGTAGAAAATCATTTGAGGCTGTTCCCAACTACTCTGCTCAACAAGCGCAAAACGTTTTGACAAATTTACAAATTCACTTTTTAACGAAAAGATATAAAATTTGAAAGCCTGGCCATAGAAGCGATTTGGAATTGCACTGTTTTTTCCATTTTTTGATCAAGTCATTACGTATTGAGTTAGAAGCGTTTTAGATCACGTGACAAACCGTTTTTCACCCGCTCTTGAGTGCTTTTTCTTTCTTCGCTCGGAAATTCGATTCAAAACGCTTACTTTGACACTTTTTTCTGAAAGATCTATTGCGTTTGCAGAAAAATGGAAAAAACAGCTCGATGACATAGTTTCTAAACAACAACACCAGCTAGTTTCATGCATTTTCGAACAAAAATAAATTAAAACTTATGTCAGAAAGTCGCCCTTTTGGATTTGAGAATACCCTTGAACGACGCAATCGAGGAGAGGACAACCTGGCATATTCAAATAAACGATGATACACAAACTACACTATGCATCCCAATCGAAATGAATGCTTCTTTCTTTGCATGCTGTTGGTAAATGTGCCCGTTTTAACATCTTTCCAGCAATTGAGAATTGTCAATGGCGTTACATATATCACTTTTTGCAGCGCATGTAAAGCTCTGAATTTATTGGAGAATGACCGATACTTGGATGCATGCATTAATCATGCGTGCAACACGTCACACCGAAAAAAGATTCGTGCATTGTTTGCAATCATATTGACCGCCTGCTCTCATCCATCTCCAACGAAGTTCTGAGAGAAATACAAATCGCACATGGTTGAAGGTCCGTCGAAATTCAAATATAAATACGGATTTCACAGCCGAAATCTACAACGAAGCGTTGATAATGATTAGAGATTTGTGCTTAGATATCACGAACAAAGTTCTCAATCAATTGGGAACGCCATCACCGAATCTGCAGCTGCTTCGTTCGATGTAGAATTGTGTCATGAACAGAATTGCAATACAGGTGATTTTTTACGTATATGCAATCAAATATTCCTAAGCTAACGCTTGAGCAAAAAGGCATTTACGATCAAATAATGCAAACTGTCAATAACAGGGTTGGAAAAATATTCTTCTCAGATGCACCGGGAGGAACGGGTAAAAAGTTCCCAATTAGATTAATTCTGACATCAATTCGATCCCAAAATGATTCGATCCCCATAGCCTTAGCTCTTGCGTCGTCCGGAATAACTGCGACATTGCTACCAGGTGGAAGACCTGCTTTCTGCATTCAAATTACCATTAAAGATGCAATTCATTGAAACTCTCACGTGCAACACTTCCAAAGCATCCAACATGGGAAAAGTATTGCAGAAATGAAAATTTATTGTTTGAGATGAATGCACAATGGCGCACAAAAAATCTTTCGCGGCTCTTGATCGATCATTGCAAGATTTGCGTGGAAACTTATCAGACCATGTGGGAACGGATTAATATTGCTTGCAAGAGATTTCAGGCAAACATCACCTGTAATTCCTCGATCGACACCAGCGGACGAAATAAATGCTTGCCTGAAATACTCTACTTTGTGGCTATAAGTAAAGACGTTAAAATTAACTACAAATATGCGTGTCCAGTTGTAAAACGATCGATCAGCTGAGCTTCTCACATCAGTTGCTGGAATTTGGGAACGCAAGGTGCTGGTTGATCTGACCTCAGGACGAATTTCATTGCCTCATAATTTCTGCAATTTAGCAACGTCAAAAGAAGAACTAGCTGAAAAAATATTTCCCAATATTCAAACCGATACCGAGATAAGAATCACGAATGGCTGAGTGACTAAGCTATTCTTGCGGCCAAGAACAAAGACATCTAAGAACTTAACAGCATTATTCAGTCTAACATTCAAAACGAGGCAGTCACATACAAGTCAGTCGACACTGTTGTGGAAGAAGATGAAGCAGTTAATTATCCAATATAATTTTTTAATTCACTCGATGTGCCAGGGATGCCACCTCACGTATTGAAATTGAAAATCGGCATGCCAATTATCATGTTACGAAATATCCACCAACCAAGGCCTTGCAACGGCACGCGGCTTGCAGTAAAATAATTTAATGAGCAGCGTCGTAAAGGCAACAATCTTGACAGGATCTTTCAAAGGTGAAGCTGTCCTCATTCCCCGTATTCCTGTGATTACAACGGACATGCCATTTCAATTTAAGATATTGCAATTTCCAAGTTATTTTGGCTTTTGAAATCACTATCAACAAAGCTCAGAGTCAATCTTTATAAATATGCGTTTTAGATCTGGACACGGATTGCTTCTCACGCGGACAAGTATATGTTGCGTGTTCTAGAATCGGCAAACCAGACAATGTCTATATCTGCACCGACAATGGAACAACAAAAAATATTCTATGCCCACAAGCACTGTGAAATTAAACATGTTAGAAAAGCGCGCTTTCTATTTTTTTTCTTTTCCATTAAACCAGACTGAGCCACAGAAACGCGTGGCCGGGTACAGCAGTATGTAACTAAACTTTGCGATCAAGCAAAACAAGTTCAATCTATAGAACATTTCGAACCCAATATTATCTTTGATAACATGCGAACACTTCTCATATCATATGCAAGTATATCATCTGACATCATATGACGTGAACCCAGGAATGCATTGATAAAAGCAGACGCGTGCATGGGCTACTCATACTCACTAGTCGCCGTCGTCATGTTATTGTCTCAAGATCAAGCGTTACTAGTTAAGATGTACTGTAAGATTTTGGAGCGTTCGACAACCACTCTACGGAAGTTTCAGTCGATGACGTGATGACGAGGGTAAAACGTAGAAAAGGACCATTTTCAGCACTTGGATTTCTGCGAATATTGCGGGATTTGAAGCAACAGGTTCTGTTGAAGACGTGCCACGCAGTAGGAGACCATCCAGTACAGTGGCCGCAACCGTGGAGGAACATATCCATAACGAAGTCGAGTCATCACCGCGTGGAACAGCCAGTGCTCGTGCAGTTTCACGTCTCTAAGGCATACCAGTAACTACAGTTTGGAGAGACCTCCTAATGACATTACGAAGGTGTCCGCATAAAATCCAAAATGTTCAGCAACTGCTGCCACAGTATAGACCAAAGCACGAAGCATTTACACGGTGAGCCTTGAGAACGATGACGCTTGATTATTTAACATTTTACTGGAGGGTGAGGCCTATTTCTCTCTACATTTTGGAGTTAATTCTCAAAATTGCCGTATTTGTTCTATTAGCAACTCTCATGAGCACGCTGAAGTGCCGATGCAGGCAGCAAAAGTGACTGTATGATGTGGATTACCCCATCGTTATGATCGGCACTGTACCTAAAAACTTGGACCATAACAGGTGCACGGTATAATCACTTGTTGCTTGCTATTGTCCTTCCTAACCTACAGGAACGCAAGGAATTGGATACGAACGTTTTCATGCACGATGGAGCCCCACCGCACACGGCACATCAAGTGATGGTGTTACTACAGTCAACGTTTGGCACCGATCGCGTATTGAGTAGACATGGCAGGCATGAATGGCCTCAGAGATCACCAGATTTCACACCCTGTGATTTTTTGTTCTGGGTCTGCCTCAAATCAAACTTCTATAGAGGAAATCCCCATTCCTTACCAGTACTGAAAGATGCCATATGTCAGGAGTTAGTAGCCATTCCCGTTAAGGTTGTTCTGAACTGCTCTGCTCAACAAGCGCAAAATGTTTTGACACATTTACAAATTGATTATTTAACGAAAAGATATAAAATTGGAAGGCCTGACTATGGAAGCGATTTGGAATCGAACTGTGTTTTCCAATTTTTGATAACTAAATTACTTATTGAGTTATAAGCGATTTTGATCACGTGAAAAGACGTTTTTATCCCTTCGCTGACTGGTTTTTCTCCTTTTTTCGGGAACTTCGGTTCAAAACGTCAACTTTGACACTATTTTCTGAAAGATCTATTGCGTTTGCAAAAAATAAAAAAATAAAAACTCGATTACATAGTTTCTGAACAACTACACCTGCTAATTTCATGCATTTCTGACCAAAAATAAATTTAAACTTATGTCATAAAGTTACCCTTTTGGATTTGAGAACGGCCTTAAAGCAACAGGTTCTGTTGAAGACGTGCCACGTAGTGGGAGACCATCCAGTACAGTGGCCGCAACCGTGAAGTAACATATCCATAACGAAGTCGAGTCATCACCGCGTGGAACAGCCAGTGCTCGTGCAGTTTCACGTCTCTAAGGCATACCAGTAACTACAGTTTAGAGATACCTCCTAATGACATTACGAAGGTATTCGCATAAAATCCAAAATGTTCAGCAACTGCTGCCACAGGAGGGACCAAAGCGCGAAGCATTTGCACGGGGGGTCTTTAGAACAATTACGCTTGATTATTTAACATTTTACTGGAGGGTGAGGCCTATTTCTCGCTAGATTTTGGAATTAATTCTCAAAATTGCCGTATTTAAGCTACTAGCAGCTCTCATGAGTACGCTGAAGTACCGTTGCAGCCAGCAAAAGTGAGTGACTGTATGGTGTGGATTTACCGCGTCGTTATGATTGGTTCTTTCTTCTTTGAAGAATGTTGTCCCACGGGCCTAAAACTTGCCCCATAACAGGTGCACAGTATAAACACTTGTTGCGTACTATTGTCCTTTCTAACCTACAAGAACGCAAGGAATTGGATACGAAGGTTTTCATGCGCGATGGAGCCCCACCGCACAGGGCACATCAAGTGATGGTGTTACTACAGTCAACGTTTGGCACCGATCGCGTATTGAGTAGACATGGCAGGCATGAATGGCCTCAGAGATCACCAGATTTCACACCCTGTGATTTTTTGTTCTGGGTCTGCCTCAAATCAAACTTCTATAGAGGAAATCCCCATTCCTTACCAGTACTGAAAGATGCCATATGGCAGGAGTTAGTAGCCATTCCCGTTAAGGTTGTTCTGAACTGCTCTGCTCAACAAGCGCAAAATGTTTTGACACATTTACAAATTGATTATTTAACGAAAAGATATAAAATTGGAAGGCCTGACTATGGAAGCGATTTGGAATCGAACTGTGTTTTCCAATTTTTGATAACTAAATTACTTATTGAGTTATAAGCGATTTTGATCACGTGAAAAGACGTTTTTATCCCTTCGCTGACTGGTTTTTCTCCTTTTTTCGGGAACTTCGGTTCAAAACGTCAACTTTGACACTATTTTCTGAAAGATCTATTGCGTTTGCAAAAAATAAAAAAATAAAAACTCGATTACATAGTTTCTGAACAACTACACCTGCTAATTTCATGCATTTCTGACCAAAAATAAATTTAAACTTATGTCATAAAGTTACCCTTTTGGATTTGAGAACGGCCTTAAAGCAACAGGTTCTGTTGAAGACGTGCCACGTAGTGGGAGACCATCCAGTACAGTGGCCGCAACCGTGAAGTAACATATCCATAACGAAGTCGAGTCATCACCGCGTGGAACAGCCAGTGCTCGTGCAGTTTCACGTCTCTAAGGCATACCAGTAACTACAGTTTAGAGATACCTCCTAATGACATTACGAAGGTATTCGCATAAAATCCAAAATGTTCAGCAACTGCTGCCACAGGAGGGACCAAAGCGCGAAGCATTTGCACGGGGGGTCTTTAGAACAATTACGCTTGATTATTTAACATTTTACTGGAGGGTGAGGCCTATTTCTCGCTAGATTTTGGAATTAATTCTCAAAATTGCCGTATTTAAGCTACTAGCAGCTCTCATGAGTACGCTGAAGTACCGTTGCAGCCAGCAAAAGTGAGTGACTGTATGGTGTGGATTTACCGCGTCGTTATGATTGGTTCTTTCTTCTTTGAAGAATGTTGTCCCACGGGCCTAAAACTTGCCCCATAACAGGTGCACAGTATAAACACTTGTTGCGTACTATTGTCCTTTCTAACCTACAAGAACGCAAGGAATTGGATACGAAGGTTTTCATGCGCGATGGAGCCCCACCGCACAGGGCACATCAAGTGATGGAGTTACTACGGT
Organism: Maratus speciosus; assembly: GCA_963932465.1. NCBI lineage: Eukaryota > Metazoa > Arthropoda > Arachnida > Araneae > Salticidae > Maratus > Maratus speciosus. The sequence continues at coordinate 319,309,519 of OZ010798.1, read as the reverse complement.
CAACGTTTGGCACTGATTGCCTATTGAGTAGGCATTGCGGACATCAATGACCTCAGAGATCACCAGATCTCACACCCTGTGATTTCTGGTTGTGGGGCTACCTCAAATCACGCGTCTATTGAGGAAATCCCCAGTCCATAATAACACTGTAAGATGCCATACGGCAGTCGTTAGTAGCCATTCCTGTTGATATTCTGTTCCATGCTGTAACTGGTGTAATGCCGCGACTACACTCTGTATCGGAATGTGGAGGTGGACATATTGAGCATTTGCAGCTGTAAATCATTCTGAAATAAAATGTCTCATTCCAAAATTATTACCTTTTTTTTCCTTTTTTTATTTGTAGTGGCAGTATTAGTAGTAGTCCCACTATTGTCAAGACTTTGAACTATTTTTTTTTTTGTAGTGGTAGTAGTAATAGTACACTGGTGTCCAAAATTAAGGACCAATCACAAAACGCTAATTTTCAAGTACGCGAATACTCAAAAGGAATTAATATAATTCGAATAATTACTATCTCTACAGCACAGCTAGTCCATATGACATCTCATTCATGTCACGTCACAAGTGTCACAGTCACTACGGTGAAGCCAAAAATAAGGAAATTCCATACATCTCATTATGAGTCTCAAATGATCACTATATGTGACTCTACTGAGACGTCACTGTGACTGCTGCTTTGTGGCTAGTCACCGTGTGACTTTACAATGTAGTTACATTGTGACTCTCATGTGACTGTCATCTGTAGACTCAATTTCAAAGTCATCGTGAGCGCTGCATTGTGATAAGTTATCAAATAGTGTCACATTAAAGTCATATGATGACTTTCAGGTGACAGAGTTGCTGTCACCTGAGGTACTGTTAAGTAACCATTGTGCTCTTTTGTGAAAAGTCACCATGTGACTATAATGTGATATTATTTGGTGACTTATCCTAATTCAACGTTCATGATGACTTTGAAATTGAGTCTAAAAATGACAGTCACATGAAAGTCACAACGTAACTACATAGTACAGTCACTTGGTGACTCGTGACAAATCAGCAGTCACATTGACATCTCAGTAGAGTCACATATAGTGATCATTTGAGACTCATAATGAGACTTGTGGAATTTCCTATCTTTTGTTTCACCGTAGTGACTGTGACACTTGTGACCATGTGGGATATGAATGAGATGCTATATGGACTAGCTGTGCTGTAGGAATAGTAATTATTTGAATTATATTATTTCCTTTTGAGTATTCGCTTACTTAAAAATTAGCATTTTGTGACTGGTCTTTAATTTTGGACATCAGTGTAGTAGTCCCACTATTGTCGAGACTGAACTATTTTTTTTTCTGTATGTTTTGCTCCGAACTTTTCAAACACCCGCTATATCTTCACGTACGGTAGGTTGAAATCGGAGTAATGTTTATCACAATGGCGTCAGCGTCTATTACAAATTTCTAACTATCTTTTAAATTTTTCATTAAAACAAAACAAATTTAATATATATCTTTAACCCAAATAGGAAACACTATGAAAGAAATGATGCAATTTTAAATACATATTAAAGACTGTAAATCTAAACAGTTTTAAAGGAAAGAGAAAAGCAGCTCAATATTGTTTTAAAATCAAAATTTGTTTCATTAAAATTCATGAAACAGAAGCGGGATCATTTGTTATTTTAATTGGAAGTTCAAAGAAACGGAAACTAAAGGTGAAGGACGATGTTTGCGGTCTACAATGCAAAGAGATTTTTCACACCGCATGCTAATCAAGGAAGGGCTTGAAAGTGGAACGTGGGTAAATAGCGTAGGTAAGTGACGTGCGAAGGGAATATTTCGCTTCGATAAAGATTAAGGCTGTTCTCAACTGCTCTGCTCATCAAGCACAAAACATTTTGACACATTTACAAATTCATTTTTTAACGGAAAGATATGAAATTGGAAAGTCTGAGAATGGAAGCGATTTGGAATTGAACTGTATTTTCAATTTTTTGATACATAAATTACCTATTGAGTTATAAGCGATTCTTTTCACGTGACAAAGACGTTTTTCGACCTTTCATTCGAGAATATTCTTCTTTCGCGTAGAAATTCGGTTCAAAACGTAAAATCTTTCAGAACATAGTGTCAAAGTTTTGAACCGAATTTCCGAGCAAAAGAAAAAAGAGACTCCAAGAAAGAGAGTTAAAATTTCTATTAGAATTAAGGCTGTTCTCAACTGCTCTGCTCAACAAGCGCAAAAAGTTTTGACACATTTACAAATTCATTTTTTAACGGAAAAATATAAAACTGGAAAGCCTGACATAGAAGCGATTTGGAATCGAACTGTGTTTTCCTTTTTTTTTAATCAATAAATTACCCATTGAGTTATAAGTGATTTTGATCACGTGACACGGCATTTTTCTCCCCTTACTGACTGGATTTTCTTCTTTCGTTCGGAATTTCGGTACAAAATGCCAATTTTGAAAGTATTTTCTGAAAGATCTATTGCGTTTACAAGAAAACGGAGAAAACAGCTCGATGACATAGTTTCTGAATAACAACGCCTTCTAGTTTCATGCGTTTCCGAACAAAAATGAATTAAAATTTATGTCAGAAAGTTGACCCTTTCAATTTGAGATCAGCGTTAAGGATCGACCGAAACAGGTTTTTAAGACTGAAACCGTATTTCGGTAATCTGCGTATTTTCGGCCGAAAACGAAAACGTAAAAAAAAATTATTAATTAATGCATACATAAATATACATACTAAGGGTGTTCGTAAATCCGAAAGGAGGACAACTTTATGACATAAGTTTTAATTTAATTTTGTTCCGAAATGCATGAAGCCTAGCAGCTGTTTTTGTTCAGAAACTACGTCATCGAGCTTTTTTTTCCGATTTTTTTTTTTTATTTTTTTGCAAACGCAATAGATATTTCAGAAAATAGTTTCAAAGTGGGCGTTTAAAACCGAATTTCCGAACGAAAGGAGAAAAACCACTCAAGAAAGCGCGAAAAACGTGTTTGTCACGTGATCAAAATCGCTTATAACTCAATAGGTAATTGATTGATCAAAAAATGGAAAATACAGTTCGATTCCAAATCGCTTCCATGGTCAGACTTTCCAATTCTATATCTTTCTGTTAAAAAATGGGTTTCTAAATATGTCAGAAAAAACGTTTTGCGTTGAGCAGAGCAGTTCTGAACAGCCTTAACTAATTATGCGTGTTTATAAAATATACACTGCTCAAAACAATTAGGGGAGCACATGGTTTTAACGAAATTACCCAAATATTTACACCGATAAGTAACGTAAAATAAAACATCCATAATTTAAAGTGCTGTAGAAAACAGATAAAGAAAACTTCACACTTAAATTAAAGTTTATGACGTCAAAAACTGGAAAAAGGTGATAAGTGTAGAAATCGGGATTTTGCAGAAACGTCTGTTTTACTTCCTCAGTTGTAAAATTCAATTGCTCAGCTTGTGTTTTGAGAAAAGGTGGCTTGAAAATGTCACAACAACATGATTTACCGCAATCCCTGGCTTGGTGTGTTATCTGGACAGTTGAATTTGGGGAAACACAACGAAGTTTGCAACGCTGTTGGAGTCGCAAGAAGTGTCCATGAAAGGCTGTGGAATCGATTCCAAGACACATGGAATGGTAGTCATCGACAAGTGCAAGGTCGAAAATGTGCTAACACAGAAACAGATGACCGATATATCCTGTTAACAGCCCGTCGAGACGAAACGGACAATTCTATACTCAGCTGCAAACACAGTTGTTCTTGGCCAAAGCACGAAGGCTGTCCCCACAAACAGTCCAAAATAGGCTTCATCAGGGTGGTCTCTATGCACGTAAGCCAATGGACTGTATTCCGTTGACCTCAAGCCACTGTGCGGCCCAAAGAAGGTGGGGAACTGAACATCTAGTTTGGAGGCAACGTTGTTGGAGTGAAATTCTGTTTACAGACGAGTCCCGATTCAGTCTGGATGTGACATCTGATGTGTTTTGGCATGGAGAGAAAGAGGCACTCAAAATAATTTCACATTCGTTCGTGAAAGATCGCATTACAGGTGAGGTGGGTTGATGCTCTTGGCTGGAATCAGTATAGGTGGACGTACGGGCCTGCATATCATTCGGAATGGCACATTGACGGTCTGAATTTATACAGACGAGATACTGAGACCTCATGTCGTATTTTATGTTGCGATAATTAGTGATTTCTTTTTTTCCATGCATGATAATGCCAGACTTTATACAGTTCGTCTTGTGGAAAACATGCTTGAAGCTAAAACAATACAGCGTATGGAATGACCAGCATGCTCTCCTGACCTAAATCCGATCGAGCATGTTTGGGACATACTCCGACGACGCATTGCTGCAAGACCGAGGTCTCCTTTTACTGTCCGGGACTTGGAGATTGCAATTCTTGAGCAGTGGATCAGTATTCCCCAAATTCTTATCGATAACCTCATCGCATCCGTACAAAACAGGTGTGCAACAGTCTTAGCTGTTCGAAGATACCACACGCCATATTAAAAATCTAGCATCATTTCTAAACAATACTTTTTTTATGATTTACATGAAACCAAATTGTTGCCCTTAACCATCTTTTCATGTTCTTTTCATCTTTTCAAAAAATAAAAGCTCCCTTGCCATTTTTTTGCGTCTTTTTTTTTATGTATTGCGCATTGCTACACGTGTACTATCAATTTTATGCCCATACATTGCTGTTTTGCACTGTTCTCTTCACTTTTTTGCTTGCTCCCCTAATTTTTTTAAGCAGTGTACATAATTATTAATTAATTATACGAACGGTACAAGTTGGCTCCCTGTGCCTCTGACCAAAACTTTTATTTTCGTATAAAATAGAATGTAATTCATTCATCAACTACAAAGAATGATTTTCTAATTAAACGAATTTCATCTAATTAAAAAATGTTGTAACTATAGTGTCAGGTTCTGAGAAATATATGCTATTAGAACTACGGTTATACATTATTTTCTTACTTGTATATTGTCTGTGTACTGGGAATTTTAAAGCAACACTCTTTTCTTATCTGAAATTTAATCCGAGCTAGTGGGTTAGATAGGGGAGTTGAAGGAACGTGGTTTATGAATAGAGTGAGGTCCCTGCAATTCAAATGCATACCTGAGATAAGGCAGACAAAAAGATTTCACCAGATTACGAAATAACGGACGTCACGGAAGGTGAAAGGGAAGATTCGATGGATTGGAAGAAGGGAAGGGGACCCTGATGGCAGAAGAAAAACCCCGTTGATATTTTGGGGAGAGGAGGGAGATCAGTTAAGGCGTATAGCTGAAAGTGGGTGGTTGCTTTCTCGCGGAGCCTGGAACTCAATGTGTGAGTTTGTTCCAGGGTAGCTCGTGGATAGAGCTTCATTAGGCAGTGAAGCTCTTGGAGTATAGAGCTAATGAGCTGGGAGATTAATAGTGAACTCCGATAAATCTAATTTAACTAGCGTAGGGTGAGAGGAATATAAAGTAGTTTAACAGTATACAGCAAGTATTTACTGTATTTAATTTAATGTTGAACCAGATCACTTATATCTGAGTTCTTAAGTGTAAATAGTGTGTAAATAAACTGTTAATTAAGTTTAATTGAAAGAGTTGGTTTTCTTTCCAACAATCCTCTCATAGCATGACAGATATCACGTAATCATATTGGTGGTGGCAGCATATAAATAGTAAAGGATTTCTTCAAAGTTGTGTGGCCTAAGAGGAAGCCCGACATATAGATACCGCGATTTATCATTTATAAGGATTTTCGTAAATGATCATTTGTTACACTAATACTTCTCAAAGAGTATTCAAAACACTTCTGCGGTTTCAAACTAAACGGTTTTCTATTATTATTATGTCTGCAGCTTTTAATGAGCACATGAAAAGCGTTTTCAGAGTTTAGTCCTATAGGCATTGCTTGCTTTATAATTTGCACTCACGTCTTGAGTCTATCATAACTGATAATTATAAACAATGAAGTTCATAGCAATAAATAAAGAGTGTCTCATTTGAGCCGATAAAGCTCAAATGAATGAGTCATGTTGAAAATTTACGAAGGAAGAAACGAGATTTTTGGAATACAGGTAGTTTCGGTCCGGACGAATTTTCAGCAGCGTTTTCGCCGAAACTCTGATCTTAAGCCGAAAACAAAAACGAAACCAAATTTTCGGTCGATCCCTAATAAAGATGTTTCAAATGCAAAAGAGCTACTTTCTTAATTCATTTTTGTTCAGAAAAAGCACGAGCTGAGCGATTGGTGTTATTCAGCAACTATGCAATCGAATGGCGTTTTCCATTTTTTGGAAAAGGCAGAAGATATTTGAGAAAATATTGACAAAATGAGCCTTTTGAACCGAATTCTCGACACGACAGCGCGAGGAAGGAGAAAAACTCGCCACGTGAAAAGAATCGCTTATAAAAGAAATTTGTTTATCAAAAAAGGGAAAACGCTATTCGATTCCAAATCGCTCAAATAGTCAGGATTGCAATTCTGAAGCATTAATAAGTATAAAATCCCACATCTCCCTGAAAGGAAAGCATTCGAATTACCGTTGTTACAATGCTTTAACACACTGTAAAGAACTAATTCATTACAGAAAACTAACATTTTCCACCGATAGATGGCGGTAGTCATCTGAGGATAGAAGATTGTTCTGTTTTTTCGAACTCCGAAGCGAGAAGCTGGAGTGAGCGCGCAGAGTGTTGTTTTGGTTGTGAAGGTGACTCGACGAGTGATGTAGTTAAAAAAGTAGAAATTGTTACCGCGATTATATTTTGTGTTTTGTGTTCGTAAATTTGTGTTTTGTGAATGTCATATTAAATCAAGAAAAACCATCCGATGGCCTCTTCATTTATCAACTGTGGTCATTGTTAAAGTATACCATAGTCTCCTACATTACACACGAGTAAAGATGGTGGCAGCTCGGTACGATTCCATGGTGAAATGACCAGTGTTCTTAAGTAAAGATGCAACTAGCAAGTAAGCCAGTTCCATATTTTTGTATTTATTAGTACCTTGAATCATCTGTTATCGATTAAATTTCTTTTAATCTGGATTAACTAGATTTAATTGCTTGCGTAAATTAATTTCAAGCTTTAGAAAAAGCGCGGGTTAATTGGGCATATTTCAAGTACTGATATATACTGAACTTATTCGCATCATATCAAATAAAAAATTTGAATAATATTAAAAATTATTTCATTAAGCTGTTCTCTTTATAAAATATTGTGTTCTTAGGCATTTTACCTTAGAAATATTAAGATATGTTCTTAAAGTTGAAATAATAATAAATAAAGTTTATTTATATATTTTGGGGGATACTTATGATGGTGATAATTCTTTTGAATCAAAATGATTTAATATTAAATGGTATGATTTCATTCTTTAAAGGAACGAGATTTTGAAAAAAATAAAATTTCTATCTTACCGTTTTGTCATTTGGATCAATGCCAAAATTACAAAGTTCGAAAGAAAAAAATGTTGGAAGTCAGATAAATTCTGTTTTTTCTTTATTTGATTATTTAGTTATTCTAAAAATAGAATAGATGATATTTTCGTTCTTTGATTCTGATTGCAAAATGAATGTGGATTTGATATTTGTTTTGTTAATTTTTAAAGAAAAAAGTTATTGAGTTTAAAACGGAAAAATAAATAATTCTGTTTTGTTTGTTGAGTTTATGTAAAAAAAAATAAAAACTTGATAAATATCGAGTAAAAGATAAAAGTGTTATTTTCATTTGGAAAAAGAAATTCAGTTGAATATTTTGTAATTTACTCTTTTCATGTAAAGAAATGAAAATGTTAAGTGGGTTATTTTAAATATTTTTTTTGCGAGTAATTTGTTATGCTTGCATAAAAAGGGTTGAGAATTAAGAAAAATTCTCGTATTTACTTAGTTTGATTGGTTTAATTTTAATTGCGTAATTTAATTATTGTTTTTGAAATAAGTGTGTTTATTGAATAAAATACAGTTCTGAATGTTGAAAAAAAAATTCTTTTATCATCTTAATTGTATTTTTGACACAATTACATATTTACTTATTTAATTTGTTTAAAAAGTTGCACAGTGTTTAATTTACTAAGAATTTGATAGAGGTGGATTTTAGAATTGCTTTATTAATTAAAATTTATTATATTGGCTTAAAAGTTTTGTTGCTAGTTTAAGTAGGAGACTTCTGAGTTCTATTAATTAGAAATTAAGCATTCTGATTTTGTTTCGGTTTATCTAAAATTAAGATGGCCTATTTAGCAAAAGCTAGAAGAGCAGACTTGTTGGAAATTTGTGATGAATTGGAATTGGAAGTTGATCTTTCGAAAATGATTCCAGAAATTAAGAAAATTATTGCAGAAAGCGAAGTTTACAAGGAAGAAGAGGTTAGACTCATGTTAGACCGAGTAATAGAAGATAGGAAAACGAGAGAAGAGAGAGAGAAAGAAGAAGAAGAAAGAATTCGACAAGAAGAAAGGGAAGAACGTATGGCTAAGGAAGCTCATGAACATGAACTAGAATTAAAAAAATTGGAGCAATTGCAAAGAATTTCTGAACAGAACGATGGATCAGGAAGAAAGGTTGATGTCGGACCAAAAATACAGTTGGCACAAACTGTTCCGAAATTCGACGAAAAATTTGATGAGATGGGTCTCTTTTTAATTAATTTTGAGAGAAGAGCAGAGATGGCTAAAGTTTCGAAGAGTGAATGGGTTGCATACTTGTTAGCTGTTTTGCCCACAGAGGTTACAAACATGTTAGCTAGGGAATCGCCTGAAGATGCGATTAACTACGATTTTGTTAAAAATCTTATATTAGAAAGATATAAGTTGAATAGCGAGAAACTGAAGCAATGTTTTTATCGGCATCATAAAACGCCAGACAAATCTTGGAGGAATTATGCGCAGGAACTCACTAGTTATTTTACAGCCTGGATTACAGAATTAGGTGTTGAAAAGTTTGATCAACTTAAAGATTTAATTATTACAGAACAGTTAAAGTTTCGAGTGCCCGCGGAAACAAAAGAACATTTTCTAGACAATTGGTTAAATTTCGTGACGCCTTTAGATTTGGCTAAGAAATTGGATGACTATGAAAGTATCAAAGAAAGTTTTAAAAAGAAAGAACTTCCGAAAAAGACCATGTCTAATTTTCTATCCCAATTTAAAAATTCAAATAACTTTGACTACAAGAAAGAAAGTAAGGATAATAAGCCTAAATTGCCAATTAAATCAGAATCATTAACTGGGAATCATAGAGAAAGAGAATTTGATAAGAAGAGAACGTTACGTTGTTACGAATGTGGATCAAGCACTCATCTTCGTCCTCAATGTGATAAACTTAAGAAATCGCCAGAAATCATTTCTCATGTTAAGGTGGAAGTTAGGCAAGATTCGTCAATAACGCCTTATCTTAGTGTGGGGAAAGTAAACGGCGTACAAATGGAAATTTTAAGGGATACGGGTGTGACAATAGATTTAATTGCACAAGGGTATGTCAAACCGCATATGTATCTGAACGAAAAAGTGTGGGTACGGGTGCCCTTACACGATGGTCTATTCTGTTTACCTCTTGCAGAGATTGAATTAGACTGTGAAATGGGACATGTGATAACTAAAGCTGCTGTCTCAAGAGACTCTGTAGATTTAGGAAGATATTTGTTAGGAAATAAAACAGCCGCTTTATTTGAACATTGTAAAGAAGAAAAGGCAGTGAAAGAGCATATGATTAATGCTGTTCAAACCAGAGCTCAGAAGAAAATTCTGGAAGCAGAGAAGGTTTCTCATGAAGAACCTGAAATGCACGAAATTTCTGATGAAACTGTAGAAAAGAATCATAGCAATAGTATAGAAAGAGAAAACAAAAAAATGGAAGCGAAAAAAGATAAAGATAAATCAGAAGAAGAGAAGTTAGAAAACCAAGAAGACTCAATTTTGCCAGTATGTCAAACTGTCTCAGTACAAGAGCTTATAAAAACTTCTCCTAAGACATTTTCTGAAGAACAAAAGAAGAGCAAAGAGCTAAAACCTCTTATCGAAGAAGCTAAAAAGAAAAATAGCAAAGATAGCAAATTTATTTTGGAGAAAAATATGCTTTTTTATAAAAGAAAAGATAGGAATGGTACTGAAAGAAAATTATTAGTTGTCGCGAAAAGGTTTCGTGAGCAGTTAAAAAAATTTTGTCATGAAACTGTTGCAACTCATTTGGGGGTAGCTAAAACTAAAGATGCTTTGTTTAAGACTTTTTATTGGCCAAATTGCTTTAAAGATATCGAAGATTATGTAAGAACTTGCGACTACTGTCAACGAGTTGGAAAGCCTCAAGACAAAAAGAAAGCACCTTTACAGATTGTTCCAGTTATTTCAGAAATATTTACAAAGCTAAATGTTCATGCTTGTGGACCTTTACCTGTCAGTACACTAGGGAACAAATACATAATAACTGTAATATGTTTAGCTTCGAAATATCCTGACGCGGTTCCTACACCTAATTTGTATTCTACGACGATTATTGATGCTTTATTGCAAATTTTCAGTAGACTTGGATTTCCTCGTATACTACAAACTGACCAAGGAAAGTCATTTATGAGTGTACTTACAACGGAATTCTTAGAGAAATTTGGAGTTAGAGTTGTGCGAAGTTCGGTTTATCATCCACAAAGTAATCCAGTTGAAAGAATGCACAGGACTTTGAAACGGATATTCAGAGTACTTTGTTTAGAATCTGGAGCTGATTCGGAGAAAGTACTGCCTCCTGCCCTTTTTGCATTAAGAACTGTAACTCACAATAGCACTGGGTTCAGTCCAGCAGAATTAGTCCATGGCCAGAACTTAAGAACTCCAATGATGCTACTCTATGAAAAATTGACTGAACAAGAGATAGAAGAAGATAGTGTGATATACTATGTATTTGACTTAATGAACAGAATGAAGAAATGCCAAGAGCTCGCTGCAGAAAATATGGAAAAAGAGAAACAAAACCAAAAATATTGGTATGATATAAAAGCCAGAAAACAAGAGTTTAAAGAGGGAGATAAAGTTTTAATTGTGGCCCCGTCCAAACCAAATAAACTGTCAGTTAGTTGGATAGGACCTGGAGAAGTAATGAAGAGATTATCAGAAACTAACTATGTTATATACGATCCAGAGAGAAAGAAGTTCCAAGAGTATCACGTAAATATGTTAAAGCCCTACCATCAAAGAAAAATTGAAAGTATAAATTTACTGACTATAAAAACAACCTCTAATGATGAAGAAGAAGATGAAATTCCTAAATTGGATGAGGAAAATAATGACAATGCGTTGTTAGAAGTATTGCAAGACATACAAAAAAACAACAGATTAAATGAAAGTCAACGAGAAGAATTATGACAACTTATTGGAAAATATGCTGACTCTTTTTCGACTGAACCAGGGTGCACGAATCTAGCTGAACATGATATTGAGCTGGAATCAGAAAAACCAATCTGTGCCCGGCCTTATAAAATGTCGTCTAGACAAACGGAAATCCTTAAGGCCGAAGTCGATAAAATGCTGAAACTGGAAGTCATTGAGCCAGGTGAATCTGACTTTGCCTCTCCGTTAATTTTAGTTGAAGTTCCAGGCAGAAAAGCGAGACCTTGCATAGATTATCGCCGTTTAAATAAAGTGACTCGCACAAAATTTTATCCTTTGCCCAACATTGACCAGTTAATAGAAAAGGTGTCTTCAGCTAAATATATTTCAGTTTTAGATCTGACCAGAGGTTATTGGCAAATTCCGTTAACGAAACGTGCTCAAAGGTATGCAACTTTTGTGACAAATTTTGGGACGTACAGACCTTTACGCCTTCCCTTTGGTTTAAAAAATGCTCCGTATGAATTTAGCCGACTTATGGCTGGATTACTTAGAAGCTGTGAAGAGTATGCTGTGCCTTATTTGGATGATGTTGCTGTCTTTTCTCAAACTTGGGAAGATCATCTAAAACACCTGGAAGACGTTTTCAAAAGACTGGGTGAAGCAAACCTGCATATTAAACCATCTAAATGTCAATTCGCTCAAGCTTATGTAAAATATTTTGGACACTTAGTGGGTCAGGGTCTTAGAACTAAAGGAGAACTGAAGGTTCAAGCCATAAAAGAGTTTCCAATTCCTACTACTAAAACTCAAATCCGATCCTTCTTAGGTTTAGCCGGATATTATCGGAACTATATTCCTAATTTTTCTGTAATTGCAACGCCTCTCACTGATTTATTAAAAGGAAAAGTTCGCAATTCAATAGTAAACTGGAATGACGACTGTCAAAAGGCATTTGATGAACTGAAAGGTAAACTCTCTGAAAATCCTGTCTTATATAGTCCTGACTTTTCGAAACCTTTCATCGTTCAGTGTGATGCTTCAAATTTGGGAATTGGTATAGTGTTATCCCAGCTGAATGAAAATAATGAAGAACATCCTATATTATATCTGAGCAAAAAGTTTACAGACAGAGAACGAAACTTTAGTACCACCGAAAAAGAATGTGCTGCTATTGTGTTTGCAGTGCGAAAACTACGATGCTATTTGGATGGACATCAAAAATTTCAGATCCAGACGGACCACAACCCCTTAGTATGGTTAGATACAAACAGCAGAACTAATCCTAGACTTTTAAGATGGGCCTTACTTTTACAGTCCTTTAATTATGAAATTGTTCATAAAAAGGTAAAACATCATCAGAATGCTGATAGTTTGAGTCGAGCCCTAAAAGCCTAAGTTTGATTAGAATGCTAATATGTAAATATGATAATTTGTATAACAGTTAAATTTGAATTTATTGTTTTGAATATGTGTAAATTGTTTTTCATTTGTATCTTGAGTATAGTGTTTGAATATTTATAAATTTTATTTGTATTTTATATATTTATGTTTTCATGGTGGGAATAAGTCAGTTGTGGTTCACGGTACTAAATTTTGTTTGGAACTGGTGCTTGAAAGCAATAATTCACAAAGAAACTTTTCCCCGTCGACAGTGAAAAGTTTTCTCCAGGTGGGGAGGAGTCTGTAAAGAACTAATTCATTACAGAAAACTAACATTTTCCACCGATAGATGGCGGTAGTCATCTGAGGATAGAAGATTGTTCTGTTTTTTCGAACTTCGAAGCGAGAAGCTGGAGTGAGCGCGCAGAGTGTTGTTTTGGTTGTGAAGGTGACTCGACGAGTGATGTAGTTAAAAAAGTAGAAATTGTTACCGCGATTATGTTTTGTGTTCGTAAATTTGTGTTTTGTGAATGTCATATTAAATCAAGAAAAACCATCCGATGGCCTCTTCATTTATCAACTGTGGTCATTGTTAAAGTATACCATAGTCTCCTACATTACAACACTATAGTAAATTTTGCCCTCTGCGAATTCTAATTTTTCAGCGATTTCTTTTTTTCGAATTTTGCAATTCGTGGCGTTTTTACCACATTAGGTAAAAGGAATCCGGTTTTTATTTTTTAGCCCAATATAGTAAATTCTATCCTCTTTTCAGTGAAGTTTATACAGAATTCGTACAGTAATTTTTGAAGTTTTCAAGAATTTTTATCATACGATTTTTAGATTTTTCAATAGTCGTAAAAGAAACCCTGTTTTAAATTCTCGGTCTAAAATAGTAAACTTTGTACTGTGCGATTTTTGAAATTTTAACCTTTTTTTCGCGATTCCCTGCGATTTTTCTCCATTAGTAAAAAGAATCCTACTTTAATTTTCTAGACCGACATTGTAAATTTTATTCCCTTTTCAATAAAGTTTATTCGTTTTTCGTGCAAAGATTTTCAAAATTTTGAGATTTTTACTTACCCATCATACGTAGTATAGGGTAAATCTTGTAATCATTTTAAAAATCGAAAAAAATTTTTGACGGATTTACACGTTTCAGACACTGGAGATTCCGAAAAATATATTTTTAGGAAAAAATTTTTGCCGTCAGTCTGTGTGTGTGTCTGTGTGCCTGTAAACGCTCTATCTCCCGAACAAATTGAGATAGAGACTTAAAATTTGGTGTGTACTTAGGAAGTAATAATTTCAAACAAATTGAGATAGAGACTTAAAATTTGGTGTGTACTTAGGAAGTAATAATGGGAAGAAGCCTATTGAATATCAGTAACCTCGATTATCCGAAACTATTTTTTTACGACTCTCGAAATATTCGTTCTGATAAAAGTGTACAAAAATTTTCGAAATTGTTCATTTGAAGGAGTGAATATAAAAGACAATAAAAAAATATAAATTTTGCATAAAGAATGAAGTCAATCGGATAATTAGTTGCCGGGATATCTGTAATCATATTTTTCACACTCTTCGATTTTTCATGACCCTGTATTTCATTCAAATTTCAATTCAAAGATATATTTTAATTGGAAATAAGACGCTTAATCCGACCCAGTAAACTATTAGTTAATATGATTATAATTTTTCAAGTTACACGGATGTTTCTTTTAAGAATTTGGTACTACTCTATCCCGCCGAACAAAAAACTATCGCCAAACTATAAGATTAAATCCGAGCGTCTTGCAAAAGGGTAAAATTGTAATGTTGTTGTTTTTTTTGCATTTTGTTTTAAATGTTAAGAAAATATGATTCTTTCAACATTATAAAAAAACTCAGTTACAAATATGAATGTAATCCTTGAGAGTATTAATCATTCTTCAATGTATTTAAAATTCATTAAATCTACAGAATTATATTATCTTAAATATTGCTTGTATTGCTGTGAAACCTGGAGCTTAGTGAACGTAATATTACGCCCCAAACACTTAGAGGGTTCTGTTCTGTCGCCAAATGCAGCCAAGTTTGTCGCCAACGTGGCGATATATCGCCAAATTTGGCGACCAAAATGAGTCGGCAAAAGTGACATCAAATTGGCGGTATCTCTAATATTTCGCCAAATTCCCATAGACTTCCATTGTAAAACCAATAGTGTTTATTTGCTTACAGAAAATCAACAAATTGAGATATTTTAATGCAACAAAAACTAATATTAGCTTAAGGGATTACATTAATTATATTTAAGGGAGTCCAAGTAAATTAAATTATGAATAAAAGTAACATGATACAGTGCTAAGCATGTATCCCATGTTTTATTTACATATTTTATATTATTTATATACATGATGGGTAAGTATTACGGTGGCCCCCAACGACTAGTTTTATTGTGGTTTTTAGAGTTTATTTGCACTTTGTGCTATTTTTTGTGAGGCCCAGGCATCGCTTGTCAGATCAGCTAGAATATTAATAAAATAACAGTTTTCAAATTATATTAAATTGGAATATGTAATTAATTTTAATAATTTTATTTATTTTTATTAAGGCGGTTCTCGAAAAAACATTTTTTTCTCGCTCAACAACTTGAAACTTTTCGACTATATTATTTACCGTAAAAACATGACATTTGCGGGCTGTGATTATTAAAGTGATTTGTAATCGAACAGTCTTCATAAGTGATCGACGGAAACTTCGTTTTCGTTTTCGGCTCAAAATCTGACTTTCGTCGAAAATTTGTTTTTGGCGAAAATGCTGCCAAAAATTCTGCCGAATCGAAACTCGACCGAAAAGATCTATATTCCTAAAACTCGTTACTTCCTTCGGAAATTTTCAACATTACTCACTGATTTGAGCTGTATCGACTCAAATGAGACACTCTTTATTTATAGCTACATGACTGTTTATAATTAAAAATCATGACCGACTCAAGACGAGACTACTAATTATAAAGCAAGCAATGCATACATAATTAAACTTTGAAAACGCTTTTCACGTGCTCACTAAAAGCTGCAGACATAACAGTAATAGAAAATTTTTAGATTGAAACCACAGAAGCGTTTCGAATATTCTTTAAGGCTGTTCTCAACTGCTCTGCACAACAAGCGCAAAACGTTTTGACACAAGGGTGTTCTCAAATCCAAAAGGGCAACTTTCTGACATAAATTTTAATTTTTTTTTTTTTTTTTTTTTCGAAAATGCATGAAACTAGCTGGTGTTGTTGTTCAGAAACTATGTAATTGAGCTATTTTTATAGAATAGATCTTTCAGAAAATAGCGTCAAAGTGGGCGTTTTGAACCGAATTTCCGCGCAATGGAAGAAATAGCACTCAAGAATAACGGGCGAAAAACGTGTTTGTCATGTGATCAAGAACGCTTATAACTCAATAGGTAATTGATTGATCAAAAAATGGGAAAAACAGTTCAATTCCAAATCGCTTCCATGGGCAGGCTTTCCAATTTTATACCTTTCCGTTAAAAAATGAATTTGTAAATGTGTCAAAACGTTTTGCGCTTGTTGAGCAGAGCAGTTAAGAACAGCCTTAACGGACATATATAAAATTGGAAAGCCTGGCCATAGAAGCGATTTTGAATGGAAGTGTGTTTTCTATTTTTTGATCAATAAATTACCTATTGAGTTATAAGCGTTTTTGATCACGTGACAAACGCATTTTTCATCAATTCCTGAGTGTTTTTTCTACTTTCGTGCGGAAATTCGGTTCAAAACGCCCACTTTGACACTATTTTCTGATAGATTTATTGAGTTTGCAAAAAAAAAAAAAAAAAAAAAAAAAAAGGAAAAAACAGCTCGATGACAAAGTTTCTGAACAACAACAGCTGCTAGTTTGATGCATTTTCTGAACAAAAATAGATTAAAACTAATGTCAGAAAGTTGCCCTTTTGGATTTGAGAACAGCCAAAATGTGTGTGTCAAAATGTGTAAGTTCTAGTATAACAGATGTTCATTTACAAAAATCATTACAAAAGATAAATCGAGGTATGTATACCTAAAACATTTTTAATTAGATGAAATTTAGTACTATTGAAAAGAATTCTGTGTAGTAGATGAATTAATCACATTTTGTTTTATAATAAAATAAAAAAAAAATTGGTCGGAGGCACAAAGAGCCAACTTGGGCCACACATATAATTAATTAATACAGTATAACTTCAAAAATCCGGCATTCAGAAATCCGACAACTTGAAAAATCCGGTATCAAAACCATCTTATGAAGAAAAATAGCAATTGTTTATGAATTAAAAACTTCAAGATCGAAAGTAATGAATGCATAAAAAGAAAATAATTTGACTTCTTTTTTCATTTGTCAGAGATGAGTTAGAGACTTTAGAGAAACGAGACTGTATTTCCGAAATAGACATTCTTCATTTGTAAGAAAAAGAAGAAAAACTTTTTAAAGAACGGCCAAAAAAGTTGAAGCAAACAGAATTGATATCGATGTTTCCGAAATTACACGAGAAGAAATAATTTCACTCTTTATTAGAGTTTTTCCGGTAACATAGAAATATCAATTCAAGTAAGTTGTTTTTAAATTTAATTTTCTCTTTTTCTTATATAATTGTGACTTAATAATAAATTGAATTAAGGCTAAAGGCACCATTAAGAATATAGTAAGAATATTCCTTCAAAAATCCAGAATTTTCGAAATCCGCATAGTCTAGATCCCGAAGATGCAGGATTTTTGAATTTATACTGTAGTTCTGAATATTTGCGTATGTATTAATTACTTACAAAAAAAAAAAAAAAAAAAAAAAAAAAAAACATTTTTGAACGTTTTTTGCCGAAAATATCGATCTTAACTTTCGTTTTTCAATAAATTAATTAATCTTGAGTTATAAGTGATAGCTATCTCATTCATGATATTATTTTTTTCCTGCCTAGCGCTATTGCAACCGGAAATTTCGTTCAAAACGCCAAAATTTACAGCATTTTCTGAAAAATATTCCAACTGTACTGAAAAAGGGAAAAAACAGATCAATTACATAACTTTTGAATAAGAGCACTTGCCAATTGCACGCCTTTGCGAACAAAATTGAATTAAAAATTGTGTCAGAAAAAGCAGCCAGTTTAGATTTGAGGAACCACCGTAATATTTCAGTTAAATACTACTAATAAAATTCAAAATAGCTTTGAAAAACTTAACTTTTTTCTAGAATTTATTAGTTCTGATATTTTAAAATTATATTTACTTAGAAAATTAACTTAACTTGCAGAAGTATACTATATGGATCATTACATAAAGAAAAATCATTTTGTCTACCACAAGAACGCATTTAAATTTCAGTTATGAATTAGAAATTTAAATAATGGAACAGAGTGAACTGAATTTTTTAAAATTCTATAAATATCCTTCCCCAGAAAGAATTTCTTTATGAAATGTTCACAGTTATGTTTTTGTTTGGTGCTGCCATCTTTTGACGTTTCTTCTAACTGGATACGCAAACCTGACACTAAATCATATTTTAGTGCTGCCGTCTTGTGGCCATATTTGTTAATATAATCGAAATTAATGAACATCTAGTTTTTCTTTAGTCTGTTTCTCACAATACTTTTTCAGAGCAAACAACATTACTTGATACAACTGAGGAACACTCAATTACTGACCTTAATCTCAGTAATATAATTTTTTTTTTTTAATTCCTCACAATTTTCAGTTTCTTAAGTTTTAGCAAACTTTTTTCGCATGTAATAAATAAGATTCCTGTTTCGGTCATGAAAAGCCAAAACTTAAACCATTTATGCACTAACGGTATTTTTAAGTACCATTGAAAAAAAATTAATCTATTTCATTTTTAATCCGTCTACTAATAAAAGTATATTTTCTTTTCACACAAAATACTTTACCGGATCACACCTAGAAATCGCAAAGAAATAATCGAAGCTAAATGTATTTTAAAATGGTAATTTTCTCAACCATTTATATAGATGTAGCTTTTCATTTACTAAAACATGTTATATAAAAAATTTACAACTAGAAAAACTTTTTCATCTGCAGAGGGGATCGCAATGCATTTAATTACATTGATTTTATAAGAATTGCGAGGTTTCCATAACAGTTTTGTTGTTCTTGTTGTTGTTGTTGTTAATTAATGTAATTATTCTTGAAAATATTTTACAAAAAGAGTCATAACTACTGATTTATTAAATAAGTTTTAATGAGAAAACTTTTCTAAGTTTCATAATATTATTATTTAAAATTTTGGTACTTCTTAGTTATCCCTTCGACCAAAAATCTATCGCCAAACTATAAGATTAAATGCCAATAATGGCTGATCGTAAATCAAATGTCACATTCAATTGACGTTAAGCAATTTAC
Source organism: Maratus speciosus (assembly GCA_963932465.1). Taxonomy (NCBI): domain Eukaryota; kingdom Metazoa; phylum Arthropoda; class Arachnida; order Araneae; family Salticidae; genus Maratus; species Maratus speciosus. The sequence goes on along the minus strand of OZ010798.1, from coordinate 319,290,440 downwards.
ACGTATTTACGTCATCAAGTGATTTTTATTTCGACGTTTTATTTGTATTTTTATTAATGTTATACTAATTTATTTTTTCTTTAGTTATTTTAAGGCTGTTCTTAACTGCCCTGCTCAAGAAGCGCAAAACGTTTTGACATATTTAGAAATTCATTTTTTAACGGAAAGGTATAAAACTGGAAAACCTGGCCATGGAAGCGATTTGGAATTGAACTGTTTTTTCCATTTTTTAATCAATCAATTACCTATTGAGTTATAAGGAATTTTGACCACGTGACAAACACGTTTTTCACCCGCTCTTGAGTCTCTTTCTTCCTTCGCGCGGAAATTCGGTTTAAAATGCCCTCTTTGGCATTATTTTTTGGAATATCTATTGCGTTTGCAAAAAAATTAAAAAAAAAAAAGCAGCTCAATTACATAGTTTCTGAACAACAACACCAACTAGTTTCATGTATTTTCGAACAAAAATAAATTAAAACTTATGTCAGAAACTTGCCCTTTTGGATTTGAGAACACCCTTAAATACAAATTATGTCAATTGGTATAATTTGACGATTTATATAATTTGGCGAAATTGGTCGACGGGATAACTGAGTAGTACCAAAATTTTAGATATCCTGAGATATTAAAGAAGATAATTATTGAGGTGCAGCAATTTCTTGGTTCATAATTCAGTAAATAAAGTGTTAAGACCAGTGAAGTAGCCAATGGGTTTTAGATACCTTTTGAAATAAAAATAAAAATAAAAAAATAAAAAAAATTCCTTTTTAATAGATATGTAAGGAAAATATTTTTTTTTTCTTTTTAATCTACATAATATGTGACGCATTCTCACATAATTTTGACTTTTAAGTCCCAGAATAATAACTCTTATTTTAGTACATATTCTTCTATTTTTTTTTATTATTATTATTTTATTATTATTTCTTATAGTGGAAAACACCCCATTGCATGACTGTATAACAATATTAATGAGATAAATAAGTTTTGGACGATGTTGGAGGGGTCCAAATATACTACGAAATTCCTATACCGTGGTATGAATTTATTCTATTATTCGTGGTATCAATTTATCTATTATGTCAATTGGTACAATTTGACGATTTATATAATTTGGCGAAATTGGTCGACGGGATAACCGAGTAGTACCAAAATTTTAGATATCCTGAGATATTAAAGAAGATAATTATTGAGGTGCAGCAATTTCTTGGCTCATAATTCAGTAAATAAAGTGTTAAGACCAGTGAAGTAGTCAATGGGTTTTAGATACTTTCTGAAATAAAAATAAAAATAAAAAAATAAAAAAATTTCCTTTTTAATAGCTATGTAAGGAAAATATTTTTTTTTTCTTTTTAATCTACATAATATGTGAAGCATTCTCACATAATTTTGACTTTTAAGTCCCAGAATAATAACTTTTATTTTAGTACATATTCTTCTATTTTTTATTATTATTATTATTATTTCTTATAGTGGAAAACACCCCATTGCATGACTGTATAACAATATTAATGATATAAATAAGTTTTGGACGATGTTGGAGGGGACCAAATATACCACGAAATTCCTATACCGTCCCGTGTCCCTGATGCTGATTTTTAAGTTTGGAGCTGTCGGTATAAAATTGTTTCAATAAAAGTAATTCGATATAAAAAAAATTTTCCCGAAACTTGGACTATTGTTTTATATAAATTGTAGCAAAAAATTAACCTGCACACAATTTTACTGTTGTTATTATTTTTTGAACTCTTTCCCTGGATTTTAGATTTCTTACAGTCCCTCTTGCTAAAATTATACAGAAAATCACTTCAGATGCAGACACGGATTTTTTTTTTTTTTAACTTTTTTCTCCTGGAAAATCATGCCATAGAAAGAATGGCTAAAATATCTTTAACAGGAAATTTACTGTAGAATTTAAATCAGCATTTAAATATCAATTTCAAGCATCGTGGCTTTATTGGTAGTCTTACCGTCCCCAAGGTTTATCCCTGTACTTTTAGAAGTAAATTTAATTTTGTTTTAAATTTAATCCAATGTAAATAACTGTTTCTAAAAATCAATGAGCATTGTGGCTATCACCTAGTCTTAACATGATTTGCCTAAAAATAGGTGGTAATTTTCCTTATCGTCCCATCCTTACCATCCTTTTTTTCTCCTTACCATCCCTTTTTCCCCTTACTGTCTCCTTTTTTTTTTCTTTACCGTCCCTTCTTTAACACCCCTTCGAGACAACTTTATACCAAAATTTTGTACTAAAAATACTACATTGGTATTATTTCTTATTTGAATGTCCTGTGGGTACTATGCAAATTCATTATAAGTAAAAATTTAGAAGAAAATAAAAAATTAGAGATGTAAAACGGTAAGGAAAATTAAACTCGGAAGTTTAACTTAAACCTCAGTTAAATAAAAAAAATCTTTGCTGCTGACCATTTTTTCTTTATTTTCAATCATTAAGGCATTCGCATACTTGCCAACATTCAACTAAACTTCCGTAAAATGTGAGTTAAGTTAAACCAGATTATACGCGTTACTAACCAGAAAATTTATTGATGTATCATTAGATATTTAAAATCATGTTTCTCTATGAAATCTATTTGAATTAATTTCTTTAGCAAATTTCTGGTTCGAAACGTGCTTGACCTGGGTCAGTTTAACTCACATTTTACGGAAGTTTAAGGGAAAGTATGCATTCGTCTATAAGTTTAAAAGGTTATTTTACTAAGTTTAATTTCATCAGATTTTTATGCCTGAAAGTTATAATTTTGTGAGAATACCTCATATACATAAATATGTTTTTACAAGCGAATTTACATAGAAGTAAAAAATTTAAAAATTATGTTTATTTGAGCCATGAAAAGTCAAGTTTCTTGATTTCAGGAACAGCCATTAAGGGTGTTCTCAAATCCAAAAGGGCAACTTTCTGACATAAGTTTTAATTTATTTTTGCTTGAAAACGCATGAAACTAGCTGGTGTTGTTGTTCAGAAACCATGCAAATGGGTTGCTTTTTATCTTTCAGAAAATAATGTCAAAGTGGGCGTTTTGAACTGAATTTCCGCGCGAAGGAAGAAAGAGATTCAAGAGCGGGCGAAAAATGTGTTTATCACGTGATCAAAATTCCTTATAACTCAATAGGTAACTGATTGATCAAAAAATGGAAAAAAACAGTTCAATTCCAAATCGCCTCCATGGCCAGGCTTTCCAATTTTATACCCTTCCGTTAAAAAATGAATTTGTAAATGTGTCAAAACGTTTTCGGCTTGTTGAGCAGAGCAGTTGAGAACAGTCTTAACATTTTCATTATTTACTATATATAAAATTACCTTCAATTACATAAATTCTATTGATTTCGGATTTTCTACTTGGATTTTCTGTATCGGGTCGAGTAAAACCGCGTTTACACAATTCGGATCCGACCCGGAGTTCAAGTTGGATCGGGTTGAGTTGACGGTAAATTTTGTTCGATTTCGATGCATATTCGGGTTGAGTTTTGACTCTTTCGGGTCTGAAGTCGGATTGATCTTCTTTCACTTGGGGTTTGGGTTGGGGGAGTTTTCTAGTTCAGGTAGGGTTGTAGGTTGATCAGATTTGTTTAATCTGATTTGGATTGGGTTCTGGTTTGACTTTAAGAAGAATTTTTGCGGTCGAGTCAGTTATAGGCTCGAATTCAAAGGAAATAATTATTCAGGAACTTTAAAACTTAGAAAAATTTTCATGATTCCAAATTTTATTGGGCAAATTTTAGCAAGTTAAATACATGATTCGGTGTGTAAAATTGGAACAAGCCAGAATCCAAATCTGCCCGTCTATTGGATGCATACCGTTATGTGTAGCAGTTATAAATTATTTACACCAATAAGAAAAAAATGAAAAAAAAAAAAAACATTCTGGCAAGTTCATTGGTTTTGCCAATATTTTATATGAGATATTTTTTATTAATAATTATTTTATTTTATTTTATTGATTATTTTTTTTAATTTAAGGTGCTTAAAGTGGTTCTAAAATTCCCTGATCAACAACGAAAACTTTCTGACTCAAGGCATAAAATTGGCAGACCTGACTGTTGAAGCAATTTGGAAGAGAAATACGTTTTCCATTTTTTGATAAATAAACTACTTATCAAGTTGTAAGCGATTTTTGTCACGTGACGACAAATTTTTCTACTTTCTCGAGTTGCCACGTCTCGAAGTTACCTACAAAACGCCAACTTTGACAATATTTTCTAAATGATCTTTTGCGTTCACCAAAAAATGGAAAACGTCTTTCGATTACTTAGTTTCTGAATAACAACGCCTTTAATTTTCATGCGTATTTATACCAAAATGGATTTAAAAAATGTGTCAGAAATTATCCACTCTGTATTTGAGAAAAGCCTTAAACTATTAAGTTTTAATCATTTTGAGTATTTTAAGGGTGTATTTCGATCCAAACTGCTTATTTTCTGATTCATTTTAAAATTCATTTTTGCTCTCAAACGCATCAAACTGAGAAATTCTCTTATTTAGAAACTATATAATGGGCCGTGCTTCTTAATTTTTTGATAAATGCAGAAAATAGTGTAAAAAACGCTGTCAAAGTGGACGTTTTGAACCGAATTTTCCGAAGCGGGCGATCTGGGAATGAAAAAAATGGTCATACTGAGAAAATAATTGTTTAAAAATCAAATTCTAATTAATTGAGCTGAAAATGAAATCACATGGCATGTTAAACATGTCTTCAGAAATCACCCCAGCAAGTTTCATGCTTTTACTTTTAAAAATGAGTCTGAAAATGTCTCAGAAAATTTCGAGCTGTTGGGGGTGGAAAAATATTTTTTCGAATACACCCTTAAGCATATGTTTTATTAGCACCCACTATGCATGTCGTAAATTTGTTCCCCGTTAAGGCTGTTTTCAAATCCAATAGGGCAACTTTATGACATAAGTTTTCATTTATTTTTGTTCGGAAATGCATAAAACTAGAAGGTGTTGTAAGCTCAGAAACTATGCAATCAAATTGTTTTTTCCGTTTTTTTTTTATTTATTTTTTTTTTTTTTCAAACCTAATAGATCTTTCAGAAATTAGTGTCAAAGTGGGTGTTTTGAACCGAATTTCTGCGCGAAAGAAGAATAACCACTGAAGAAAAGGCGAACAACGTCTTTGTCACGTGATCAAAATCGCTTATAACTCAATAGGTAATTTAGTGATCAAAAATTTGAAAACACAGTTCGATACAAAATCACTTTCATAGCCAGGCCTTCCAATTTTATATTTTTCCGTCAAAAAATGAATCTGTAAATGTGCCAAAACGTTTTGCGCTTGTTGAGCAGAGCAGTTGAGAACAGCCTTAACGCCGGTCTTCTAAACAAAATATATCAAATGTTTAGTAAATAAATGAGTACTGATCATAACTTTTTAAATCTTTTACAATTTATATATTCTTAAGGGTGTTCTCAAATCCAAAAGGACAACTTTCTGACATAAGCTTTAATTTGTTTTTGTTCGAAAATGCATCAGCTATCTGATGTTGTTGTTCAGAAACTATGTAATCGAGCTGTTATTTCCATTTTTTTTTTTTTTTTTTTTTTTTTGCAAACGCAATAGATTTTTCAGAAAATAGTGTCAAAGTGGGCTTTTTGAACCGAATTTCCGCGCGAAGGAAGAAAGAGCACTCAAGAGCGGGCGAAAAACGTGTTTGTCACGTGATCAAATTCGCTTATAACTCAATAGGTAATTGATGGATCAAAAAATGAAAAAAAAAACAGTTCAATTCCAAATCGCTTCCATGGCCAGGCTTTCCAATTTTATACCTTTCCATTAAAAAATGAATTTGTAAATGTGTCAAAACATTTTGCGCTTGTAGAACAGAGCAGTTAAGAACAGCCTTAATTTGTGTTTCGATTCTTTTCATTTATCCAGTGGTATCTTGCCTTTACATTAGGAAAGTCTTTATTAAATCAAACACTTTTATTTTAGGTGCGTTCGTAATTATATAAATACGTACCACCTATAATTGCCGTCTAGTCCGTCCGTCTGTCTGTCCATCTATACACACATAACAGCACAAAAACTACCCGACCGAATGGTTTGAAATTTAATATACAGAATCGTAGCAGAATTTCGTCGAGCCATTTCAAATTTTTTGTATAATGAATGAAAACTTAAAAAGATTTTAATAAAAATTTTCTTCATTCTATTAAATCCTATCAATTATTATCCATTCTATTAAATCCTGCAATTTATTCAATGATATCCCATGACAGGTAATGATTCTAGGTTGCCATGGTGATTATTCTATTAAATTCTATCATGCGTAATTAATTCAGTGATATCCCATGATAGGTAAGGATTCCAGGTTGCCATTGTGATGACGTCCTATTTAAGGTGGAGTCCTATTATTTCCGTATTACTGAATTTAATGTATATAACCGTAAAAAATTTTGTATTCATGCATTTTTGCATAAGAGTGAAACAGCTATTGCACCAAGATATGAATATTTATAAATCTAGATATAGTACGTACCTCATTTGCCACGTTTGACGTACAATTTTTGACTTGTTCAATTTATCTGTTCTTAATTTGTGATTTCAATCCTTTCCATTTGTCCATTGGTATCTTGCCTTTATTTCAGAAAAGTTTTTATTAAGTCAAACACTTTCATTTTTTATTTCTATTCATATGTTTCTATTCATAATAATTTCGCGATTTGATTTTAAAATATTTTTTCCCGCCTTTTTGAACAATCTTGCCTAATGAAAGAAAAGGAGACTTCAGTCATGATTTTCTAGAGCAGACTTTTTTCATCTGTGTGCCAAAAATACTTAAACTTTTGTTTTCAGGATTAAAAAAAAAAAATTGTGTGTAATATTTGGTGTTATACTTTAGAAATTATTTGTAAACATATATGTAATTTCTTAGATGCCACATAATTTAAATCAGCTGCGTACGAAATTATGTTTAAGGCTGTTCTCAAATCCTAAAGGAAAACATTATGACATAAGCTTTAATTTACTTTTGTTCGGAAATGCATGAAACTAGCAAGTGTTGTTGTTCACAAACTGTTTTTTCTGGGTTTTTTTTTTTTTTTTCAAAAGTAATAGATTTGTCAGAAAATAGTGTCAAAGTGAATGTTTTGAACCGAATTTCCATGCGAAAGACGAATAACCACTCAAGGAAGGTTGAAAAACTTGTTTGTCACGTGATCAAAGTCGCTTATAACTCAATAGGTAATTTATTTATTTAAAAAAAACCGGAAATCACAGTTCGATTCCAAATCGCTTCCATAGACGGGAAGATATAAAATTCCAATTTTATATCTTACAGTTAAAAAATGAATTTGTAAATGTGTCAAAACGTTTCGCGCTTGTTGAGCAGAGCAGTTGAGAACAGCCTTAAGAGAATCCAAGATAAATTCGAATCATCTGACAAAAGAGATGTCTACTTGAATTTTTTATAGGGTAACTCCGGGAGAGTTGCCGCATACGAGATAGATGCCGCACCCCTTGTATTTCTTGTAATTATCGATGAATGGTCGTGAAACGCACAGTATAGGTGCGCAATGAGTCTATTTTAAACAGTGTGTAGCCTGAATTCCATTTCGATGTATACTTGTACAAGTACGGTCCACCGCCCCCTGAATACTAGGCCTGAGCGCTCACACAAAAATGACACAAAAATGGCGGCTGCCGAAGGCGGATATTTTTTTGCGTAGGTACGGTCCCTTAAATGTAGACACCAGTATTTTATAAAAGATTTCTCTACCTTGTTTATTCTCAGAAAAATGAAGCCGAAGAAACTTGAAAAAAATATTGGTAGGAATATTTAAGGGACCGTACACACGCTAAAAAAAATCCGCCTTCAGCAGCCGCCATTTTTGATCCAGCGCTCAGGCCTAGTATTCAGAGGGCGGTGGTACGGTCCTTAATTGACGTAAGTGTACGAGTTCAATGTCCAAACTTTTAAACACGTTATGTTTAAATACTTTTCATACTCTAATTACTAAATGCATGCATAATTTCGAAGTCAAAACTAAGTGTAGCGTTTGTGTAGAGTACTGTGTGTATGGCTACGCCATTCCCTTAGCGATGCAGGTAACTGTGATGGCCGACGTCTTCACCATGCAAAATGTGATACATGCCGCAATTTATTTTGTACCGGATGATTAAGTGTTGTTAACTTTTCCTTTTCTTTTTGCACAGTCTATCCATGTTAGGCCTGTTATCAAGTTCACTAAAACCAAAGGAGAAAAAGGGGAAAATAAAAAGTAAGAAGTGCAAGAAAGATGCAAGTCAAGATGATAATAATGAAAAATTGGATTACGCGTAACGTAGACGTTCTTTGCAAACTACTCCAAAAAAGAGGAAGTGTTATTGGCTTTGTTGCATCATGTGTTTAAATGTAGTTACATAAACGCTGTACTTTTTCGTCACTTTTTCTGTAGATTGTAGTCGAAAAAACAGGTCTCTTAACCCATTCGGGACCATAGTTGCATGTAAGCAAATTCATAAAGAGCTTACAAAATTTGTTTTTGGCACCAGTAAAAAAGAAAAGTAATATTTGCTTTGTTTAATTAGAGGATTTTCATGATTATTTAAGTAAAGGTAAGTTCTTTTAAAAAAGTGATGCCAACCGAATAAAATTTGTATAAAAGCCACCGGTCCCAAAAGAGTTAACAAATAAATTATGTAAACACAGTTTTACTTTTTTTCTTTTCCCTTTCTAATACATTGATGTTACGTTGTTGCTGAAATAACAATTAAAATTTAATGTAAAAAAAATCGATAATTTTAATAGTGAAAGTAGGCAACAATTATTAATTTGAATCTACTAATACGTTTCATTGTACTCATTTAGTTTCACTTTGTTATTAAATCGTTAATTATAGTCTAGATATGAAAATTTTTTTAATATATTTTTATTTATAATTTCATTTTGTTCTTATTGCGAGCGTGGCATAACTACCGCACAAGTGCGGTGTCTCAGCCTGAATGTACGGGTGACGCGCCGCAGTGTAATGTTTTAGAAAAAAATTGTTAAAAAATATTGATATTTTGTTTTGAATTTTTTTGTCGCAGTACACGCGTTGTATATTTAACATTAAATAGCACATCATAATTTTTTAAATTTTATGTCCACCACTTTATGCACACTTTGGACTTTATACACAATGGACTTTATACACAAATTCAAAAAAATGTGCGGCATAAATCCCGGAATTACCCTATTATTCATTTCCGAAAAGAATGACTTGAAGAAAACTGGAAAAATAGTGTAGTTTTTGACGTAAAAACCTGGCCAAAAATGAAAAAAATTTAAATTTGCTCAAAAACTGTAAAACGCACGTTTTATAATAGCTGTGTCTGTTTCAGGAGCATGAGCCCTATCTGACTCACAAGGAAGGTCTCCATACGGGCATATTCAGAAAAATCTGAAAAAATTACAGATTGTTCTTCTCATGTGGATATATATGTTTATAAAAAAAAATTTGGCGGAACCTCAATAGAACGTTCGTAAAAATGTTTCATATTGAACTTGTTTAAATATATTTAATGTACATAATTTTAGTTTTGTCAGTTTTAGTTTGATTTAACAATAGTTTTGTCATGTGTATATATGTATATATATATATATATATATATATAATGAAAGTTAAATATCAAATTTTATTAATCTAAACAAAATTAAAATAAATTTAAATTGTTTTAATATTTCAAAATTAAGTCCAATTGAGCACTGTCGATTCAATTTTGTTGCTATGGAAACGACGAATTCTTTGATATTGAAATGAATAACTGGTAAATGAATCTTGCCTTTATTTCGGAATATGCTTAAAGATATGAAAGTATTTTTTATAGATGAAATTATTTTTAAAATAATAAAATTAAATAACAAGCAACATAAATATTTAATACGAAAAAAATGTATTTATTAAACTCTCTCATTGTTTATGTTTAAATTCAATAAATAATTTTTACACGTATTCTAAAAATCAAATAACAAATAATTTTCAGGTGTATTAAAATCGTTTGCTTTTGGAAAGGGAAAGTACTGCTCGCCAAATCGCATGACGCTTTCGTCTTTTCGCGACAAGTACTCGAAAGTGTTTTATTTTTGTACAGACTTTCTACTGTAATTCCGCCGCTAAATTTGACTGATCCTTTATTACATACATAATTAGTTTAATTGGTATTTTTTTCAAAATATTCTGAGTATGCCCAGTAAGGAGACCTTCCTTGTCAGTTATTAATTGGATTTGATATCTTGAGAATTAACGAAGTTATGAATTTTTCTCTCCCAAAAACCCCATTTTTTGCGCCCCTTGAGGCCATTTTCAATTTGATCAAAAATCTGTAATGCATAAATTTTTGGCCCTATTTTTAGAAGTAATAAAAACTGTAAACAGATTTGATATGTACAAAAATTAAGAAATTATGGGGTTTTTTCTATTTTCACAAAACCCTCCCTATTTCCATCCCCTTGGTCCGATTTTGCCCATTAACGAACTTGACCGAGATTTTATGCCCTTGATTTTATGTATCAGTTTGGAAGAGATTTGTTCAGAATTGAGGAAGTTATCGTGTCCAGAAGAAAGTGATATATATAGTCTTTTACTGAGGGTAGTTTTGGGTTCTAGGGGTCATGATTGGTGTAGATCTGCAAAAGATTTTCAGAAATTCCAACATAGGGGAGAATGTGATAAGTAGTATTTCATACGAAATCTACCTAAAAATGGAAAAATGATTTCGATTTCAAATCGCTTCCATAGTCAGGCCTGTCAATTTTACACCTTTACGTTTAAAAATGTGTCCATCATTGTGTCAGAACATTTCGCGCTTGTTGAGCTGTCAAAATGAGAACAGCCTTAATCTGATGATATTTTGAGACAATATTTAATTAGATACGGATGCATTAATTTGTATTTCAGTTTCTCCAATTCGTATGACAACGACAACCCAGGTAACATAAACATATTAGCCGATATCGAAATGTGATATCGGCCAAAATCAAATTTTAAAAGTGTCCAACGTAAAATGACCCCATCTAAATAATATTCATGAATATTATTTTTTAATATTTGGCAATGCTCGTCCATATTTCCAAACATCTGTGAATATCACTTTTTGACATTTTGTGATATCTTTTTCTGTAATTACTAAATTTCAAGATATTAAATGACACTTTTTTTTTTTTATCTCTCATTAGTATATATGTAATATACAGAGAAACCTCCCTGTGCGACCACCTCCCTGAACGATCATTTTTTCATGGAACGAAATTTATTCCCATAGGCTCAATACCAATTTTACCTCCACTCAGAGACCATTCCAGTTGAACTCCCTCCATGAGCGACCCATTTCTTTGAAGAAAAAGAAACAAATTCCGTTTTTTCCTGGTCGCTTGAAGAAGGTTTTATTAAAAAAATAATTCCGGAGGGCGCATTATTCGTCAAACTTCTAAACTAAGTTTAGATTTTTTTAAAATCACGGTAACTTTTAAGTATTTAAACTCCTTTGTACCTTTTTAGGCAATGAATTTAACTCTGATGACAAACTAAGAATGAGGATCAATAAACTCCCCTTCTGTGAGGAAACTCTTAAAGAAATAGATAAATTAATGAAATCGTCATTATTTGCCCCCTCCCCCCCCCCCCAAAAAAAAAAATTGCATTTATTTTCTGAACTTCGAAAGGACCTGGAAATAAAAGTTATAAAAGATAAAACCACAAAATCAAAGCAAACGTCAATGTTTTCATTTTTTTAAACTCTTAAGTAATTAACTTTTATTTTGATACTTAAATTTTTATAATTTTCCCTAATGTGAAAAATAAATTTTAGTAACATTAATTCTTACCTTTCTTCAACAATTAGAATCTATATTCAAACTTGACCTCCATTAAGGGACCACCTTTCGGAGCGACCAATTTTTATTGGAACTGAACGTGGTCGCTTTAGGGAGGTTTTACTGTATATTAGTTAATATTTTTAGATATAAGATAATTTCTTTTCCGCACCCCAAGCAACTGCGATTTGCAAATAATGATAAACGTAAAGGCACGGTCATCGCTAAGACTTTTAATTGGGTGTAGGTTGGGTGGGGGTTGGGGTGGAGAGGACCTTAAATTGCCAAGTCAAATTTCAGGCAAAAATAAATAGTTCTCGATGTTTGTCAACTAGTTTTATAATTTTGCCAAGTTACCACAATTAGAAAATGTAATATAGTTCTTATTTGTAAAAAGTTTAATTTAGTAATATTCCCAATTAGATTTGTAACTTTTGCCATGTCTATCAGAAATAGAGAGTACATTGCAGTTATTATTAAAGTTTTAAGCAAATTTGTGAACTCTGTTTGTAAATTTGCCAAGGGTAACAACATTCGCGAAAGTTTGGGGTGGAGGCTCCTCGCCCCTCCCCCCTTTAGCGAGGACCCTGCAAAGGCCTCACTGCAAAAAAAGAGGTCGCTGCTCAAAAGATGTCTAGTCTTTCTATGCAACAAGACGAAGACGAAGAAAACCCCAGTACTACTATAACATGCACACTGCCATGCCATACTTTAAATAAGAAATTTTCTAATTAAGAGGCTACTTCAGTCAAGCGAAAAGACCCGTTCGCTAATGCTAATCCTATGGAAGAAAATTATAAAAATATCTCGGTTACATTTCAATATTTTTAAATGATTTTTTTCTTTTCTTTTCTTTTCTTTTTTTGTGGGGGGGGGGGGGGGGGGGGGCATTAGATAGCTGAGATCGATCTGTACAAAGGCCGTTTTTTTACTTTTTCGATTTTGTTTACAGATATTTTTAATGAGGGCACTTTCATTTTCGGAACCGGTTTCGAAACTGAAAGCACCCTCATTCAAAAAACTAACAATCAAAATCGAAAAAGTAAAATACGGCCTTTGTGCAGATCAATCTTAGCTATCCAATGAAAAAAAAAAAAATCATTTAAAATTTTCAAATGCAACCGAGATATCTTTATAAAATTCGGTACTTTTCGGTTAGCCGGCCGCCACTGTTATATATACATATTTATATACATACATATATGTAAGTATACATATATATACATATATTGTATATAAACACTTATTGATATATGTAAATATATATGTATATATACATAAATTTATATAAACATATATATGTATATATGACACTGGCGCCCGGCTAACCGAAAAGTACCTAAAATTCTTCCATAGAGTTAGCATTAGCGAACGGGTCTTTTCACTTCACTGAAGTAGCAGGATTCATAATCGCCTCTTTTATTCTGAAATTTACAAAGTTTTCTGAAATTGAAAAAAGCGAAAAAAAATTATATTAAAAATTGTGGTAAACTGTACGCATCCTGAATATGAATACATAATTATTACAAAATTTAAATTTACATAATGTTTCTGGATTATCCAATTTTTGAAGTGTATGCTCTAAATCTGTAATTTAGCAGTTTCTGCAGATTCTTGGGCAACAGCGATTAGCAAAACAATTTCAAAATTTTCATTTGTCAGGCTTCAATTTATTTCAATAGATTAAATGTCATTTAAATGGGGTTAACAAAAAAAGGCATAAAATCTTTTTGGAAAAGATGCTACATTCGGAACATATTCTGATGCAAAGTTTAAAAAGATATGGGGCATTCTCACAATCTTTTGACTTTTGGGGGAAAAAATCTGACAAAATTAAACTTGTTAAAATAACATTTTAATCTGATAGACGAATGCCTTAATGATTCAAAATAAAGAAAAAATGGTCAGCAGCGAAATTTTTTTTATTTAACTGAGGTTTAAGTTAAACTTGCGAGTTTAATTTTTCTTACCATTTTACTCCTATAACTTTTTATTTTCTTCTAAATTTTTAGTTATAATGAATTTGCATAGTACCCACAGGACAATTCAAATAAGAAATAATAACAATGTAGTACTTTTAGTACAGAATTTTTGTATAACATTGTCTTAAATGGGTGTTAAAGAAGGGACGGTAAGGGAAAAAAAAGGGGATGGTATTAGAAAAAAGGGACGAAATGGTAACAAAAGGGACAGTAAGGAAAATTATCACCTATTTTTAGGAAAATCATATTAAAACTAAGTGATAGCCACGATGTTCATTGATTTTTAGAAACAGTTGTTAACATTGGAGTAAATTAATTATTATTATTTTTTAATTTACCTCGAAAAGTGCCGGAATAAACCTTGGGGACGGTGAGACTACCAATAAAGCCACGATGCTTGAAATTTATATTTAAATGCTGATTTAAATTCTACAGTAAATTTCCTGTCAAAGAATTTTAGACATTATTTCTCTAGCATACTTCTGCATGAGAAAAAGCTTGAAAAAAATTCTGTGGTTGCATCTGACATGATTTTTTGTATAATTTTAGAAGAGGGATGGTAAGGAATCTAAAACCCAGGGACAGAGTTTAAAAAATAATAACAACCCTAAAAATGTGTGCAGGTTAATTTTTAGCTACATATTTATATAAAACAATAGTTTCAGTTTCAGAAAAAAATTACATCGAATTATTTTTATTGAAACAATTTTATCCAGACAGCTCCAAACTTAAAAATCAGCATCAGGGACACGGGACGGTATAGGGGCTTTCCAGGTGTTTGGACCCCCAGCATCGTCCAAAACTTATTTATCTCGTTAATATTGTTGTGCAATCATGCAATGGGATGTTCCCCAGTATATGAAATTATAAAAAAAAACACAAAAAAGTGTATTAAAATAAAAAGTATTATTCAGGGACATGAAAGTCAAAAGATTATGAGAATGCCCCATATCTGTTCTATATAAAATTTAAAATGTGTATTCAGTTGTGCGGCCACTGAAGTAGAGGGAAGCGTAGACTATGTATACGGGTATATAGACGGCATTAAAAGGACAGTTTACCTTTTCAACAATTCTTCTTATTTTTAAAAATATGGTTCAAATCGTGAACTCACTGTATTTTAATGTTCAACTAAAAATAAATTTTGAAAAAAAAAAAATAATAATAACTGCATATTTAATTAAAATTTGAAAAAAGTTTAAAAAATTTTTGAATTTTAAAAAATTTCTTCTACTTTTTAAATACAGTAGAACCTCGATTATCTGAAGTAATTGGGACCTACCATCTTTCGGAAAATCGAAATCTTCGGATAATCGAGAATGCTTCTATTTTAAGATTAAGGAGAAATATATGCGCTATTTCTTATTATGATAACACGGGCTTAATAAAAATCAATTACATTTTATAAAGCAATAGCAAAATAGAAACGAGAATAAATTACCTGAATTTTAATTTTGAAATTAACTACTTTTTACGTATTGCACAAGGGTTTGAAAAATGTTTTGTTTTTCGTAGTTTCGATTGCCTTTGCTTTGAAGCTGTATCACGGGGTTTTTAATATTATTAGTTCATCAGTATCACAATCTTTCTGCTGCTCCAGCCATGCCAAACCTTTTGCAAAACATTCCAAAGCTTCGGAATTGCTAATTTGTTCGTTTTCTTCGTTCCACTTCGCAGCTTACGGGACCTCAAGCTAAATTCAAAGGAATTCTACGATAAGAGTTCGAAAATACTTATATGCACTTGTGGTTCGGAAAGGACTGCTAGCACACAAGAAATATGATAGTTAAAAAAAAAAAAAAGCTTTCAAAATGGATTTTGCACACAAGGAATGTGATAGTTAAAAAAAAGGGGGGGCTTTAAAAATGAATTTCGGTTAACCGAGAATTTCGGTTAAAAGAGTTTCGGATAAAGGAGGTTCTGCTGTACTAAAGATTTTGCAACAGATTTTGAAAAGTGTGTTACACAAGACTGTGCATGGATTTTTAGATACATCTATTATTGCATTTAATATAATTTTTTTACTGATGTATATATAATGTTAAGCGATGAAATCTAACACATCTTCATATACTTTTATTAAATAAAAAATAATAACACAAAATCTGAAGGCTAATTCCATGCGCAGATTTATCACATATATAATAAAGAACATGTATAAAAAAGTTTAAATCTCTATCCAAAAAAAAAAAAAAGAAATGACCTTAGCATTTTTAAAAGATGAAAGTGGAGAAAATATGAACATGGAGAAAGAGCCATTTAATGTTTTAATTTATGTAGGTAATTGCGCTGAATGTATTAACAAAATTAACAATATTTCGCGATATAATTGCATATGGGTAAAAATGAGGTATCAAAATATTCACAATTAAACAGGCTTTCATTTAATATTTAAAAATAAAAATCGATTTTTTGACCAAATTTGACGTAAACTGTAACCAAGAAGTAATAATTTATCAACATTTTTATTCAACGTTTCACACCACAATTTTGAGAAAATTCCTTTTTTGATTTAAAATAAAACTCATTTATTTAAGAATTACAATTATACTAAAAATACTAAAGACTCTAAACCCTCTACTAATAATGAAGTATTAAACTCTGATATCAATGATAGCACTACCGCAAACACCCATTCCTCCGCTACTATAGAAAATTCTAAAATTCCTACAAATTACACCAATGATATAAAAGACATTCTTAATACTTTCAACGAAGTTAAACAAATTTTTCAAATCACTAAATTCCTAAAATGTATAAGGAACATCTCAACTCAGACTAAGAAACTCGATAATCCGATGCAAAAATTGATGGTTATATTAACTGAATTCGATAAACTTGCAAGTCATATCAACATTAACGAAGATTAAGCTCTTCATTTGTTAAACTTTTTGCTTTCTTTTTGTTTGTGCTGTTTGTTAAAAATTTAAAAAAAAAAAAAAAAAAAAAAAAAAAAAAAAAAAAAAAAAAAAACCTTCTTAAATTGATTTTTATGCTCTTCTCATGTTATTATTCTTATTTTTTCATTCTATTGTTTTATTCACCTCAAATTACTAGACTGGGTGGACGCCGTCCTTTGCTGTCGTTTGCTCCCCTCGGCTTTTGCGTTTAACTGTTTATTTAGTTAGAACTCTCCTCATAGTAGCTTTTTTTACATCTTTATTACTTTTTTCCTTGCAGTAAATTAAACTCTCTTGTAAATATGTATATAATTTAGTTTATTTTCATTTCTTCATTTTGTTAAACTTTTTACTTATCAAGTTATATTAAATGTATGGTCTCTGAATTGAGTCTTTTTTAATGGGGCTTCCTTTGGTAGCTTTTTCGCCTGTCCTGGACATTTATGTGGATCATATGGAACATTTTTTTTTCCTTACTAGTTATACTAACAATTTTTTCTTTTAAAAATTGTCTATCTTCTTAGCTTTTATTTTCTCTTTTTCGTGGCTACTAGCCGCGTTTAAACGCTCTTTTTTCTAAGGCTCCCATTGCATTGTAACACGATATATTCTTAGCCTGGATGTAAAGTTGCCAAGCAACTAGGGAATCCATACACCTGCTTTATTGTTCCATTGTTCCATTGTCTTTCATGTTGTTTATTGATAGTAGGTAAATCAACGAATGAGCACCGTGTGCTCACTCGCAAAACTTAATGTTGTATTTGTATGTGTGCGTTTCTCAGTCATGACAATCTCGTACGTACTTCTCATGACGTCAATAGTTTACACTCAGGAGCCAATTACTACAAATTAATGAAGTAGAGCCTTTCTCTGCTTTGCTTCGCTCTATGCCAGCTGCCAGCGCTCCCCAACCTTTTTTCTTTCATGTACCTCTTTCTTGGGCTTTTCATTTCGGAGCCCATGCTTTTTTAGGGTTCCGTACTTAAAAGTAAAAACGGAACCACTATAATATCACTCCTGTGTCTGTCTGTCCGTCTGTCACAACCATTTTACTCATAAACTATGGGTAAACTATATAAACTCATAAAAAGTTCAAATTGGGGGCAGTAATAAAAACTATTGACCCCAGTGGTGTAGTCGAGGGGGGACGCGAGGGGACGGCGTCCCTTCACTTTTTTATGTTATCTCGAGCGTCCCCTTACTTTATATTTTCAAGGGGGACGCCTAGAGACGTGGGAGGACGCAGACTTTCCCAAAGTTTTTTAATGAAGACACTAATAAATTAACAATTTTAGAAATAAGATAATGATTTTTAATACTTTTCAACAAACTTGAAAAGTGTTTATTGTGCTGATTCGCCTATTCACTAAACTTCCATAAGTTTGCTGGAATTACAGCAAAATTTTATGTATTTTTTTTAGGTTCAATGTAGTATGTAAATGTTTCACTATTGTATAGCATCATATACTTACATCATATAAAAATTCTCTATTGTATAGCATTAGTATTTCGTTTACGTGAAAACAAAAAGAAAGTTCTTTCATATTACGCTTTATTGGCAAAAATTGTTTAAAATAGACATTAATGAAGTTATATTTTAAATATAACGCAAATGGCATTTGAAATTTGTTACATGTTCCCTATCGGAAATAGCATATATTGTTCGTTTACACGGACATTAAAAAATATTTTCAAATACCATGATCCATTAACGATAATTATTCGAAATTCATGGAAAACTATAGGATGCGTGACGGTGCGTGAAGCATTTATAATCATTTTACAATGCCACGCAAAAGAATCCATCACATTGTCATCTATGGGTTCAGCTGCTTGAACATGTTTTCAATTATATTATCAGGGCTCCCAACACATTTTAGTCCTCCAAAAGTGGAAAAAGTGCCATTTGATGAAATTCCTTGCTTTACTTTTTGGAATAGAGTAGTTAAGAAATTTGTATCGTACATATAGAGAGTATATATCGTACATCAAAAAATTGTCAAATCATATTCAGGTCATCCTATAGCGTGTAAATCCATCAAAAAGATTCCAATACTTTCTTCTGATAAAAATATATTTAAGAAGTATAACAAAAAAAAAGAAGAATATTTAATTAAGATTTCCTTTAATAGAGAGAAGTACTTGACACCAAAATCGAAGACAAAACTAAATCTATAATAATAATAAAAAGCCAAGTGCGAGCATTACTCGCGTACAGAGGGTTCCATAGAATAAATATATGAATTTGTAATTGAACGTTGCTAAAAGAATACTAAGACTTTGTAAAAAAACTATACAACGTAGGCTTGGGTATAACTGTATATATTAGAAAAGTGTAAATGGGTATACCATGAAAGTTCAAAGAGATATGGAACCTAAATAATGTCAAATATAGCTATTCGTATAACTCTTTTTTTTAATATTATCCTAATCTGTTTACGATGAACTTAATTCGGTACTGACAATAAAAGCAGTGCATAGTTAAACTTCATTTGGCATTTCATGAAATTAAATTCAGCGTACTAATAACCTTTATTTCTACAGTGTAGCTAAAACAAAACCTTTGTTCAAAGTTTAAATTTGGCATTGTGCTAAGCGCGCTTCGAATTGAGGTCTCAAAGTTGCAACCCCGACTTGGTCAGTGCCGCGTTTTTCCAGATAGGTGTTTAATTAACTTTTAAAGTCACTCGAGGCGTATTGAGAGATACACTCAATGCAAACTATCGCGAATCCCACAATATTTATGCGATTCATTCTAATTAAATCTTTCGAGGGCGATGCCCTTAAAAAACGGACACCTAATTTTAATCCCAAAACAGACGAACGGCACCAAGAATATTTAATTAAAATTTTCCTTTTATCATGTACGTGAAAATAAGCAAGTTCGCATTTTCTAATAAATTCGTTTATAAATTCTGGTGTCAGTTCATTATTTCAAAGGTTTATAAATAGAATTACTTCTTGCCGGAAAGGATTCTCAAGAAATGTCGCAGGACTCTTAAAGCTTCAAAATTTAAGAAATTAAAATTTTTTTTAGATGTTAAACTCCTATCTTTTCTGAATATTTTGATATAATTGTTTCCTTGAAATCCCCATTAGAACAGAAGTTTTGGCTTTTAGAATTATACCCGCTCAATAGCTGAAGCGGCGTTTCCGAAATCTTAAAGTCATTAATTTCCAAATGGCGTTTTTGGGGCATAACGCGCAGGATGCATCAAAAACTTCTGAATATTTTTTCATGAAATTTTCAAAACATACATTTCGTGTTAGTCTGTATAAACTGAACCTAAAATTTCCTTTTTATTGTTCAAAAAAATATTTTTTTAGGTGATTTTACTGTTGAAATTTTCAAAATTTTGTATTAGCTAAATGCAACATTGCATTAAAAATATAAAAATGCTTTAAATACAAATTTATTTAAGTTCAGGGAAATTATTACAATCTGAAGTATAAGTAAGCACCAAAATTGTCATTCTAGTTGCAATATTTATTTTGTAATCCTGCGCGTAAACTGTTATGCCAATTTTTTGTTCGACAAATGTCTAACAGTTTCGAGCCCCCTATAAATACTAATTCTGTATCTTGCAATTTTTTAAATACATGAAACGAAAGAACATACTTATATCTTTCATCCGAATAAAAATTGTGTTTTAAAATCATATACATTTTAAGACATTAAATGTTGAAAATGGTCTTTTTTACATTTTTTCCACTTTTTAGAGTCCCGAGACCCCTTAAATTAGTATGTTTTTAACAATTTGACGTTTATTGCTTTTATACTGTTACTGGACATTACATTACACATATATATCATTAAGAGTTGTTAACTAGGCATAGAGTACGCCGCCCCTGTCCTGTGTATGTCCAAACTGACCGTACCTTTAAGGGTTAATATCTCGGCTAATTACCGATGATTTTTTTCGAAAATCATTAGCAACAATGCTTTTATTCTTGTGCAACGATAGGTATATTCAGCGATGCTCAACAATTTTTCTGAATGCCCGTAAATCGAGATTTGTGTATAACAGAAAAATGTTAATTACTCAAAAACTATGTGACCTAGGGTCAGGGTTGGCAGGTTTTTGACATGTGTCAGTTTATGACAGTTTAAACCATGGTTTAAACCGTCATGTCAAAAACCTCTGGTCAAAAACCATCTGTCAAAAACCTAAAATACTATATAGTGATCTGTAAAAATTCACATTAAATGTCACACATTACAACATTATATGTGATATTTTAAATTCACATTACTGTATATCAATAATTAGTACATAGTTAAGCATTATTGTGATATTTTAAATTAACATTACTGTATATCAATAATTAGTACATAGTTAAGTATTATTGTGATATTTTAAATTCACATTACTGTATATCAATAATTAGTACATAGTTAAGTATTATTGTTAAGTGCAATTTTTTAACAGGGTAAAATTTTCATTTAATTTTTTTTTTTTTTTTGTAAAATTGTGTTTTTCTAAAAAGTAGACATTAAGCTCACCTGAGCTGAAATTTTTTTCTCTTACTGCATTTTACGGAGAAAACGCCGCACTACTGAAAACTGGCCTGAATAAGATTAAAAATATCGTAACCTGTGGCAACGCTACTTTTGTCGACAGCGTCACATTGACCTAACTTTAATCAAAGTTTTCTGAACAATGTAAGTGTAGGGTGCCTCATTTTTAATATCTTAAGATATCTAAAATTTTATTTAAAATATTTAAATCGTGTTTAAAATATTTTTATGTAATTTTTAAATGAAGGAGATGTCAGTTGGTATTTAAAACACCCAGAGCGCGGGACTCAGACCCTCTCCTTAGGCGTTCCATGTTTTTTTTAAGTGGCCGGCGCAACTTGGCACGTTTTTTACGAGTGGGTCGTATCTACTTTAGGCGATCTTTAGTTCCTATTCGAAGCCCTCAAAATCTGAGTTTTCAATATCAGAATGCATGAGTTGTAAATTTTCTTCTTCCATGCTGTATGGTTCGCTATCATCATCAGAAATGTCACAGTTTTCATTATCAGCAAAGTCAGAAAGTTGTTGGGCAGGGAACTTGAAAGCAGTCTAAAGGAATTTTTATTTTATCTCAATTTTACACGTGCGAAAAAAAAAAAAAAAAAAAAAAAAATCGTAAACACCGCACATGGTGTAAACGCCGCACTTGAAAGAAAATTAATTTTTAAACCCGTAAACGCCACAGCGTTTCTTCCATAAAATACGGTACTTAAAATCGTTTTAATTTCTCTTACTTTTGAGAGCTTAAAGCTAGCTAGGTTTTTTTTTTTTTTTTTAATAAGAAATAAAAACTTAGAAAAGTGCAGATTTTTTTTATATATATAACAAGATAATGTGCATCAATGTTATTCTAGTCTAAGCAATAACCATTCCATTCAAAATTGAAATTGGATTATTAATCTTAAACATTTACAAAATAAGAGAAGTAATAATAATAATAAAAAAAGCTTAAAGTCAAAATTCTTTTTAAACAGCTTTCTTTTAAATATATAAAAATATGTTTTCGATTTTAAAACTGAACAAATTTGGCTCAGTCTTCTAAAAGAAAATTCACTTAAGCCCCACATTGAAAAAGTGCATAATAGAAGGGATCAAATCATGAAACTATACCATTGTTTGGCTTATATTTTGCATTTCAACCATCAGGGGCAAGGGTTGACTGATGTATCAGTTGATTCAGCTCGTGCTTGAGCTATAGAGAGAATTTATGGATGCTTACCCATAACTGATTGCGTATGAAGCTAAAGAATCCCCTTTCTCGTCTTGTTATTTCAGTGCTATAGGGAGGACCCCATTATTTGGTGGAAAGGTATCATTAAATGCAATAGCTTTTTGAGCCTGTTTCAAAACTTGTCCATTTAGCAATGTTTTTGCTATCAAAAGACAGGCTATTTTCTAATGCTTCATACACTCTAAACTCAGAAATCATCTGGGTGTAAATAAATGTGAACACGTTGTGTGCTGCAGCATGCTGGGGGTAAAATTGATCCAGATTATTTAATTGTACTAAAAGGATTTTCTTCTGATTGAAAATACAAAAAAATAAAAATATTTTATGGCAATTAACAATTTTTTTTTTAAATTATTAAATTACCATAAATTTAAAAGATCACATAAATCATTGACTTATTTAATGTTTACCTATTGTTGTTAAAATGTTTTAGTGTGTTACATGCATTTGGCAGATTTTGACGGTTTAAACCAGTTTATGACAGTTTTTGACGCTTGTCATGTCAAAAACCAGTTTTTGACGTCAAAAACCCAACCCTGCCTAGGGTAATCGCTATAATTTTCAGGGAAGGTTTATATTAACGTCTACTACCTCTATTTTTTTCATAATTTTAGTTTCAGTAGATTCAGAATTAGATGGGGGGGGGGGGGGACATATTTTTGAGCTACATTTTCAACAATATCTTTGAAAGTATAATACCTAAAATTAAAAGGAATGTATTTTTGTATTCAGCGTTACAAAAGCTTTCACAGGAAAATATTTTTTTTTATTCAAGTAGCATAATTAGCCCCTCTACTTTTTTACTAAATATATTTATGAATGTTTATTAATCTGAAAATATGTGGGTCAATGGTCTTTATTACTTTCCCAAATTTGAACTTTCCATGTTCCATAGTTTACGAGTAAAATGTCTGTGACAGACAGACAGACGGACGGACAGACACAGGAGTGATCTTATAATGGTTCCGTTTTTACTTTTTAAATACTGAACCCTAAAAATAGAGTTTGGTCTGTGTGGTCTATGTGCTGAAAAGACCACTGTAACAGCTATGAGATAGAGGCGAGGTACCATTTTGTCTAAAATTATGCACTTCGGATTTTTTTAAAATAATTTTTTTTTTTTTTTTTTTTTTTTTTACCTTTGACTGTGATTTTTTTTCACATTGATGAAAGGAATTACGTTTCAATTTTTTAGCCAAGTAGTGGTAAATTTTGTCCTCTTTTCAGCTTTTTCAATAAATTTTATTCAGAATTTGTACAGCGATTTATTTTTGGCGAATTTTTATGCGAATTTCAGCTTTTTTTTGCGTTTTGTTTCAATTTTATGATATTCGAAAAAGGAAATCGATTTCGAACTCTCAACCCTAATGTAATAGATTTTGTCATTTCGTGATTGGTACGTTTTCTTAATCAGAAACTATATAATGTACCGTAATGGTCGATTTTTTAATAGAGGCAGAATATGTTTTAAAAAATGCTGTTAAAAAGGGCATTTTGAACCGAATTTACCGAAGCGGATTGTGTTGGAAAAATCATTGTATTAAGGATGCACTCAAATCCAAACTGCTTATTTTCTGACTCATTTTTAAATTCATTTTTGCTCTCAAACGCATTTAATTGGTAGATTCGCTTATTCAGAAACTATATAATGTACCGTAATGATCGATTTTTTGATAGAGGCAGAATATATTTCAAAAAAATGACATCAAAGTATGCATTTTGAACGGAATTTCCCGAAGCGATTGTGTTGTCCTTCTGAGAAAATAATTGTTTATATATCAAGTTTTAATTAATTGAACAAAAAATAAAAACACAGGTCGCTTATAAATCTCTTCAAAAATCACGTCAGCAAGTTACATATTTTTTTAATTAAAAATGAATCTGGAATTATGCCAGAAAATTTCGAGTTGTTGAGCATGGAAAAGTATTTTTTTGAATACCGCCCTAACATGATTCTGATAAAACCAGCTATTATATAAAAATGAAATAAAAACTCGTCAAAAGCGGCCAGATAAAATTGTTAAAGTGGATTTATCTCTAATCATGGTTTAGTTTTTGTTTGTGAAATTAGTATATTTGACTTCGAAATCTACCTCTGCCTGTAGGCCGGGCCGGCAGGGATTTTATTTGGAATTCGTATCATGATTTTTTAATTTTTTTGCTAATTTTTTATATAATTTTTCAGTTTTTTTGTGTTTTGCGGCGATTTTTTGTCACTCAGTTTCAATCTTCTGGTAGTTTAATATAGAAAATTTTGTCCTCTTTAATTTTTGAATTTTTAGTGATTTTTAATCCGATTTTCAATGAGTTTTACGTTTTTCCGCATTTCCTTTACATTGGTAAAAGTTCTGTTAGAATGCTTTATCCCACTATAGTAAATTTTGTCCTCACGATTTTTAGCGTTTTACGGTGATTTTTTCCACATTATTATTTTTTTTTTCTTAAGTCACCATAAAAGGACTAAGTGGACGTTTTTCTAAAAATTGATTTTTAGGAGGGAGGGGAAGACGAAAAGATATACCAAAATTTTAAAGTCTTATTTTTCCTTGCCTTAATTACAATAAATTCCTTACTCTTTATCTGACCATAAAGTAAAAAATCCCTGCCGGCCCGGCCTACAGGCAGAGGTAGATTTCGAAGTCAAATATACTAATTTCACAAACAAAAAGTAAATCATGATTATAGATAAATCCACTTTATCAATTTTATCTGGCCGCTCTTGACGAGTTTTTATTTCATTTTCATATAATAGCTGGTTTTATCAGAATCATGTTAGGGCGGTATTCAAAAAAATACTTTTCCATGCTTAACAACTCGAAATTTTCTGGCATAATTCCAGATTCATTTTTAATAAAAAAAAAAAAAAAAATGAAACTTGCTGACGTGATTTTTGAAGAGATTTATAAGCGACCTGTGTTTTTATTTTTTGTTCAATTAATTAAAACTTGATATATAAACAATTATTTTCTCAGAAGGACAATATTTTTCGTTTCTAACACAATCGCTTCGGGAAATTCCGTTCAAAATGCCCACTTTGACATCATTTTTTGAAATATATTCTGCCTCTATCTAAAAATCGATTATTACGGTACATTATATAGTTTCTGAATAAGCGAATCTACCAATTAAATGCGTTTGAGAGCAAAAATGAATTTAAAAACCAGTCAGAAAATAAGCAGTTTGGATTTAAGCGCATCCTTAATACAATGATTTTTCCAACACAATCCGCTTCGGTAAATTCGGTTCAAAATGCCCTTTTTAACAGCATTTAAAAAAATATATTCTGCCCCTATCAGAAAATCGATCATTACGGTACATTATATAGTTTCTGAGTAAGAAAACGTACCAATTGGAAGCCTTTGAGAGCAAAAATGAATTGTAAAATGAGTCAGAAAATAAGCAGTTTGGATTTGAAAACACCCTTACTAAGATCATTTTTTATTTCAACCGGTATGTATTTTTAATTTGTTTTTGCTCTAAGAATTGGTCCTATCCAAAACTTGTCTATATAGATGTTGTAGACAATATTAAGAAGATATATGATAAATTCATGGGGATTTTATATCTTTTGAATTGACGGAGTTATGGATTTTTTTCTTCTTCAAACCACCTTTTTGTTTTCGTTTTTAATTTTTTTTGCGGTACAAATTGGTCCTATCAAAAACTTGTGAATATAAAAGTTGTAGATAATGTTAAGGAGATTCATGATAAAATTAATTGGATTTGATATCTTGAGAATTGACGAAGTTATGGATTTTTTTCTTCTTCAAACGCCCTTTTTGTTTTCGTTTTTAATTTTTTTTTGCGGTACGAATTGCTCCTATCAAAAACTTGTGAATATAAAAGTTTTAGATAATGTTAAGGAGATTTATAATAAAATTAATTGAATTTGATATCTTGAGAATTGACGAAGTTATGAATTTTTTTCTCCCAAAAACCCTATTTTTTGCGCCCCTTGAGCCCATTTTTAACTTTATCAAAAATCTGTGATACATAAATTTTTGGCCCTATTTTTAGAAGTAATAAAAACTTTAAACTGATTTGATATGTATAAAAATTAAGAAGTTATGGGGGGTTTTCTGTTTTCACAAAACCCCTCCCTATTTCCCTCCCCTTGGTCCGATTTTGCCCATTAACGAACTTGACTGAGATTTTATGCCCATTGATTTTATGTATCAGTTTGGAAGAGATTGGTGCAGAATTACGAAAGTTATCGTGTCCAGAAGAAAGTGATATAGATAGATAGATAGATAGATAGATAGATAGATAGATAGATAGGTATATAAAGTTTTTTACTGAGGGTGGTTTTGGGTTCTAGGGGTCATGATCGGTGTAGATCTGCAAAAATTTTTCAGAAATTCCAACATAGGAACGATCCCAATAGGTTGTATTTCATACGAAATCTACCTAAAATGCAATAATTTTCAATATTCTCAATAGAAAGCAGTTATTTTATAACTATATTTCCAAAATAAATAATGCAAAACAAATTCTTATAAAATTTTCATTGCTTGAATTATTGCTACTGAATAACGGCTTCTAATACAAAAACATTTCAGTCATGACATAAGGTTTTAAATTTTTGAATTCTATAGCAAGCTTTTTAATGTCCAACAGATAAAGAAACTTTAATTAAATTAATTTAAATTTACATTTATAATTTTTTAACTTAAATTTCCACTTATTTTTCTCTGCAATTGAAAATAAAAAGCAAGATTCAAAATAAAGTTTGCCTATAGTGATACAGACCCTAATGTTCGAAACTGTGAGCGTCCCCCCACTTTTTTATCCAGGACTACACCACTGATTGACCCACATATTTACTGATTATTAAAGATTCACAAATATACTTAGGGACAATGGAGAGGGGCTAATTAAGTTACTTGAAAATAAAATCTTTTCTTTGTATATACTGTTGGGTAGCTTGTGAAATCTTTCGTAACGCTGGACTCAAAATACATTTCTTTTAATTGTCTGAGCGAAGCGAAGGCTAATACTCAGCAAAATATTACTGTCCGGAGACATTACAGCTACGATGGATATTAACGCCATGTCCTACTAAAAAAAAAGCCTAATAAAAACCTTTCGTCAAGCATAACTCAAAAAATATTTGTCGTATTTCGTTTCTGATTGCACCAGAAGGTACCTATGAGGGTCACCTACTGAATGCACCTACTATGAAAAATAAGTTACAAACCGTTTAAAAATTATATTAAAGAAACTGTATAAAAAAGCACAATTTATCTGCATACGTCACAGAAATTTAGTGTGCGTCACTTTCACTGGTGGATGTTTTCGTAGACAACTGGTTTGAACATACGGAGCAAATAAACAAAAAATATGCACGATATTGAACATGCATATTGAATAG
Source organism: Maratus speciosus (assembly GCA_963932465.1). NCBI lineage: Eukaryota > Metazoa > Arthropoda > Arachnida > Araneae > Salticidae > Maratus > Maratus speciosus. The sequence continues at coordinate 319,262,617 of OZ010798.1, read as the reverse complement.
ATCAGTTTCAACCACGTGATCACAAACCTTGCAACAACCTGTGGCAACCAGTTTTGGTGGGCAAACAAATAATAATACAGTACCACGATGACCGTTTTTAGCCTGTTGTATGTTATACAACAGGCTAAATCCAGCTAAAAACTCAGGCTAAAAGATAGTTGTCAGTCTATCGACTGGAAATTAACAGATTTTTTTAATACTCGTATAACGAAATTTAGAAACGATTGTGGATGATTAAAACAAAAGTCATGAGTGTTTATTGCTCCGGGAGGTTATCTTTCTCTGGATGTCTGTCTGTCATACAGCATGCAATTTTCTTGTAAAGGATGATATTATTATGCAGTAAAACCTCCCTAACGGTCACCGATTAGTGGACACCTCTATTTAGCGGCCATATTTTCTATTACCAACCCTTAAATAACTGTAAATTTTTTACCCTCAGTAACGAACACCTTCAAATAGAGGACAAATTCTGCCTTCCCAAGGTGTTTGCTATTCAGAGGTTTTACTGGTAAAACCTCCATAACGGACACACCAGATTAGCGGATACCTCTATTTAGCGGACATTTTTTTCGATTACCAACACTTAAATAACTATACATGTTTTACTCTCAGTAGCGGACACCTCCAAATAGAGGAGAGATTCCGAATTCTTGAGGTGTCCGCTATTCAGAGGTTTTACTGTATATATTATTGATTGTTATTTTACAGGGCTGCACAAAAGGATAAGAATATATGAAACGAATATAAACTAAATTCGGGATTGGTAGATCGCTGATGATAATGTAATTTTAGGATGTTGTTACAGTCATCCGCAGTATGTTTTTAGAGTTTCGTTCATCTAACAAAACCCTACCTGTCTCAATCCTTTGTCTGTCTGTCTGTCCGTCTGTCACAGAGCCCGTTCTCAGAAACTATATATGTCGGAGACTTGAAAAGTTGCATACATATAGCTGAACGCCACACATCAAACGGCAAATAATAAAATTTTGAAAAAGTCTAATATTTAACCCTCTGGGCTCTAACTTGTGTATTTTAAGCAATTTTTCTAACTCAGCCCCTAATTAAGTTGGAGACATGACATTTTGCATACTTATAGCTGAACACCTCACATCAAACGACAAATAATAAAATTTTGAAAAAGGTCTAATATTTAACCCTCTGGGTTCTAACTTATGTATTTTAAGCAATTTTTCTAACTCAGCCCTTAATTAAGTTGGAGACATGAAATTTTGCATACTTATAGCTGAACACCTCACATCAAACGACAAATAATAAAATTTTGAAAAAGTCTAATATTTAACCCTCTGCGCTCTAACTTGTGTATTTTAAGCAATTTTTCTAACTCAGCACCTAATTAAGTTGGAGACATGAAAGTTTGCATACTTATAGCTGAACACTTGCGATAACACGATAAATCATAATATTTGGAAAAAGTCATATTTAACTCTCCAGTCTCTAACTTCTGTATTTTAAGCATTTTTTTCTAAATGAGCCCCTAATTAAGTTGGAGACATGAAATTTTGCATACTTCTAGCTGAACACCTCACATCAAACGACAAATATTAAAATTTTGAAGTCTAATATTTAACCCTCTGGTCTCTAACTTGTGTAATTTAAACAATTTTTCTAACTCAGCCCCTAATTAAGTTGGAGACATGAAATTTTGCATACTTATAGCTGAACACCTCACATCAAACGACAAATAATAAAATTTTGAAAAAGTCTAATATTTAACCTCTAATATTTTGTCTCGCGCAATTTTTAAATTTAAACTGTTTTGCAATATTATTTTTTTGTTCATTTTGCATAATAAGTGTAATGTGACGTAATTTCTTCTATTTAAGACTTCTAACGCATGTTAATGAACTTATTTTAATATATCCTTTCTCTTTTAAAATTCACATGTAAATATAGTTTTTATGGCGTAATTTTCAATAAGTGCCTGCTTTTTATACCATATTATTCAATTCTAATTTGAAGGTTTTATTTCTGTTTATAATAGTAACGTGTAAATATTTTTTTTATTTGAAGCAAACATTATTGTTTGCGCTGTTATACAGTTGACAACAGTTTAATTTAATATCATTTTCTAAAATATGTAAAAAATATCTGTCGAAATGCTGAATATTTGAATTTAAAATAGAAATAAAACCTCAAAAAATGAGTCAAATTAAAAAAATTAATAGAATCTGCACACCGAGATGTTCTATTGAATAAAATGATCTAAAAATGATTAAACTCCCATGTATAGTTTTTGCTCCTATAAAATTTTTTTAATGGAACGATTTGTCCAACTTTAGCATTAAATATCTCTTAAAATAATTCTTCGATTTGAAAACTGTATGCATCAGCGTGTTGATCAAACATTTCTCTATGATACCACCGGTTTTCATATTTTTGTATGCAATAGTTTTCTCAATATTAACGAAGAAAGGCCTCCGGTCATAAAAAATTCAAAACCGTTGGCGGCGGCGGCGGCGGTGACAGCGTTAGTTACTTTTTTTTAGAATAGAGAGATATATAAAAATGAAAACTTGTCTATCTGTCTGTTTGTAATTCTATAAAAATCCACAATTTGGTAGCCAAAATTGAGAAAAAAAACAAACATGTGTATTAAAACATGGCCGAGGCAACTAAAGTAATCCGGAATCGAAATAATATATAGTTAATTTTTAATTAATAAAAAACCACCAATTTAATAGCAATGTCTTATCAAATTTAAACATTTTTCGTTATAGTAGTTGCAGCAATTAAAACACACAATAAAATTATTATCACAACAATTAATTTTCTACTGCAAGATTTCCACGTGCAAAATGAAAATTAAATAAATAGTTTGCCGAATTTAAAAAAAAAAAAAAGTTAATATTGCATCATAACTTTTCTAATGCAAGATATTCACGTGAAAAATGAAAATGATATAAATAGTTTGACGAATTTAAATGAAAGTGAATATAACTTCATAACTTTTATATTTCAAGTTTTTCAAGTGAAAGAGGAAAATATTACGTCATATTGGAAATATAAAGGACGTGGTGGATATAGTGTAACGTCATATGAGAGTGAAAAATGTATTGAAGCATGATAAAAACTCGATTAGGGAAATATTGCCGTATTTTAACATTATTGCTCCAATTATAAATTGAAATAAGTTCATTTATAGCTGTATTCTTTTGCGTCTGTTATATACATTTATGCATTTTTATGTAGCGTTTTCATATGATTCATTCATACAACATTTCGACGGCTTTTTTTAATGTTTGTTTTGTGTTGTACGTTAAATTTGGAAATTGATTTTTCAGAACAAAGATCCTTCAAATTCTGGGCAACGCCGGCACTTTAGTTTGTAACACATAAATAAATGACTTTTGTATCTGTACATCTAATGCTAATCTCTCTATCTCTCAATTCTAAAAAAAAGTAACTACCGCTGTCACCGCCGCCGCCGCCGCCGCCGGTTTTGAATTTTTTGTGGCGGGAGGTCTTTCTTCGTTAATATTAAGCAAAATAATGCATACAAAAATATGAAAATCGGTGGTTTCATACAGAAATGTTTGATAAACACGCTGATGCAGACAGTTTTCAAATCGAAGAATTATTTTAAGAGTTATTTAATGCTAAAGTCGGACAAAATCGTTCCACTAAAAAAGTTTTATAGCAGAAAAAATTATACATGGCAGTGTAATCATTTTTAGATCATTTTATGCGTTAGAATTTGCCGGAGTGCAGATTGCATTAATTTTTTTTATTTTGACTCATTTTTTCAGGTTTTATTTCTATTTTAAATTCAAATTTTCAGCATTTCTAGAGATATTTTTTACAGATTTCAGAAAATTGTACTAATTTAAACTGTTGCCAACTGTATAAAAAGCGCAAGCAATAATGTTTGCTACAAATTAAAAATTTATTTACACGTGACTATTATAAACAGGAAAAAAACTTTCAAATTAGAATTAATTAATTACGTATAAAAAGCAGGAACTTATTAAAAATTACGTCATAAAAAGTATACTCGTGAATTTTAAAAGAGAAAGGATATTGTAAAATAATAAATTCATTAACATGCGTTAGAAGTCTTAGGAGAAATTACGTCCTATTTACGTCACATTATAGTTATTACATAAAATGAACACAAAATAATATTGCAAAAAAGTTTAAATTTAGAAATTGCACTAGACATTTATTTGATATTTTGAGAATTAATTTAAAATGTCTCATTTAAAAGAACTTTCTTTTCGTTTTGTTAAAAAATACCAGGAGACAAAGACTCTCTTTACTTAATTCCTTTTATATTAGCTTATTTTGAAATGTTGTTACACGTGTATACGTCATCAAGTTATTTTTATTTCGACGTTTTATTTGTGTTTTTATTAATGTTGTACGAATTTATTTGTTCTTTCGTTATTTAAAATAAAAATTACATCAATTTGTATAATTTGGCGAGTGGTTTGGCGATTTATATAATTTGGCGAAATTGGTCGAAAGGATAATCAAGTAGTACCGCAGCGGATTTGGCGTTAAAATTCCCCAATCAAAGATAAATGAATAGAAATTCGTTTATAGGGAGATCGCCACTGTTTTCTAAATTATAATTCAATCGTTCGAAATCTTTTTAAAGCCGATCAAATTAGCGTGCATTTAGAGTCTGCGGTGTCTGGACGGGGGTTGGCGAGCGTAGCTCGTAGGGGGCCGAGCCCCCTAGTATTATAAAGAGTTATAATATTATAAAATGTATAATATCATTAATGCTTGTACGTTTTTGAGGTATTATCTCTGAAACTACATAACCAACTTTAAAAAATGTTGGTGGCCGTGTCTGGTCCGAAAAAAACACTGTATTTTATGTCAGTGCAAGAACTTATATCGCTGCAGGAGCAAAAAAGTTCTAAAATTGCGATTTCTGCGATATTGATTGGGTTAGAAACTTTAAATTTGGTGCGGTAGTTACTTTTAAGATGTAAATACTCATAACGAACTCTCTCTAAAAGATTCAATTTGACGGATAAACGTAAACATTTCTAGAAATTTTCTAAACTATGATTAATTGGAATACTGAAAGTTTTGTGATACTGCTGGGGTTAGAAGCTAGAACTTTGGCATGGTAGTAATTTATAAGATGTAAATGCTCGTTGTAGAACGAATTCTAAAAAATCGAAAGACTAAACAATTCAGAAAAAAATCTAAAGATGATCTAAGTAACGAAGTACATGGAATTGTTAGGAATATAAACATGAAAATTGATATGGCTGTATTTATCATGACGTAAATTCTCGCAATAGAACAGTTTCTAAAAATGTCGCTATATAAAACAGTGCAGAAACAAAAAAACTTTCGAAAATTTTCTATTTCTGTGTTACTGCTGAGCCGAAAATCTTGAAATTTTGATTCGGGTTAGTTTTAAAATATACAATTGTCTCTATGAATCTCTCTATTCTAAAAAAAAGTAACTACCGCTGTCGCCGCCGCCGGTTTTGATTTTTTTGTGACCGGAGACCTTTCTTCGTTAATATTAACAAAAATAATGCATACAAAAATATGACAATCGGTGGTTTTATACAGAAATGTTCGATAAATACGCTGATGCAGACAGTTTTCAAATCGAAGAAATATTTTAAGAGATATTTAATGCTAAAGTTGGACAAAATCGTTCCACTAAAAAAGTTTTATAGCAGCAAAAACTATACATGGCAGTGTAATCATTTTTAGATCATTTTATGCGTTAGAATTTGCCGGAGTGCAGATTGCATTAATTTTTTTATTTTGACTCATTTTTCGAGGTTTTATTTCTATTTTAAATTCAAATTTTCAGCATTTCTAGAGATATTTTTTTACAGATTTCAGAAAATTGTACTAATTTAAACTGTTGCCAACTGTATAAAAAGCGCAAGCAATAATGTTTGCTTCAAATTAAAAATTTATTTACACGTGACAATTATAAACAGGAAAAAAACTTTCAAATTAGAATTAAATAATTACGTATAAAAAGCAGGAACTTATTAAAAATTACGTCATAAAAAGTATACACGTGAATTTTAAAAGAGAAAGGATATTGTAAAATAATAAATTCATTAACATGCGTTAGAAGTCTTAGGAGAAATTACGTCATATTTACGTCACATTATAGTTATTACATAAAATGAACACAAAATAATATTGCAAAAAAGTTTAAATTTAGAAATTGCGCTAGACATTTATTTGATATTTTGAGAATTAATTTAAAATGTCTCATTTAAAAGAACTTTCTTTTCGCTTTGTTAAAAAATACCAGGAGGCAAAGACTCTCTTTACTTAATTCCTTTTATATTAGCTTATTTTGAAATGTTGTTACACGTGTATACGTCATCAAGTTATTTTTATTTTGACGTTTTATTTGTGTTTTTATTAATGTTGTACGAATTTATTTGTTCTTTCGTTATTTAAAATAAAAATTATATCAATTTGTATAATTTGGCGAGTGGTTTGGCGATTTATATAATTTGGCGAAATGGGTCGGCAGGATAATCAAGTAGTACCGCAGCGGATTCGGCGTTAAAATTCCCCAATCAAAGAGAAATGAATAGAAATTCGTTTATAGGGAGATCGCCACTGTTTTTTAAATTATAATTCAATCTTTCGAAATCTTTTTAAAGCCGATCAAATTAGCGTGCATTTAGAGTCTGCGGTGTCTGGACGGGGGTGCGAGCGTAGCTCGTAGGGGGCTCAGCCCCCTAGTGGTTTCTAAAAAAATTTAAATTTAAAAATATGAAATGAACGGAAAGCGATCTCAATTACCATTAATTTGGAATTATTAGGTATAGCAACTTTAAAAGTTTCATAATGCTGCATTTCCCGGCAAAATATGCAATTTAAATGCAACAAAACTGATAGATACCCACCTAGCATTAAATAAATTGTGTAAATATTGAATAAAGACCTGTATGAAACAGTGAGTAGGTTGCCCGAAAGTACTTGTTAAAGTGTTCCTTCTGTAGGCTTTTATCTCTCTCGCCAAGGCCACTAACAGGGGGAAGTGCCGTTTTAAATGTGATATGATTTTTTTATCTGATTCATTTCTCTAGACATTTTATCATAAGATCATAATCTCAATTATCATTAGTAGATTTTTTATATGTTAACTTATTCTGGTAAAATTTCATAATCGGCTTCATATTAGCGTATGTTAGCTTGCATAATTTGCTGAATAAATATGTATGGGTTTGTAAATTACTTCAAATGACACTTTGACAGCTCAAAAGTTATGCAGACGATATATTCAGATCTTGTGTCACACTTTATGTTGCACATTGCCGATTTCTTTTATTTAATACATGCTAAATACAGCTCAACTTGTGCCAAATATGTTTGAAAACAAAACAATACAGCGTATGTAGTGGCCAGCATACACTCATAATTTCAATCCGATCGAGCATATCTAAAACACACTCTAACGAAGCATTGTATGCCACTGTTGATGTATTCGGTACTTTGATACTATATCAGATTTTGAGGAGAGTATTCCTTAACTGTTATCGACAACCTCATTGCATCCGTGGAAAACAGATATTGTACAATATTAACTATTCCGGAGAGCACACACCATATAAAGTATAGTCCATTCTTTTTAAACATCATATATTTGTCATTTAAAGTTACTCAAATTGGTGCGGAGAATCTGATTATGCTCTTGACATCATTTTATGCAGTTAAAATTCCGATATAAGATAATTTAGTGTTTCATTTTCGATTTTACTTTTAATATATTGCGTACTTTCAATTTTATATCCATGCATGGCTGTCTTGCATGATTTGATTTCCCATTTTTTTAAACAGTGTATACGAATTTATATATAAGATTTTTTAATTCTACGATTCGTTTATTTTCATCATTTCAATTTATCGCAGCATATGGACAATTAAAGATAACATCTCAATTTCTTTGCTTCCACATGTTATTATTAAATCTATGTTCTCAGCAATATCGCTCAGACTAATCCCTTCGAGGGAAGTCCTAGTTTTAGGTATTATATTTTCAGAAATATCATCGAAAATGTAGTGCAAAAATATCCCCCCCCCCTCTCTATTTCCGAATCTACTTAAACTAAAATTAGAGTTAATAATAGAGATAATAAAAGTTTAGAGGTAGTAGACGTTATGTTAAACCTTGCAGGAAAATTATAGCGATTACATTAAGACACATAATTTTTGAGAAAAGTGCATTTTTCCGTTACACACAAATTTCGATTTCCGGGCATTCAGCAAAGGTGTTCAGGAACGCTGTAGGTACCTATCGTAGCAGAAGTATAAAAGCATTCTTGATAATGATTTTCGAAAAAATAGTCGGTAATTGGCCGAGATATTAACCCTTAAAGACACGGACGGTTTGGACATACATAATGACAGGGGCGGCGTATTCTATGTACCATCGGATTATAACGCCTAGATAACAACTTTTAATGATATATTTGTGTAATGCAGTTCCCAGTAGCAGTATAAAAGCAATAAGCGTCAAATTGTTAAAACAGAGAAATTTAACTAGAATTATTCCCATAAATACATAGCTGCCAACTTGTACGGATTTCTCATACCACTAAAATTTAATAGAAAATATTATCTAATTAAATCACCGAAATTCCAGCAATTTTAGCGTTTAAATAAGTCGAAAATCTCTATAAAATTTTAGTGGTAAGAAAAATCCGTACAAGTTGGCAGCTATGTAAATACTATGGGATTCGCGACTAGTTTGCATTGAGTGGATCTCTCAATACGCTTCCCGCGTCATTAAAAGTTAATTAAAAACTTACCTGGAAAAACGCGCACAGACCAAGGCGGAGTTGCAACTTTGCGACCTCCTTCCGAAGCGCGCTTAGCACAATGCCGAGTATAAACTTTGAACAATGGTTTCGTTTTAGTTACACTGTAAAAGGAAAATATTATTACTACGCTGAATTTAGTTTTAATAAATGTCAAATAAAGTTTGAATAGGCACTACTTTTATTGTCAGTACCGAACTAAGTTCATCATAAACAGATTAGGATACGACTAAAAAAGAGCTACACAGAATAGCAATGTTTGATATTATTTAGGTGTCATATCTCTTTGAACTTGTATGGTATACCCATTTATACTTTTCTAGTATATTCAGCTATACTCAACCCTACCTTGTATTACACCTTGTATACTACCTTGTTTTTTACAAAGTGTTATTATTCTTTTAGAAACGATTTTTTTAATAATACAGTTAATAATTCCTATATTTATTGTACGGAACCCTCTGAGCGCGAGTACTACTCATACTTGACCGTTTTTTTTTTATTAGTAATCTTCTTATCACAACCATATAATAAATCGATATAAATTACATTGATATTTCTAACACTTTATTTGATTTTCCCATGTATTTTAAAGTTAATGAGTTAATTTTAAAGTTGATGATAAGTTTGCATCATGATATGCAAATAATCAAAATGGAAACAGAAAAGAATATTGCATAATGTGTGATTAATTGAAGTTTTCGGGAAGATGGGTGAAAATATATAAGTACTCATGCAATAGTCTTAGCAGTGGGCGGAGCTACTGAGATTGTATTATGAATGAATTGTAAGGTATAGTGAGCCTCTTCCCTCATTTTGAGAGTAACATATTGGATTTACACATGAGAGTAACTTTGACATCTAAAACTATCCATTTTCTTTATGTGCTTTTATTTAAAACATTTTTGTGATTTCCGCCATTACCGATATTATTTTAACGCACCCCTAGCAGGCACTCCGCGTACCCCAGGTTGGAAACCGCTGCGTTTATGCTGATTAAATCGAAGATTAGGGGAGTGGCTAGTACTTAAATCATGTAATATATATATATATATATATATATATATATATATATAGTAGCGTATAATTTTTTGAAAAGAGAAACCAGAAACGTAATTAGCGGACGATTAATAAATGCAGCGGTGTACTACTTATGGGATTATCACATAGTCTTTAGTAGAAGTCGTTAGCATGCAGAAATAAACAATTGTACTGGTAAGGAATAAGAATGGCCCTTATAATATTGCAGTCAATCAGGGTAACTTTGATCCGCATTTTCTCTATTTTCATATGTCACACTCTTATTTTAAGAATATTGTTGCAACTAGAGGCATAAAAGAGAAGAAATGATCCTAAATTATTGTTTGACTATAAAAAATTAAGGAATAATAAGGATAAAAGCAATAAAAAAGGGATTTTTAGCCTCGTTCAAAGTTACCCAGCCATTTAGGGTAACTTTGCACCATATGATAATTTTTTATATAAAATAATTAATTATAAAAAAAGTATTGTAGTCAGGACAACTTTAAACACCAAAAAATGTTTTCAGATATGTAAAGACTGCGAATTTACATTTAAAAACTTTACAAAGTTTGTATAATTTATGATATTACAACAAATATTAGGCATAAGAAAAGTGGAAGAAGATATCCATGAACATTTAGAAATAAAAAAACCCTGTTTATTGTTCATATAAAACATAAAAATGCAGTGAAAAACAATTTTCAATGTTTTTAACTCTATAATATATCCATAGTTACAGTAATACATGCAAGTTCTAGTATTATTGAAACAAGAATAAAATACGTCGAACGTATGAAATGTCAAATTTGAGTAGCTCCGCCCCTAATCACGCCTCTAAATGAATTTTATGTATTTTACACATATTTGTAAAAATATTTACATGTCATATCTAATGCACACTTTCGGCATTTATATAAAATATACGTGCAAATATGGGAAATTTTCGACAGTAGCACCTATAATCAGTAAATTATAAGCATCAAGGTAACTTTAAGTGAAAATGCGGTAAAATGCTAGTGCCTTCTTATTTTACATTTTATTAACTATTAATAAATAAATAATCACAAAATATTAACACATTTACAACATTTAGATAATAATATGTCTGATAAATGAGTATATTGTTACTTACTATGAAAATTTAATTGGATTACAACAACTTCAAAACAGCATTCAAAATTAACTTGAAAACAGTGGTTCACAAAAATAGTTAGATGATGCAATTAATTGCGCATAATGTTGCTAATTTATTTTCTAAAATAAAGAGTAGAAATCCCAGTTTAGTATAACCCCACCAGTGGCCGAGAGGTTCTGCTCTCGAAGCTGGTAGACGGGAGGTGCTGGGTTCGATCCCAATCGCGCCCGTCGGGTTAATCGTTCGGAGTTTTCGTGGTTTTCTTCGGACCATGGATTTCCATGCGTAAATACGGGTTATGTTCCCTTAGAAAGACCCCCACGGAGGGCACTCCCCCCCTTAGGTTCTATATCCCTAGTGTTGATAATTGGCCGTCATAAACACAACCAACCAACCAACCCAGTTTAGAACCTTGCCAACAGAGCACAGTTCTGGAGTTTATTTAGTCTTTTAGAGTAAAAAATATTGAAAAATAGGAGGTGATGCAAAGTTACACCCCCTGGATCAAAGTTACCCTGATTGACTGTAATTAGATTGCAAACAAAATAAAAGTGTTTGCGTATTTTGAATAAAGTTCAGTATATAAACAATACAAGGCAAGCTAAGTTTTGGGAGGAATTTTAGGAATGTTTCACAAAACGTTAGGGAAAATACATACGAATTAAAAGTATTCTTTTGTCAGATAGAATATTTGTAGGAAAATATACGTGGAAATAATGATTATCATATCTGTGTGCCGTGTGGCATTAAAATTTATATATTAAAACGAAAGTCTTTAATTTAATTTCATAACGTATGCTTTTGCAGCACGTTATGATTTGATTCAGGTAAAATAACAATCAGGACATTTTAATAAAGTGTTATGCTTGTGTTTTAGTAGCAATGTAGGGAAAGATCTACGGGGTCGTACGAAAAATTTTGATAGATTGTTTGTTTATCGTTACTTTACTTCAAAGTAGGAAATAAGGCAGAAAAGTTCTAACGCCTCAGAGGATATATGAGGTGTTTGAACAGCAGAATTTTACGAGGGACTAGGTATAGCGTTTCATCCATTAAATAGCACACCCGTCAACTGATTCTTGGCTCTTGGGCCTAGTGGTCCTGGGTCCTGAACTTGTAAGCTTGTAACTTGCTCGCGTGTTTTGTCCTCGTTGATATTTTTACTTTTTTAGAGTTTTGTTTTGATCTTTATTAAGTGTTATTAACATTAGTCGATCTTTATTATCAATTCCTTTGTAATTATTTTATTGTCAGTCAGGTAATTAAATTAAATTAAATTAAACTTAAATTTAATTTTAATTAAATTAAATTTAAATTATAATTAAGCTTTAAAATAGTAATTTAATTTGCATTAATAAATTTAATACCATTAATAGATTTGATTGTAAATAGAATTTAATTTTTTTTAAAAATTTAATGATTTAATTAAAAAACTCATTTAATCTATTTTGTAATAATTAAAATAAACATTTATTAAAATACACTAAAAAAATCTCCTAAGCTTCATTAAAAAGATTTTTATGTTAGAACTTTAGTGACAGATAAATATAAAATTAGAAGAATTAATTTATAAAAGTTTTCATATTTTAAGATTCTTTACATACATGACATACATATTTTTTACTTCATACATAAAATCTTTATTAATTTATTATAAGTTGCTTTGAAAATTTTTATTGTAAATATAATACAGTTAATTTAAATTAAATTTTAAAATTCACATGACTTTTAGTGTATTTTCATAATAAATAAGTTTCTTTAATAATTAAAATATAATAACAATTTGGTACTTTTCGGTTAGCCGGGCGCCAGTGTTATATATACATATGTTATGTATTTATATCTATATATACATATATATGTATATATACACACATATATATATATGTATAAATATACATATATATGTATATATAGGTATACATACATATGTATATCTAACACTGGCGTCCGGCTAACCGAAAAGTACCAACTATTTTTCTTATCTTACATTTAAAAATATTTTTTTCTTGGAACTTTAGTAATAGATTAATATAAAATTAGCAGAATTAATTTATTAAAATGTTCATCTTTAAAAAATAAAATATTATCTTTCACATATAAAAATATTTATTAACTTATCAGCTGTTTTATAATTCTTTTATCGCACATTCAATACTGTTACGAAATTATAATTTAAAATTCTTATCACTTATAACCAAATTTTTTAAATAGTTAAAATGAATATTTATTAAAACCTAATTGCAGTAGCTTCTAAACTTTCATGGAAAGTATTTTCGTGTTAGAACTTTTAAAGTTGTTGATAATTTTTTTGACTAGAATCAGTCTAGTTTTTTTGACTAGGCAAATAGACTAAAAGTCTATTTGCCAATGCTAAAAATAAATTGCCAAAGTAGCAGACTTCACAGAGATGTGAATTTTGCCAAGCAGTGACGCATGCGCTGTTTAATGGAGGAATCGCTATACCTAGCCCACATCAGACGAGCGACTAGGTACAGCGTTTCCTCCATTGAACAGCGCATGCGTCACTGCTTGGCGAAATTCAAATCTATATGAAGTCTGCTATTTTGGCAATTTATCTGTAGCACTGGCGAATAGACTTTAACTTTGTAGTAAAAAAATTATCAACAACTCTAAAATAGTATTCACTTAGTCAAATTATGGGAAAATAATGGTTGGCTGGTTGGTTGATTTTGTGACGGCCGATTATCTGCACTAGGGATATAGGCCCGAGGGGGAGTGCCCTTCGTGGGGGTCTTTCTAAGGGAACCTAACCCGTATTAACGCATGGAAATCCATGGTTCGAAGAAAACCACGAAAACTCCGAACGATTAGGCCGACGGGCGCGATTGGGATCGAACCCAGCACTTCCCGTCTACCAGTTTCGAGAGCAGAACCTCTCGGCCACTGGTGGGGCGGGAAAATAATGAGATTGCTATGACAAGATGAATATAACTTTTTTATTGTTTGCTTAGATGTATGCAATCAATTTTAAGATTGTTGCAGCATAATTAAAAATAAGTTGTTGAAGTTCTAACGTGAAAAAATATATTTTTTTTTTAATTTAATGACATTTTAAGAGATACCGTTATTGCATTTAAGTAGCTATTTTATTTTAATTATTTTATATTAGCTCATATGGTATTTATATAGTAAAATTCCAATAACAATATTGGATTTCGACTACAAATTATAAAGCAACTGATTATAAATTAATAAATAGGAGAGCTATTATTGCATTTTAATAAATGTTTACTTTAATAGATACTTAAAATAGATAAAAGAATTTTTTAATTATTGTAATTTATTTAAAATTACATTCTATTTACAAATTAAATTTATTAATACAAATTTAATTCTCTCAAATTAAATTTATTTATACAAATTCAATTATCTCAAATTAAGTTTATTAATACAAATTAAATTCTCTCAAACTAAGTTTATTACTGATATTAAATTTATTAATCAAATTAAATTATATTTATGAAAACAAACAAAATTATATTCGCAAATTAAGTTTATTAATTGTATTAAATTTATTAATGCAAATTAAATTAATTAATACAAATTAAATTAAATTTTGTAAAACTTAATTATAATTTAATTTAACTATCTATCTGGCAATAAAAGATTTGCAAATGAAAGGATAATAAAGACCGACTGATCTTTATTAACTAACTTAATAAAGAATAATAAAAAAAAACTAAAAAAAAAAAAAAGAAAGAAAGAAAGTCCTCAGCAAGGACAGAACACGCGACCTCAGGATTTAGTAATTCAGAACCATAACCAGGGTTGGGTTGGGTTGATTGTTGACGGCCAATTATCTACACGAGGGATATGGGCCCTAGGGGGAGTGCCTTCCGTGGAGGTCTTTCTAAGGGAACCTAATCCGTATTAACGCATGGAAATACACGGTTCGAAGAAAACCACGAAAACTCCGAACGATTAGGCCGACGGGCGCGATTGGGTTAGAACCATAACCAGCCATAGCTTAAACTACTAGACGAGATCGTCCACACGAGCTCTTTACCACAGTACATTGTGCCGGCTTTACACAATACTTTCTCAAAGTACTTGGCATCTCATCGCCAAGTCAGTCGCAGGAAGCAACCCAAGAATCAATTGACGCATGCGTTGTTTAATGGAGGAAACGCTATACCTAGTCGCTCGTGTTTTTCGAGGCGGCGCGCATATTCACAATACCTACTCGGTTCGGATCCTGCATAGATTAAGGACCTAGATGGGACATTTACGACAAAATCTGTAATGGCAACAGTACTAGCGTCACTACCGACAAGGGGAAAAAATAACAAGCCTCCGAAATTTACCTATGTTCAAGAAATATGTTTACGCTCTATGTCTTGAATATCTATCCTTTCCTAAACCAAGCAGAGTGGCAGACGATATTGTATTTATGTTTGATTTATTTAGCTGGGTTTTTTTTATCGTACTTGTAACATTCATCTTTTACGTAAAAAAAAAATGATAATTAGAGTAATAATATATAAGAAAATCCCTAGAAAATTCTGTTAAGAACGTAAATATGTAAGTTTATGAGATTAAATTGTAAAAAATCAAATTCAGGTATTGTGTCAATTTATTCAATTCATATCGAATATAATTTTAATGAGTGTAACGTCAGTACCTCTATTTATTTTTACTTTTAGATTTATATAATTCTAAAAATTTGTCGAAATGAATTTTTCTCCATCTGTAATTTTACTATTATTTCTTATAAGTTAATATTATAAATATTATTGAATTGACTGTACGTTATTTACATTAAAAATAATATTTTTATTTTATCTGTAAGAAAGTGAAAATGCGTAAGTTTTAAAAGATTATTGTAACGATTGTATAACACGATAAACTTCATAAATTAATAAAACATCGGATATAAAAATTTTCCTACTGAATGGGAATATTTATGAAATTTTCTTGGATTTGTAGAGTTCAATACTTCGTATATTTTTATATTACACCATTACATATGAAGCTTTAAATCCAATTTTATCATATTTACTTCATATATAGCATTCAAGACGAAATGTTTACCCTGTTTTTCGTTGCACTTAAATCGTTCACTCCTCATGTAAAAAAAAAAAAAAAAAAAAAAAAAAAAAACATATATCCGTGCAGGGGCGAAGCTACTGGGGGGGCGTCTCCCCCCCCCCCCCCCAATGTCGGCAACTTTGATCACAGTCGGCAAATTCTAGGTGGTCAGTATCGATTGATACAACTCTGAAACAATCGATTATTTTTCCAACTTTCTACGTTTTTTCTTAAAACATACACT
Source organism: Maratus speciosus (assembly GCA_963932465.1). Lineage (NCBI taxonomy): Eukaryota > Metazoa > Arthropoda > Arachnida > Araneae > Salticidae > Maratus > Maratus speciosus. The sequence continues at coordinate 319,246,371 of OZ010798.1, read as the reverse complement.
AAAAAACACCAATCCTTAGCATTTGTCTTAATGACTTTCAAAAATCCGAAGTTTGCCTCTCCTTTCTTCGACTTCGCGTGACTGCTGAAAATAAATTGAGAAAGAACCAGGAGAGACTAGTTTCTCAATATTTAAAGGAGTCTTTCTGAGAATCCGCAGCGGATTAGTAGGGTTCTGAACATCTAGATGATCGACTAGCACTGAAGATGATGACGACTTCGGTGAAGGCATTCATGTTTCTCGTGGTGTATTGAAATGTGCTCGACAATTGAATCATATAGTCGATTGTTTAAATGATTGCAAGCCAATTATTGAAAAATTGACCCCATCTGATGAGTTAAGTGTTTTTTTGTTCCTTACGGAGACCATAGATATAACTGACATGGAAAAATAAAATTGTTCGTCTGTGTCAAATATTTATAGTAAGATCGTGAGAGAAATCGAGAAGAACCGTGGAGAGGTTAGCATTACAGAATGTGGGAACAATTCCATCATTGAACATGACCCAGGAAAAAGATCTAAAATGAAGTCAGACAATCAGAGACATATTTGATCAGTTTAGGTCCGTATCAGCCAAAACAGAGTATATCCGATAAATGGTTCCATCCCGCAAGATACACAGCGACATTTCAACAGCGCTTGGTACAAAAGCGCATCCGTTCTTGGAATATAGCACAGAACTCAATGCTATTTTTTTTTTTTTACGTGTTTCATGAAGGACCTGGGAGAGAAAAAATGCAAAATGCTTCAGTTGAGAGTGGTGTAAACAAAGGACACAAAATGAAGAGCTTAAGGAAAAGAAAAGAACGGAAAGTTAGCACAACATCTCTCTTCCAACTCCCACCAAATTTGCTGTTTATTATTTTGACAGTTCATAATGACGCACAATCACTTACTTGACCAGAGCAAGTGCAAACAGATTATTCTGTAAGAGCAACAGCAACATCTTGCATTCAGCGCAGAAATTGTAGCAATCTCAATGGACATTATTCGAATGCTTAGTAGGCAAGGTTTCGTTTGTGGAAGTGACAAAGACGAAACTAGAAACTTTTGAAAAATTCTGAAATTAATTTCCAGACATAACCCACAACTGAGGAAATGTTTGAGGACAACGTTTCAGTCCATACCATATAACTTACCTTTCCGCTTCATCCCAAAACGAGATGATTGAAATATTTGCGACAGCAGTGCGCAAAACGATAGCCAGGGATATTCAAGAAGCATAATTTTATGGAATTATGGCAGATATGACACCAGATGCTTCGCACCATGATCGATCAGCTGTTGGGTTGAAATATATCGACAAAGATGGAAAAACTCCGACCGTCTTTTGGAAGTTTTAAAAGAAGTCGTCAAAACGAATGTCGACCTTGGATGCTAGATATCGCAATTCCTTACAAAAAATGAGTTCGAAACAGAACAGGTAGTTTTCCAGTCATACAATTTTACAAGCAGCATGTCTGGAGAATTCAGCGTCACATAGAAGACGTTTTCAGAAATCGTGGGTCGAATTGTGCCCTATATTCCTTGTCGATGTCACAGACTCAACAATTTCGTTTCGCATATCTGCAATGCCAGCAATGTTATAGGTGATGTGTTTGACGTGCTGGAAGATGTTTCTGTTTTTCACAGCAAGTACTAAACGAAAAAAGCCATTAGTAGACAAGCTCAAAGAAATAGAAAATGCTCTCCTGGTGCGTAATCTTTCTAAGGCGAGATAGACTGTTCGAGCGGAATCATTGAAAGCGGTTTGGATCTCATATGAATGTATCCTACAAATTTTGAAAAAGTTGATTACTATACTTCTGTTAGCAAAACAATGATCAAGCTACGAGATATAAGAAAGAAAATGTTATCTTTCGACTTCATTGCTTCACTATGTTTCTCAAGAACGTTCAGTACAAGTTCATGTTAGTTACTGAAAAAACGAAATCGAAGACTCTTAAAACAGACGCTACGAAAATACTGAAGACTTGTATCAAATCATTGGAAACAATCAACAATGACAATGAAAATGTCAATAGGGAATTATAGAGTGCAGTTCTCTTTTAAACTAAGTAAGGTGTTGATCCATTAAATGAATTTGCTATGCAGTATTGACGAAGATTGGCACCAAAGAAGTTAGAGTTAGACGGTAATTGAAACAATCTCTTTGCTCCCGAACTTCTAATGTTCTAACGCATGGAGATTCAGAAGGTACTGATACTCACTCTTACAGTGGTAATAGCTAAAACTCTTGGTTCTTGCATCAGCATAATCTCAACACTGGATAAAATAATGTATCCTCCCATTACAAACTAGTATGTTGTGGCCATCACAAAACTTTCTTCTATATCAATCACGTCAATTAAATTATTTAAATAGTACAAGAAATTACATCAATTTAGCACCAATTCATATCAAAGTATATCTAAATTTGATGAAAATTCGTGCATTAATTCTTGAGATAGAGCTATAGGGTAAATTCTGAAAAATGCAGCATAGCAGCGCCAGCTGTTGAGCGATTTGCACCAAAACATAAACAGCACTAATTCATATCAAGGTATACCGGAATCTGAAGTTTGTTGAAAATCCAAGCATTAGCTCTAGAGATAGATCTATTGCAGAAATCATAAAAATGCAGAATAGCAGCGCCACCTGTTGAGCGATTTACACCAAAATGTATAAAACGTCAATTCATGTCGAGGACTAACTGAATCTGAAGTTTGATGAAAATCCGTGCATTAGTTCTGGAGATTGAGCTATTGTTCAAATCGTGAAAAATGCTGCATAGCAGCGCCACCTGTCGAGCGATTTACACCAAAACATAAACAGCACTAATCCATATCCAGGTATACCTGAATCTGAAGTTTGTTGAAAACCCAAGCACTAGTTCTTGAGATACAGCTATTGCAGAAATCACAAAAATGCAGAATAGCAGCGCCACCTGTTGCGCGATTTACACCAAAAGGTACAAAACGTCGATTCATGTCAAGGACTAACTGAATCTGAAGTTTGATGAAAATCCGTGCATTATTTCTTGAGATAGAGCAATTACGAAAATAGTGTAAAGGCAGCATAGCAGCGCCATCTGTTGGGCGATTTACACCAAAACGTTACCAGCACCAACGCATATCAAGGAATAACTGAATCTGAAGTTTGATAAAAATCCGTGCATTAATTCTTGAGATGGAGCTATTGCAGAAATCGCGAAAAATACAGCATAGCAGCGCCACCTGCTGGGCGATTCACACGAAAAAATAATCAGCAGCAATTTACATTAGGGACTACTTGAATATAAATTTTTATTAAATTTCGTGCATTAGTTCTTGAGATAGAGCGCCCACAAAATTTGTGTCACATACAGACAGATAGACTGACTCACATACAGACATTTTGTAAAAACATGTTTTTCGGAATCTCTGACCTCTAAAACGTGTAAATCCGTCGAAAACTGGAAGTCGAAAATTTTTACGAATCCAATAGTTTCTTCTTGTAAAGATAGAAGAAAGTAAAAAAAGAAATAAACACTAAATCTGGTTAAGAAAGCGGTAAATGTCTTTCGTGAAATATTGGAAATTCCTGATATGGAAGCATTACACACAGAGCTGAAAGTTTTGTCAGACTTCTGCGCAGAGGCTGAAAGAATGGATGATATTTATATGAAAACAGAATCTTTGATATACATTCTACCACTTGCGAACCATGTCAGTAGTCTGGCTCTACCTTCTCCAGTCACAGTTGCCTCGAATGAAAGAACATTGTAAATTAAAAATTGTGAAAAAAATATTCAAGAACAACAATGACCGATCTACGTTTGAATATACCCATGATGCTTACATTTGAGAAGGATATTTTGAAATACCGTCAACTTTGGTCCTTGCGGGGTTACTTTGGTCCGTCCCGTAAAAAAAGTTTTTATTCTTTGTATTGAACAAACAATACAAGGTAATTTGGAGTTTTTGCCCTTGAAAAATATTTTATACCCTACTATAGGGTATTTGAATAGTTTGGGGGTAATTTAAAATTTTTTAGTGGCAACACTGGATGTGTTTGTAAACAACTGTTTTCCTGTGTAGATTTTAACCCTCCAAACTTTCTATAGTGGTACAATCTGGATAAGAGCTACAAATAAGGTAAGTGTCAAAATATTATCTTTAGTAACCTGTAACCCATGTGTGATCATTGTTTTTCCTTTAACTTTTCATTTTGAGAGAAAATGTTCGCGTTTTCATATAGCTAACATGAAAACTAGTGTTTCGGGGCTACTTTGTGTCAGGCCTTTTTTTGGTCCGAAAATTGCCCCAATCACTTAGAATAGCTTTTTATACAACCAAATCTGTTAAAACATATTTTAAGTAACTTTTTTTTTCAAGTGTTACTGTAGCAAAATGTTACATTAATTGTTTTTGTTCCAGTTGCTGGGGATAACATGACGAAAACTGTTTCTCGTTTCTTTAATATTAACAATTGTTTTATTGTGTTTAAATGTTAAAAAAAAAAAAATGTTTATCGAGTTTGCAGTGTTAATTTATTAGCAAATGCTATTGCAAGGGAGTTTCAATAAAAATGTATTCATTTACATATGAAATGTATTCATTTTATATAAAACTAAATGAATGGACCAAAGAAGCCCCTGCAGGGGCTACTTTGTTCCAAAACTTTAAAAATAGTTAAAAAATAAAATAATAAAAAATTTCCTCTTTAAAACCATACAGGTTGCTTCATTGTTTCATGTTAATTGTTTACAACTCCATTTCGACGTTGAAAATCACACATAATATTTTTTTAATAATGGAAATGTGAGTGGAACCAGGAAAAGTGACCCAAAGTAGCCCCGGTTGACGGTACCTAGATTTGGGCGCTGTTGTGAATACATGGGCTCGTCTAAAATAATGGTGGGTTAAAATGCATGTCATGTAAGGAATGAACAAAGATGTAATTAAAATAGGTTTTGATTTAATCCTTTTTAATGTAAATATAAATAAGCTGATTCTGTATAAGTTCCAAGCAGCATCCTACTAAAAACTTCAACTTGTTTAATTAATCCGAATTGCAGATTTCCATCTGCACATTTAGCAAAAAATATCAAAATACTTTACTGGAACATTTAAAACAATGTAACGTAAGTGAAGAGGTGGTGTATCCATCTTTAAATCTACCTTATATTCTCCTCAATATTCTAAAGTGTAAAGTATTCGACGTTCTAAAGTGAAAAAATTGATCTCAATTTGTTAATAATGTTGAATTTTATATAGAACATACCGGGTGTCCTAAAATGGACTGTCTGATTTTAAAATTCAATAACTTGCAAATGGTGGCAGCTGTACTTGCAGGAGGGTTATGTAAGATGTCAGGAGTTTTTTTTACAGTTATTCTCGATTTTAGTTTAAAATAGCAGCGATACATGGCACTGCTAGCAATAGGTGTTATATCGGGGCCTGATTTTTTGTTTCTCTTCTCTCTCAGTATTGATGCGAAAGAAGGAGATTAAATATATGGAATGGTTCTCAGTCGCCAATGGATTTTGTTCTTAAGGGCCCACTGCATATATTTAATCCACTTCTTTCGCATCAATATTGAGAAAAGAGAGAGGCCAATAAGTTGGCTTCGATTTAGCGCCAATTGCAAACAGCGCCATCTACCGCCACTACTTTAAACTAAAATCGAGAATAGCAGTAAAAAAATTTCCTGACATCTTACATAACACTCCTGCAATAATTTAATTTTATAGCTGTCACCACTTGCAAGTTATTGAACTTTAAAATCAATCAGTCCATTGTAGGACTCCGGGTAGATGCATATATACAGACACAGAATCGTACTTTTAAAGATATATATATAGGTATATTTTTTTAGGTTAGTCGGCAAAATCGTCATATACGCCCCCCCTAATGAATTCTGCTTAAATACGCCCCTGTATCCGTGCATAAACATAAAATAGATATTAGATATATAAAATAGAATATCTATTCTATGATCATGTATCGGTGTAAGATTCTATTGAAAACGTAAACATGCAACATAAAAACTAGTATGTTGTGGCCATCACAAAACTTTCTTCTATATAAATCACGTCAATTAAATCTTTTAAATAGTAAAAGAATTTATATCAATTTATTCATATAAAAGTATACCTGAATTTGAAGTTTGATGAAAATTCGTGCATTAGTTATTGAGATAGAGCTGTAGGGGAAATTCTAAAAAATGCAGCATAGCAGCGCCATCTTTTGAGCGATTTGCACCAAAACACAAACAGCACTAATTCATATTAAGGTATACCGGAATCTGAAGTTTGATGAAAATCCGTGTATTAGTTCTGGAGCTAGCGCTACTGTGGAAATCACAAAAAATGCAGCACAGCAGCGCCACTTGTTGAGCGATTTATACCAAAAGGAACAAAACATTAAGGGCTCATATGTCAAGGCTAACTGAATCTGAAGTTTGATAAAAATCCGTGCATTAGTTCTGGACATTGAGCTATTGTGGAAATCGAGAAAAATGCTGCATAGCAGCGCCACCTGTTGAGCGATTTACAGCAAAACATAAACAGCAGTAATTCATATCCAGGTATACCTGAATCTGAAGTTTGTTGAAAACCCAAGCATTAGTTCTTGAGATAGAGCTACTGCGGAAATCACAAAAAATGCAGCATAGCAGCGCCACCTGTTGAGCTATTTACACCAAAAGGTGCAAAACGTCAACTCATGTCAAGCACTAACAGAATCTGAAGTTTGATGAAAATCCGTGCATTATTTCTTGAGATAGAGCTATTACGAAAATCGTGTAAATGCTGCAAAATGCAGCATAGCAGCGCCATCTGTTGGGCGATTTGCACCAAAACATTACCAGCACTAATTCATATCAAGGATTAATTGAATCTGTAGTTTTATGAAAATCCGTGCATTAGTTCTTGAGATAGAGCTAGTGCAGAAATCGCGAAAAATGCAGCATAGCAGCGCCACCTGTTGGGCGATTTACACCAAAAACTAATCAGCACCAATTTATATTAGGGACTATTTGAATATAAATTTTTATTAAATTTCGTGCATTAGTTCTTGAGGTAGAGCGCCCACAAAATTTGTGTCACATACACACAGACAGACAGACAGACTCACAGAGTCACAGACAGACATTTTGTAAAAACATGTTTTTTGGAATCTCTGACCTCTAAAACGTATAAATCCGTCGAAAACCGGAAGTCGAAAATTTTTACGAATCCAATACTTTCTTCTTGTAAAGATAGAAGAAAGTAAAAAGAAAGATCACAATAAAGGTAGATACTCAATAATAAGCATACTACAAGGATGGGGAGTTTCTTCCCCATTGTAACCAAAGGCGCTACGATCGCAATTGCATTACCATTACGCTCTATGTGAGTGTCCAATCTTGGATGTTAATCTATGAGATCCTGAGCCGTTCTGATTGGATCGCTAGATTCAGACCATACTGATTTTTATTGTCTTGGAAGTGCCGATCGACTGCATCATTCGACGCGTATTTTTGATGCACACAATCTAATTATAACATTTTTTAATAATGATTCTGATTACTTAAAAATGTATATGAATATGTACATAAATAGTTTACGGACGTTTAGAAATTTTTTTTTTAATTATGTGAAATATAATAAAGCAAATTCCGCTTTTATATGCAAAATATTTTATAATTTTTAGTATTGTTTGCGCGAGGGTTTCTAAACTTTGTAAATTATTTTTTTATCATGTATGAACGCTTTGCGCCCATGAAAAAAAAAGAAAGAAAGAAAGAAAATCACTGGATGCATCGACCTTGTTTTGTAGAAATCTCAAAAGTGCACGAAATTCGTTAAAATCTAAATCACTATAACATATATAAATGTTCATCATATAAATTGCTAATGTTGCTTAAAATTATTTTTATAACTTAATTATATATTGAAAGATAGATGCTTTACATTTTTTTTCATGAAAGTTATTTTTATAGCTTAAATAAATATTGAAAAATAGAAACTTTCCATTTTTTCATTCAGATTATTTTTGTATTACTTAATTAAATATTAAAAAATCAAAAATTCTATTTATTCAAGCGTTCCTCTGCTTGGATTCGAGCTGGGGTTCTGCAGTACTGGAGACGAGCGACTTACCACACAGCTACTAGACACACTCCCCAAAATAGCTTCGAATAAAATTTTAATTCATCGACCACCACGTCCAAGACATTCAAAGTCTGTATGGTTTTGATATATGAATTAGGCGAGCCAATCAGAACGGTTCGAGATCTGAACTGAGTAGGTTTTGTGAACATGCAGGCGGCGCCCGCGTACTTCGATGTTTTCCATGTGGTCTACTTTTTTTTTAACAATTTGGAAAAATGGTTATTGTTCTCGTCAGGATGAGAAATCAAAAGCATATCTGAAGGTTTTTATTGGTTGAATTCTCATTTTATTCGTTTTCTGATTGGTCTATACAGTAATCTGTATTTCCCTTTACTTTCTACAGAGATGGATACCTTATGTTGCCACTCTGACAAAAAAGTAATAAAAACTACAAAAAAAATTAATAACTCAGAAAGAAATTGAGATATAGCTTTCAAAAAAAATGCATTTAAAAGTAGTACATTTTTTTCTCTATACGATGGTGTAAAAAGTAATATTGTGGGATGTTTAGAAGTTTAAGAATGAAATTTCATTTAAAATTGGTCCAGGAATATTAATGTTTAATCCATGGCGTACGTAATGTATGACCAGCTCCGTAGAAGTTTAAAAATTTACAGTACCGAAAAATGTAATCCATTGCGTACGTAATGTATGATCAACTCCGTGCGATTTTTTAAGTTTAAGAATGAAATTTCATTTAAAATGGGCCGTCAGATTTCTTGGAAATCTGACGATGGAAAAGTCTTTTCCCGAACAGCCAATGAAATGCTTGGATAATACATAAGTTTCAGGTGGATATTACGTACGAGTCGCAGGCGATTTTTGTCGCTTTGAATTTTTACGTGTAATAACACTATTAATGTTTAATTCATGGCGTACGTAATGTATGATCAACTCCGTGCTATTTTTTATGTCTTAAATTTTAGTGTTTAAAAAAATCATTTTCCAAATAGTCGTTGTAATTTGTTAAATGGCATTTTTTTTTTTTTTTTTTTTTTTTGGCTCAATATTTAGTTTTCTTTCACTTAAAGAAGATACGATTAAAATGAAAAGAAGTGCGCAAGGAGATTCACTTCCTAAGAAACAAGTGAAAACTGATCGCTTATTCTTTGCTGATAAATCTGAAAAACTTCCGATTACAAATAATGAAAATCAAAATAGTACGGAAAAGCATAAAAGTGGGTATTCATCGAATTTCTGCGAAAATCAAGTTCCTGAAAAAATTTATTCAGAGATCAAAAAGTGTGTGGAGCCTGAACCTAAGAAGTTAGGAAATGGCTAAAGAAAATTTAGTCAAGCATGGTTGAAAGATTTGGACTGGCTGGAATACAAAGAAGAGATTGCAACTTGTCAAGTATGTCATTTATTTCCGAATCTCAGTGATAGTAGCTCTAAAGTTGTGCAAGGTTTTTCTTTAAACTTTAAATTGGAAACATTTAAAAAACTAGCATGTTGTGGCCATCACAAAATTTTCTTCTATATAAATCACGTCAATTAAATAATTTAAATAATACCACGAAATTACACCAATTTATCACCAATTCATATCAAAGTATATCTGAATTTCAAATTTGATGAAAATTCGTGCATTAGTTCTTGAGATAGAGCTGTAGCGGAAATTCTGAAAAATGTAGCATAGCAGCGCCACCTGTTGAGCGATTTACACTAAAACATACACAGCACTAATTGATATCAAGGTATACCTGAATCTGAAGTTTGATGAAAATTCGTGCATTAGTTATTGAGATAGAGCTATAGTGGAAATTCTCAAAAATGCAGCATAACAACGCCATCAGTTGAGCGATTTGCACCAAAACATAAACAGCACTCATTCATATCAAGGTATACCTGAATTTGAAGTTTGTTGAAAATCCAAGCTTTAGTTCTTGAGATAGAGCTATTGCGGAAATAGCAAATAATGCAGCACAGCAGCGCTACCTGTTGAGCGATTTGCACCAAAATGTGTAAAACGTCAATTCATGTCAAGGACTAGCTGAATCTGAAGTTTGATGAAAATCCGTGCTTTAGTTCTGGAGATTGAGCTATCGTGGAAATCGTGAAAAACGATGCATAGCAGCGCCATCTGTTGGAAGATTTACACCAAAACGTTACCAACACCAATTCATATCTAGGAATAACTGAATCTGAAGTTTGATGAAAATCCGTGCATTAGTTCTTGAGATAGAGCTATTGCAGGAATCGCGAAAAATGCAGCATAGCAGCGCCCGCTGTTGGGCGATTTACACCAAAAACTAATCATCACCAATTTACATTAGGGACTATTCGAATATAAATTTTTATTAAATTCCGTCCATTAGTTCTTGAGATAGAGCGCCCACAAAATTTGTGTCACACACAGACTCTGAGGCACACTTGCACAGACTCACCGACAGACATTTTGTAAAAACATGTTTTTCGGAATCTCTGACCCCTAAAACGTGTAAATCCGTCAAAAACCGGAAGTCGAAAATTTTCATGAATCCAATACTTTCTTCTTGTAAAGATAGAAGAAAGTAACAAGGAAAATTCCAACAACATATTCAGTGTGAGAAGGCAAAAGGAGCCAAAGAAAAACCTCATGACACGCCAATAGCTAAGTGCATTAAAACTATAGATTAAAAATGATTTGAACACATATCTGCATTATTTAATGCATCTTATTATTTAGCAAAATATAACAGACCATTTAGCGATTTTAACCCTTAAATGCGCAAGATTTTATTTTGTTTCGAAAAAATTATCTATGATACTCTGAAAGGTTTATAACACAGGAAAAATAATGAAAAAAATCAGAGATATATTTTTCATATAATACATCAATCTTTTCTTCTGTTGCACATCTGCAATACAAGTAAAAACTACTGTCGTGTAGCTGTTTTACGCTAAAATAATGCAAATTAGTAAATACTTTAATAAGTATGTCTCCAAATACCTTATTTTATATAATTATTTATTTTATAAAATTTAACCTTTAACCCTTCAATTCCTATAATGGAATACATTCTAGAAATCACGTAGTTCAGAGAATCTGACTTTACAGCAGAAAGTTTCAATGGTTAATTTCGCTTTATTTAAATACGAATGTCTGTTTTTTAATTAAAGCAAATATTGCTATTTTAATTTTCTGGTGAGAATTAGGTATATGCGAATAAAAAAAATCTATTAAATTCAAAACAGTGTTGTTTGCATATATGCAAAACTGCGCACTAAAGGGTTAAGGAGTTACTGGTGTTACTATCAAAATTATATATGGCTGACTCGGACAAGTACACTAATGAGAAAAGGTGTCGGGAGTTCATTTCTGTAATTGCTGAGCATCTGAAAGAAGCATTGATTACTGAATTAAAATGTGCTAGATATATTAGCATTTTAATTAATGGATCTACTGACAAATCTGATGAGGAGCAACTCATAATATATGTGCGTTACATTGTAGAAACAAAAGTGAAGGAGTCTTTTTTAACTATGGTTCCACTCAAAAATTGTTCAGAAGATGGTTACCTCGAAGCTATTACTGAGGGATTTTCAAGATTATGTTTGGAATACCTTTTGGATTCTACTACTTTACTAGGTCTTGGTACTGATGGAGCTTTAACAATGAAAGGAGGTCACAAAGGTGTAGCAACAAAGTTAGCTAAACAAATGAATCATTTAGTAGCAGTTCATTGTGCAGCCCATAAACTTCAGTTGAGTGTTTTACAATCAAATAAAGATTGTAAAATAATTAATGGTATAGATAAGCATGTATCCCTTATTACAACTGGAATAATGTGCAAGAACATATTTTTCTCAAATCCAAACTTTCTGAATAAGTCAAAGCATGTATCTCTTATTACAACTGGAATAACGTGCAAGTACATATTTTTCTCAAATCCAAACTTTATCAACAGATCAAAGCAGGTATCTCTTACTACAAGTGGAATAATGTGCAAGAGCATATTTTTCTCAAATTCAAACTTTATGAATAGGTCAAAGCATATATCTGTTATTACAACTGTAATAATGTGCAAGTACATATTTTTTTTTCAAATCCAAACTTTCTAAATACGCATTAAAATTCTACATTTCTTCAAATGCTTTAAAAAAGCTTTCTTCTTCTAAAGAATTGTTTAACATCCTTAAAAAGCACTTCAAAACAGAATCACCTAATTCAGCGCTTCCCAACCTTTCTTCTTTCACATACCTCTTTTTTAGGCTTTTCATTTCCGAGTACCTAATTTCTCATAAACACGCTCCCCTTACTCCTCCACTCAATTAGTTAACGCAAACATGCTTTTTTTTTTTTTTTCATGAATAATCTTCTAATCAATCCATATGATAAATCGATACAAACAACATTGACATTTCCTTGCATTGCATTTTAAAGTTAACCCTTTACACTCCGTTGTCGCCGCTGCTGCGACATCATCTTGCCTTGAAATTTTTGTTTATGGCACCAGCAGGGCCGTGCGAAGAGAAAACTGCGCCCGGGGCAGCATGTCAATTTGGCGCCCCCCCCCTCCCCTCCTTCAAAATTGGTTAAGGGCAGAAACAGAAATAAATTATATTGAATAAATATTTTGCGTTTATTTTAGAACTTTAAAAGATTTAATTTTAATTCAGAAATTCCAAACAACTAAATAACAGAAAAGAAAATTGCAGTTATTTGTTAATGAGATCATGATGCTTTGCGACAGATTTTTCTTAACCTTTCTAGCCATTTTTAGTTCTTGTTACTCTTTAAGCTGCAGAAAATGGGTAAAAATCGCTAACAACCAGATTGGAAACAAGCGGTCCCTTCAACCAATTAAGTACTAAAAAAGCAAAACAAACAAAAAACCTGCAGAACATAATGTAATAGATAAAAATAAATTATAATTTCAGTACATTAATTAAGAAAGATAACTGAAGCAATGTTTTAATTAACCTTTAACTGATGTCACAGAAATTGTCACATAACTGGTGTGAAGCGGTCTGTGAGACCGCTCCATTGAAAGATGAATAAAAGCACAATTAACTCATAGGGTGGTGGTTTTGTACTAAACTTTTTGTACAGCACTGTTATAATTTGAATTCACCTATTCAAAAGTCTCTGGTGATAGTACTAAAGTTCCAAACGGAACAAAATTTTGGTAGTGTTTGTAGTTAAACTGAAAATTGCAAGTTAAACTATAAAAATTGAAAAAAGCCGCGGTCTGAGAGACCGGTAACACCAGTTAAAAGTTAACCTTTAATTGATGCTACCGGTCTCTCAGACCGCGGCTTTACAATTTTTATAGTTTAATTGGTTTAACTACAAATACTACCGAAATCTTGTACAGTTTGGAACTTTAGTACTATCAACAGAGACTATTGAATAGGTGCATTTTAATTATAACAGTCCTGTACAAAAAGTTTAGTACAAAAACACCATCCTATGAGTTAATCATGCCTTTTATTTATCTTTCGATGGAGCGGTCTCACAAACCACTTCACACTAGTTATGTGACAATTTCTGTGACATCAGTTAAAGGTTAAAATAAAATATAATATCAGGCAAATACATTTACTTCCATTTTATTTTTCTTGCATTTAGGGTAACAAAATCGTTTATTATTTTATGTGTAAAGATTGTGACACACTGAATTTTAAAAAAGTAAATTCAGGTTGCTTAATCTCTCGACTCATAGTAGATCTTAAGTAGTTTTTTACTACTTTATTGTTACTGGAATACTTATAAATTATGTACGCTGTCTCCATGTTTTTGTAATTCCTTGTTTTCCCAAAGTTAAAATTATGGAGCAACTAAAGGATTTCTAATTGATCCATTTTATAAAAGTTCTTATATAATGGTAGAAATAAGGTTTTCGCATTTAAAACTGCGCTTAACAATTCAAGTCCATTCAAGTCAGCAATAAAGGGCAAGGTCCAGGCAATATTAACAGATTTTCGATGACCGATCTTAGATTCGCACCAGCTAGAAACTCAAATTCTTGTTTTACATTTCTCAGTTTCTCAAACCTCCAGTTCAGTTGCACGGTTATAGTGTCTCTACGTAACACGAAATCCTCCACATTCATATAAATTTCCAGTTTCATCAGAAGCTTCATAGTCAAATTGTTCTGCGAATTTTACGTTTTCTGTTTTGCTCAAATAAGGACTCTAACATTTACAGACATAACCAAATCTTCGCTTTCTTGTTCAAAAATTTCCTCTCTTATTGTCAGAAATGTGTTTTTTAGTGTTTCAATCAGTTTTCTGGCGATCAAAACATTGACAGTTTTTTTTCTTTTTTTTTTTCGTGAGAATAATATTAACTTTTTCCATTTCATTTAAAATGCTGTGTCAAACTAGTAGGCCGTAAATTAAGGAGAATTTCCTTATTTGCTTTATTAAGCTTTTTGCTCCTGAGTAAGTTTACTCATTTTACTCCACTTCTATAAGATCTTCCAGAGCTTTAAAAATCTGTGGCAATTGTTTGTAAACTGCAGATATAGCTTTATTTTTTCATGACCATAGAGTATCGCAATGTTTCTTTAAATAAACTGATAAGTGGGACATAAGTATATCCCATCTTTCAGTAGAAGAGAAGAAAAAACAAACACATTTTATGCAGTTCCGGACATATTTGGACATACACCAGCAGCACGAACTCAAAGTTTAGAGAATGTGCAGAACATGGTAAAAAATAGACGAATTTATTTACTTCGATGATTCGAGCTTACACAGCATTATATTGGGAAGCCATATTTGCACCATATCACAACATTGAGATCTGAAGGGTTCATATTGGTATTGTTTATGACGGCCTATTATCAACAAGTTGGATATAGTAGGTCGAGTGGGATGGGAGTGTCCTGTGTAAGGTCTTTCTAAGGGAACCTAACCCATATTTACGCAAGGTTCAAAGAAAACTACGGACAATTTCGAACGATTAGGTTGACGTGCGCGATTGGGTCGAACTCAGCACCTCCCGTCTACCGTCTTTGAGAACAAAACCTCTCGTGCAGCTGTGAATGTCGAGATTGTCGGACATTAGCTTATCTTAAATTTCTTATGCTAATTTTTTTCGTTTTTTTTTTCATTTGATGTAATCAAGAAACCTTTCCACGAATGAAAATTTTCTATTTTCGGTATCGTATAATTTGCGCCATTTGTTCTTTGTGGGGTGTACTGGATTCCTAAACTGGACTGTGTTTTAAATTCAGTAACTTGCAAATGGTTACAATTATTAAAAGAAATTCTTGCAGGAGAGTTATGCAAGATATTAGAAGTATTTTTACTGCAGTTCTCGGTTTTAGTTCCAAATAGCAGAGATAGATTGCAAGCAATAAGCACTCAATAGAGATCTAAACTGAAATCCCTTAGCA
Organism: Maratus speciosus; assembly: GCA_963932465.1. Classification (NCBI taxonomy): domain Eukaryota; kingdom Metazoa; phylum Arthropoda; class Arachnida; order Araneae; family Salticidae; genus Maratus; species Maratus speciosus. The sequence goes on along the minus strand of OZ010798.1, from coordinate 319,230,927 downwards.
TCATACGAAGGAAGAAGGTTAAATATATAGAATAGGCCCCTAAAAATAAGATTGTATTGGAGAATGAGACCCACTCTTGAGACCTCTTTTCGCATCAGTGTTGGGCGATTCCGGTTTCGGCCTTGATTGAGCACCTATGGCGCTAGATGTTGTCTGTATAGTGCTTGTGTGATTATACATTGCTGGCATAATTGTCAATTCAGTATAAACTTGATTGATTTTCACGAATATTGTTTAATAAAGTATACTGCTGTAACCTGAATTGACTATAAACCTGTTTAATTCTTCAACAAATCATCGATATTTATGTTGTAATGTGAAATTGTAAAACTGCAGTATAAGAATTGAAAAAGTCATTTGTAACGCAAGCAGCTAGTGGATTTGGTCTGCCCTTCGGCATTGTACTGTCACGCTAAAGCGTAAGCTGAGTTCCCGAGGTGGTCATCCCTGCTTGCAGCGCCATCTATAGTTGCTATTTGGAACTAAAGTCGGGAATCGAGGTAAAAGAAAAATACTGACATTTTACATTACCTTTCCGCAATTTTTTTTTTAAATAGCTGTCACCATTTACAGGTTATTGAATTTTAAAAACAGTCAGTCCATTTTAGGACACTCGGTATATGGAGGGCGATCGAACGAAATTGAAAAATACCTTGCTCTATTAATTTCTTCTACAATCGTTTTTCTTACTTCATTGGCAAGAAAGTTCATAATTTCATCCTGAATATGATTTGCCATTTGCCTTTTTCACTTTCAATAATTTTCACTTTAACTCTTTTCAAATTTTCTGTCGATTATATGATTTAATTTTAAACGTCTCAAGTTTCTTTTAGCGAATGCATGCATTCCTGCGTTCTAGAGCATTTTTATGCTCAGGAATTTTAGGATTTAGTTTCTTCCACATGAAAAACCCACAATCTGGATTGGCTAACTTTGGAGGGCGATTATGATAATTGGTGAATAGTAAAAAGAGAAAACAAAATATAGTGATTCCCTCAATTAAGTTATCGAATAAGCCGCAATCACCGTTAATAATTTCTCCACTAGGACTAGGTATAATTTTCTTGAACGTTAGTTTGGAAAATCGTAGTCCTTATGCAATCGCAGATTTCATGTAATCAGCATTTTCATCCTGTGCTGGACCTTTTTTTAACAGCAAAGTAATGACCGAATGACTATAAGAATGATCCCATAGTGGAATCAGAATAGGTTAGCAATTCATATTCACTGAGGGTGGCAGGTAGCAGAAACTTTCGTATACTATGTAAAGGGTTCAAAAGTTTAAGAGTGCAAAAGTTTAAGAAACACTGTAATAAAATATCACAAAAGCATATTATAAAATCATCAGATCTAAAGAGCTCAATGAAAAGTAAATGTGAACAGCGCAATAATTTTGAAATGAAAAATGTACATACTTCCATTGGGAAAAATATTCCCGATACGTAAATATATACACTTAGTTTTACAAAAATATAGAATATCGAAGAGTGAAAAAAAAAATCCAATGAAAATGATCGACGACAATAAAAAAAAAACTGAAATTGGTAGTACAAATTTGGCGCCCCTAAATTTCCGCGCCCGGGGCGACCGCCCCCTTCGCCCCCCCCCCCCCCTTTCGCACGGTGCTGGGCACCAGTAAAAAAAGAAAATAAAATTTGCCTTATTTAATTAGAGTATTCTTTAAGTTGTGTACTTTTTCTTCTTTTAAATAAAACTTTTTTAAATAAGTGGTAAATAAGATCGAATAAAATATTTCTGTAACCGCGCGGAGTTGCTGGTAGTCCATACTCAAAATAACGCGAAGTGCAAAAGGTTTTAATATCGCTTTTTATAATATTAGCCAAACATTAAGAAGAATCATTAACAACCGCGCGATGATTATTGATGAGCATGTTTTAAGGAAAAATGTTACAATCGTTGGACGTCGTTTAGAGATCTACGTAACTTGTTTAAATTTTTGCAATTATTATTAAATACCAAAAAATTTAAAAAAAAAGTGGTTGGAAAAGAATATTACGTAATGTTTAATTAAAGTTTTCTGGAAGATTGGGGGGGGGGGGATATATAAGGGCTCATGCAATATGCTTATCAGTGGGCGGAGCTACTGACATTACATTATCAATGAATTATTAGATATAGTGGGCCTTTTCCTTCATTTTGAGTGTAACATACTGGATTTACACGTGAGACTAATTTTATCATCTAAAACTAACAATTTTCGTATATGTGTATTTAGTTAAACCATTTTTGTGATTTCCGCCATTACCGTCATTATTTTCACGTACCCCTAGTAATCCCGCCACGTACCCCAGGTTAAGAACCGCTGATATAGATAACTAGTGATAAAAATATGAAAGAAAACGGTGTATGTTTCGGTTTTACAGTTTTTAAACCATTTAAATATCAATACTATTTAAGTTATGAAAATAATAAGAAAAAGAACTCTTTTAAATAATTTATTATTCTGGAAAAAAAAAAGTTTCTAAGTGTGTATAAATTTTTAATTACGCATTATTTTTAAATTTCATTCCAAATTGTCAGGTAAGTTCGTAACCTTTCTTACCTACCCAGTTTTTGCGTCATTCATGATTCAGTTTATATTAAAGTCATTCCATATGACTTTCGCAAAAATTAGTTCCTGGCAATGATCTATTATTATCTACTCAAGCTTTTTCTCAAATAATTAAGATGAAAATTGTTTCTAATTGTACATTTATTAATTGCATAGATAATCATAAGCTATGAGTTATTCAATTACTGAAATATTATTAACATATACGTGGGAGTAAATTTCACGCTAGAGAAATATAAAAAATACTTTGCTTTGAAAAAAATTATACGCCCATTCCGTATTTCTTCGTGGTGCAATAGTCTGCAATACTGAATGTTTTTAAACAGCTTTCCTTTTAGTTTTGTTCAGAACAGCCTCGTAATTTTTAAAAGGAATCGAAGCATCAAATATTTACAAAATTATGTTCATGTTATGAAGAAAACTGTATATAATGATTTTTCTACTTGTTTGACTTCTTGTAAGCTTAAACTTTCTATTTAAAAAATTAATGCCTTCCTACTAAAAAGCATTGCAGCTACTAAAAAGCACAGCAGGCTCCACGTTGTGCCACCTATAGAGGAAAAGATATATTGTAAAAATTTTACACTACTTTCTCATTCTACTATTTGAATCCGTGATAATTACGTACATACACAATAACTATTACAGCCAAATTGTAATTAATTATCGAAAATTAATTATTGATAGTGAGCACTTTTGCTTTCTAAACGGAACCTCCGTCCAGAAAGGAAAAGTGCTCACTGTCATAGTAAAGCAATAAAATGTGGTTTTGAACAAAAGGACGGGGAATTAAACAATGGGTTCAACAATGAAAAAAAAAGATTAGATGAAACCTCTCCGCAGGATGTTGCAGGATGTTGCAAGACGTCCAGCACTTTCCCTGTAAAGCCACTAACGATAAAAAATGCCGCTTGACCAGAACAAAAAGTCCGCGAGTAGACTGATACATCTATCCGGAGCTTAACCCCTTCGGGACGGGAGCCTTTTACGAAATATTTAATCTTTTGTCACCGTTTTTTAAAAACAGAAATTTGTGTCTTCTTGAATCGAGAAAATGCGCTGATTAAATAAGGCAAATTTTACAGTAAAATTTTACTGGTGAGGAAAAACAAGGATTCTGTGCGCTTCATGTGGCACGCATACGTGCCGCTCGTCCCCAAGGGGTTAAGATATTATTTAAAATGAGTTATTTCTTGTTAGAGAATAATTAATGTAACGCCCACATTTGTAGACGCTTATCACGACCTGAAAGTGTACAAGGATTGATATATTGAAGACATTGTTGCTTTTTTAATTTAACTTTTTTCACTAAAAAGTCTTGTGTCGGTTATAACTTTTTCAATTTGTAAATTCTGGTGTCATGACAGATTTGTGATGCAAAAAGGTCCTAACTTTTTCACTTTTGATACATATGAAGCTAAAGAAACATAAAATAATACATAGCTCAACTATAACACAAAATGGAAGGCTTTTTACTCAATAATAAAGTAGTTAGGTATTTCACAATCGAAAACATACATTATTATTAAATAAGGCCGACTGAGAAGGGATTGGTTTTGATCTTGTTCTTATTCGCAGAATACTATATTACATGGTTCAAATATATGAACAACGAAGAATAATTAACGCCCACATTAGCAGGCGTTTATCAAGAACGATTTCCAAAAATGATTCATTCATTCCTTATTTCTCCGCGGAACAATATTCCATTCAAAGATAAATATAAACAGTTGAAATTTTCTATTAAAAATATGAAAGCTTTTCCTACTGAAAAGCACTGCGGAAGCGCCGATAGCAGGCCCCACATCGCGCCATCTATGTTGGAAAAGCTGTGTTGTAAAAATTTAATATTACTCTCCCACCCAACTATTTTAATCACTGGTACATATGTATATAAGCAATAACTATTGTACGTACAATGTACATGAGGATGTCACAGCTATATTGTAATTCATTACAGACAGTATTTTTCTGTTTCGTTCTTGATAAGTAATGCCTGTATATGAACAGGCGTTTTTCAAAACAAACAACACCAAATCAATCATAAAAAAAATTTATTGTTTTATTCAATAAAATATTTCTCATTAAAAAATCTGGTGTGTGTTATAATATTATCTGTCTGTAAGTTCTATAAGGAAGGTTTCATATGTAAAAAGTGCTGAACTACGTGTTCATATGCAACCTTGCCTTTAAATGTTTATTTGAATTTTACTGTTTTGTCAACTGTCTTTAAATTCTGTTTTTTTTTGTAGCTTATATTTTGACATGTAATATGTAGGTTGTTTATTTTAGATCGTATTTCTATTAAATATATTTTTCCTATTCAACTACACTTATTACTCTGCTTTGCTATACATTTAAGTAGTATATTTTACAATTTAGATTTAACGAAAAGTTCCTAACTTTTCACTTCTCATACAGATGAAGCTGAAGAAACTTTAAAAAATAAATAAATGAATAAAATTAATAAAAAAATACATAGCTCAAGTATAACCCAAAAAGAACAACTTTTTACACAGTAATAAAATAGTTTGGTATTTCATGATCGAAAACATGCATTATTTTAAAGAACGCCGACTGTGAAAGTATTGGTTATGCTCTTATTCACAGACTACTATATTGCATGTTTCAAATATCGGAAGAATTCCACAACTGTAATATTTGTAGTGGTTGAGAATACTTAATAATCGCAGTAAATACTAATTAAAAACATAACTTATTTAATAATATATAGAGATTAATCGTAACGTGTAACAGCGTCTGCAGCGTCATGCTGCTCAGGGTGATACAAATTAACTTGTTGCCAATCGACATAGATAAAAATTAAATGAGTTGACTGTTGCCAGATTTATATTACACATTACAATTCTCCCACACTAATTTAGGAGCACTTACAACAATTAATACTTACCTTATATATCTGGATAAAATAATGAAAAATGTAAAATTACTGAGTTTGACAATAAAATGTAATACAACAATGCTTTGTTATTAGGGAAGAATTAAAAGGAAGGGAGGGGAGTGGTCCTATAATTAATTTACAATGTACACAAGTCCAATCGTTGTACTGGTTTTCTTGTTCATGTGGATCGCCTCAGTCCTTGGGAAGCAGTGTTCACTGGGTCTGGTGATCCATCCCTGATCCTCGATTCAATTGGAGCACCAACTTTAGGGCTAAAAGTAGCAGTGGTTACAGTGGCATTTGCAGTTTGTATTGCAACACTGGCAGTCGATCTGGATGTTTCCTTGTGTTTTGCATCGTCACTAAATGTAACAGACAACTTCCTCCGTGGAGTAACATGCATGGCAGGAAACTGTCGGTCAACTTGGTACTGGCGGAGTTGGACGAAATATCTTTTAATTATATATCCATCATCTAATTCTATTAAGTAATGGACGCGTCCTAAACGTTCGACAACTGTTCCATATTTCCACAGTATTGAGTTAGAGTAATTTCGTGATTGTACTCGAGCACCCAACTTGAATGATTTGTCGCAATTGGGTTGAGGTGCAGTGTTTCTCAAGGCTTCAGATGATTCAGGTTTCAAGAGGTCTAGTTTAATTTTGAGATTCCTCCCATAGAGTAATTCTGCAGTTGTCTTTTCACAAGAAAGGGTTACTCTGAAACAGAATAGTAGTTCACACAGCTTCTCTTGAAGGGTGCCTGGTTGAAACCGCATGCACTTTAGTTTGGTTTTGAGGATCTGGCAATATCGTTCAGCTTAACCATTCGTTTCGGAGTGTCCAGGGGCACTATGTCTTTGCCTTATGACATTTCGTTTGCAGAAACTTGCAAATTCTGCTGATTTGAAGATTTTTGCATTATCACTGACAAGTATGCCTGGCAAACCATGAGGCTGAATATTTTTCTCAGGAAACATATAGTCGAATTAGAATCTGGATCTCTCTTCATAGAATAGATTTCAGGCCATTTGGATTTAGCATCAATAGCAAGGAAGAAGAAATGTCCCATGAATGGTCCAGCATAGTCTATGTGCACACGTTGAAAATTTCTTGTGGGTATGTCCCAGTTGTGTATTGGAGCTTTCTGAGGGTTTTTTTTTTTTTACATCGCAACATTCCTTGCAGCTTTTTACCAAGGCTTCAATATCTGTGTCAATATTTTTCCAATAACAGTAATTCTTGGCAAGGGCTTTCATCTTGAGAATGCCAACATGAGTGGAATGGAATTCCTGTAAAATAGCTGGTTGAAGTCTTTTAGGGATGATGATACGATGACCTCTTAACAAAATACCTTCTTGAAGTGTGATTTCTGGATCCATGATCTTACCATTTAGGACGTTTTCTTTTAAATTTGAAAGTTCTTCATCACATGATGTTTCTTGCTGATAGTTGTTGTTGTAATGGTATTTGTTGAGATTTGATGTATCACAGATTCTTGAAAAGAAAATTCATCAACTATTTTTATTTCATAATCACTTAAAGGAAGAGGGCTTCGAGACAGATAATCCACATTTGTATGGTCTGATGACTTCCGATACACAATTTTGTAATCAAAGTTTGAAAGGAAATGTGCGTATTGAAGCATTCTTGTTGTAGGCAAAAGAGGAAGTTTTTTCTCTGGATGAAGAATTGTCATAACAGGTTTATTATCTACAATCAGTGTAAATTTTTTCCAAAAATATAATCATAAAATTTTTTACATGCCCAGAAGACTGCTGTGGCTTCTCTGTCAAGTTGACTGTAGTTCCTCTCTGCTGCGGTGAGAGATCTTGAGGAAAAGGCTATAAGTCGTTCACTTCCATCAGGTATGGTGTGTGAAAGTATACCTGATAGTCCAAATGGCCTGGCATCTGTAACTAGTGTTACCGGTAATTCAGGTGCAAAGGGTATCAGAACTTGTTCACTGGCTATTTCTGCTTTAGCCTTTATCCATGCGGCTTTACAATCAGCTGTCCACTTATACGGAACATTTTTTCTGAGGAGTTCCTTCAGTGGATATAATAAAGTAGATACATCTCTGATAAATTTGGAATAGTACATCACTAATCCTAAGAACTGTCTCAGTTGATCCACATTCTTTGGTCTGGGGCATCTTGAATTGCCTTAATTTTTTCTGGGGATTTATTTAATCCTTCTGAACTGATTATATGCCTTAGATATTCCACCTTTTTCTGAAAAAATTTACATTTGTTAACATTTATGTGCAAGTCATATTTTCTAAGCTTCTGTAACACTTGAAGTAAACGACGTTTGCATTCTTCAAGTGTTTTTCCTTGAGTGATTAGGTCATCAAAATATGCAGTGGTACCATCCAGATCTTGGACAAATTGGTCAATAAAGGAATGGAATTCATTCGGCACTGACTTGGCACCGAAAAATAAACGTTATGTATAGCCAAATATGTGCCTTTATGTGTCGAAATTGTTTGGATTTTGGCACTCTCTTCATCAATAGGTAAGTCTAAATACGCTTTGTGTATGTCTAAAGTGCAAAAATATGTTCCACCACGAAGTTCATTAAAAATTTCTTCAATTTTTGGGATTGGATGCTTGGCATCATGTAACTGTTCATTTACGGTTACTTTGTAGTCAGCACATAGTCTGACAGACCAATCAGATTTTGGAACAACAACAAGCGGTGTACCCCACTTGGAATGATCAACTTTTTCAATATTGTTCTGAGATATTAATCTGTCAAGTTTTGACTCCACCTTTTCTCTCAGGGGATACGGAACTGGGCGTGGTTTCATAAATACAGGTTTGGCACCTTCACGTAACTTGAGTAAGCAGGTATAATTGGGAATTTTGCCAACTTTTTGTTCAAATGCATCTGAATATTCTTTCAGAATAGAATCGGCAGAATCTTTGTATTCACCAAGGTATTTGGTTAACTGTTGTGATATTTATGTCGTTTAAATTACTTTTTTAATTTCTAATCCAGTTTCTACCTAAAATTGCTTCTTTTTTCAGATTAATTAAATATAAATTTTCTAAGCTGGAATATCCGTTGTACGTGGCATTAATTTTAGCATATCCAACTACCTTGAAAATATTTCCAGTATAACTGCTACGAGAACTACTATAAAGACTACGTTTGTATTTAAAAGTGGAACATTTATGTGGAGTTGTTGAAGTTGATCTATATCCATGATACTGACGCGATTTCCGGAGTCGCATTCAAAGCGGTTTGGTTTCTCATTTAACCGGACAGTTGCAAAAATTCTATCATAGTTTTCTAAGAAATTTAAGCATATATCTACAATCTGGCCAATTTGAAAATCCTACAGCTATCCTCCATGTTTTCATGCCTTTGTTTGTAGGACAAACACAATGATAAACCTACGAGTCAACCCCTGGTAGTATTAATTTTTGGCTTATGCACCACTTCACTTCCGGCAGACATGGATCATTAGATTCCCCTACTTCTATTCTCCTATAAAATAAAGGTTTTTTTCTTGTGCTTGGTAACATAGGTTTTTGTGCTGTCGGCTCTTGGACTATTAAGTTAGAAAGCAATCTGTGATATTTGGCTCCGAGGTAGTTCATCAGAACTAACTTTTTTGCTTCTGTAGTCTCTGGAGTTGTATCCGTTAATCCTTTAAATTGATAATAATTTTCCAGTCTCTGTATGTATTCGTCAAATGTCTCAACGTTTTCATCAAGGCGCTCGAAGTTAATTGCTGGATTCTAGAGAAGGCCACGAGTCCTTGCTGGTTCATTGGATGCCGGTGGTGTCGAGCTAAGCCTAACCACGAGTGTATTTAACCCCTTGAGGAGCAAGCAAAAATGTCTCTAAATATTGAATTGTACCGGAATAATCGAAGAATTTTATATTTAAATAATGAAACGCAATTTTTCCCCGGTTTTCCTCCAAAGTTAAATATATAAAATTTAGTTAAAATTTTCTGGTGAGAATCTTGTTTAAATTAGGTGGGAAATTGGATATTTCGGTCTTGTCGACTGCTGCTTTTTCTCGTCGCCACTGTAATATTTGTAATGGTTGAGAATACTTAATAGTTGCTGTAAATACTAATTAAAAACATAACTTATTTAATATTAATCATAACGTGTAACAGCGTCTTCAGCGTCATGCTACTCAGTGTGATACAGACTGACTTGTTGCCAATCGACATGGATAAAAATTAAAGGAGTTGACTGTTGCCAGATTTATATTATACATTACAACAACCTTTGCGATATATTGACTATAATACAAGAGTATATGTAATTATGAGACCTAGTGTACCTACTTTTTTTAAAAAAAAGCTGAATTATTTATGCATTTTAAGTTATGAAAACTGGTATAAGAACGAAACTCTGATCCGAATTCATCGCTTTGAAAACATTTATATTTTAGTTCATTACTTTCTCCTTTTAAAGTAGCCTAGAACACAATATCCTATATTTTCTTATATCTGCCTGGTATATATAAAATCCTTGTTTAATCATTTTATTTAACGGTTTTGTGAAACGGATTTAAGTAACGATTTTATGAAACGACTGATTTTATGTAACTAATTTATGAAACGAATATATGTTAAGTGCGACTTTTGTACAACGATGAAGGTAATGTAATTTTAGTACGTTGTTACTGTTATTTACAGTATGCTTTTTCTTGAAGAGGGTATATCTATCTATCTATCTATCTATCTATCTATCTATATATATATATATATATATATAAATGTATATTTATTACACAGGGCAGCACAAAAGATAATGAATATATGTAACAATTTTATGAAACGTATATACTATGTTTTTGTAGAAAGCGTGTGGTTATGTAATTTTAATATTTTGTTATGCTGACCTACAGCACGTTTTCTCTTGAAGAGGGTGTATTAAATAGCATTTATAATTATTGTACAGAGCCGCACAAAAGAATTCGATTTCCCCACCGTCTACTGGCGGTAATTACTCAACATGCATTTAAATACCATTATGTTATTATTTGAAACTCTACGAATTTTATATGTTTCTAAGACTTACTGCGGCATAATCTCCATTGAAATTATGGAATGTAACATTTATAGTTATTTTACAGGACAACGCAAAAGGAGTTTTGATGCATTACACTTAATCGCCAATTACTGTTGGAAAAGCTATTTTCTAGGGCGTTTATTTAACTTAGGATGGTTAATGTATCTCTGTATGCGTATAACTATGTCTTCATCTAACTTTTTGGACGCATTTTAATTTAAACTCACTTCTTGTGAACGAATTTAGCTCACATATTCAGAATCATCGCTCACATATTTAGGTTTTGAACAAAAGGACGGGAAATTAAACAATGGGTTCAACAATATAAAGGAGATAAGGAGAGTAGATGGAACTTCACCTTTTTGCAGGATGATACAGGACATCCAGCACTTTCCCTGTAAAGCCGCAAAAGATGAAAAACGCCGCCTGACCAGAACAAAAAGTCCGTGAGTAGAATGATACGTCTATCTGGAGCTTAAGATATGGTTTAAAATGAGTTATTTCCTTTCAGAGAGTAAATAACGTAAAGCCCACATTTGCAGACGCTTATCAAGACCTGAAAGTGTACAAAGATTAATAATGTAGTTATTATATTAAGTTGCACAATAATGCCGGTTCGTTCCACTTTTCCATATCTATTAACACTAGAACTACCAAGACCGTCATTTTGACGGTTTTCAAATTTCATGCTTAAAAATTGGATATAATTTATGTATTGTTCAAGAGTTTTATGATACGACTTTTAATGAAATATAAGAATAGTTAAATATTCCTGTTCAATTTTCAATCACCCACTTTAATTTCCATAACCAGTATGACCTATACCTTTTTATACCAAGAACCGTCAAAATGACGACTTTGGCAGGGCTGCCACAGACGACTATTTTAATTCTACCTTGCACCACCTTTCCAAAACAAAAATCTCTGATAACCGTTTGACAGCATTGAGAAATATGCTACAAAATTTATTTTCGTGAAATAGTGGTTCGAGTAGAATAGAAAAATAGTCGTCTGTGCAGCCTTGCTTTGGCAATTTCAAAGTTGAATGATCCAAAGTGTTTGGCAGCCGTTATAACGGGATCTATTTTGCTTCGATTACGATTCAGTTTAGAATTGAACGGTCTGACTGGTAAATGTAATCGGGACGCAATCATTACCTGCTTTACTTCTAACATGATAAAGTTCTTGGTGAAAAGTGCAATCTGTGCAAAGTATAATCTGTAAAAAGTCCAATATCGGAAAACAGTATTGTAGGCAGGCTAATTGCATTGCTTTCCATTAAATCATGCACAGCTTGATTTTTGAGAGCCGATGTCAATTATTAATAGAGTAACCCCACAATCCGTCGGAATACCAGAAGGCGTGGCTTATCAAATGTGCTATACTATAAGTGCAAATAGAAACTATTTTTGTTTGTTTTTTATTAATAATTAATGAATGATAATATTAAATGTTGTTTTTGTTAAATTATATTCTTTTATTTATATTAACTAAATCAAAAGTTACAATGAAAGCCATGATCAAAAATCCGTCAATTTGACGGGTGCGGTAAAACTAGGTTAGTGTTAAAACAGAAATTTTTTTAAGCGTTACAGGTACTAATGCTGATTTGTATTTTACAAGAACTTAAAACCATAAAGCTGTTGTGGCTTAAATTTATTTAGTTTTGTTGAGTTGGCAACAGCTCAAAAGTTTCAGTTTTTGTTTTGTAAAAATAAAAGATGTTCGACGAATAAATAAGTGGGATTTGTGAATCATTTTAAACATATTTAATCGTAAGATTTATAATATCTGAAAATACGAATATAATTTAAACATTGATGTTAAAAGCAGCGCCCCAACAAACTGGTGACCCGTGAAGCTCAAAAATGTCTAAAAGTGAATCGCCGAACAGTAATGATCCTTCTGTGAAAGAAACACCGGAACTAAACAAGGTGAGCATAAAAATTCCTCCATTTTGGACTGATAGACCAGAAATATGGTTTTTTCAAGTTGAAGCACAATTTAAAATTAATGATATTACTAAGGAAGAGACAAAATTTAATTATTTAGTTGCTCAACTTGAATCTAAATACGTAGATAATGTATGGGATATAATAAATAGCGACAGTTTAACCAAATATTCCGATTCCAAAGCTAGGTTGCTACATTTATTTAGAGAAAGCGAAAACGTGCGAATTAAGCGATTGATAACCGGAATTGAACTAGGAAATATGAAACCTAGTCAGCTCCTTCAAAAGCTAAGAACTATAGCTACTTCTGACGTTTCTGAAAACCTAATTAAAACACTTTGGCTTGAAAAATTGCCCGACGGCATAAAAAATATATTGCTGGTCAGCAAAGAAAACTTAGAAAAATTAGCTGTAATGGCAGATAAAATCAGTGATATGAATTCAAAACCTGAAATTTTTTCTACAAATAATAAATCTGATATTAATGATAATGCGGATCTCACGTTAATAATGAACTTGTAAATCGAATTGCTTCTCTGGAACAGCAAATTTCGCAACTGTGCGTTTCACGAAACTCCAGAGCTAATTCTCGAAATAAGGAATACCGTTCTGGCTCGCGAAGCAGATCTCGTAAGCGCTACAATCCTAATGGCAAACTGTGTTATTTTCATTTCCGTTTCGGCAATCGTTGTTTTCCTGATAAATGCACCCAGCCTTGTGCCTGGAATAAAAAGACCGATTCTAAACAGGAAAACTAAGATCTGCAGTAGATGTAGCGACAGATTCCACTGCAGATAGATTTTCGGATTGTCGCAAATTTCGCTTATTTGTTAGAGATAAAACATCGAAAGTGCGTTTCTTGGTGGACAGCGGTGCAGTTGGTAGGTTGGTTGGTTGTATTTATGTCGGCCAATTATCAGCACGTGGGATATAGGCCCTAAGGGGGGGAGTGCCTTCCGTGGAGGTCTTTCAAAGGGAACCTAACCCGTATTAACGCTTGGAGAACCAAGGTTCGAAGAAAACCACGAAAACTCCGAACGATTAGGCCGACGGGCGCGATTGGGATCGAACCCAGCACCTCCCGTCTACCAGTTTCGAGAGCAGAACCTCTCGGCCACTGGTGGGGCGACAGCGGTGCAGATGTTAGTATTTTACCAGCTTCTTCTCAAGATAAACAATCCGTTGATTACAAACTATATGCTGCAAATGGCACAGAAATTGAAACGTATGGTATAAAGATGCTAACACTTGATTTAGGACTTAGGCGAGAATTCCAATTTCCTTTTATTGTTGCTAAGATAAACAAAGGTATTTTGGGCGCTGATTTTCTAAACAAATTTAACTTGTTAATTGATTTACATAAGAAGAAACTAATTGATGGAGTAACTCAACTAAGTATTAATGGCGAAGTTGCTTCCATCAGTGAAGATAGTAATATCGGCACAGTAAGTAATTCCACTAAATTTTATACTCTGTTAAGGCAATATCCTGAAATAACCAAACCAAATTTATTTTTATCAAGTGTAAAACATAATGTTAAACACCATATTATTACAAAAGGTCAACCTGTCCATTCTAAAGCAAGACAGTTAGATCATCAACGACTTGCAATAGCGAAACAAGAATTCCAATTTATGCTCAATAATAATATAATCAGGCCTTCTAGTTCTCAATGGTCAAGCCTTCTTCATATGGTTCCGAAAAAAGATGGCACTTTTCGCCCATGTGGAGATTACAGACAATTAAATGCAAAAACTATTCCTGATAGATACCCTATTCCGCGAATCGAAGATTTACATCACATTTTGAGAGATACAACTATCTATTCTAAACTTGATTTATTTAAATCCTACTATCAAGTTCCCATTGCCGAAGAAGATAGGTGTAAAACTGCAATTATCACGCCATTCGGCTTGCATGAATTTAATGTGATGAGTTACGGCTTGAAAAACGCACCAGCAACGTTCCAAAGATTTGTACATGAAGTTTTTTCAGGTCTAGATTTTGTTTTCACCTATTTAGATGATATTCTTATTGCATCTACTAGTGAAGAAGAACACAAAAATCACCTCAAGTTAGTGTTTGAAAGATTAAATGATTACGGTCTTCGAATAAACGTTTCCAAATCAATCATGGGAGCACAAGAAATAGAATTTTTGAGATATTTAATTACTCCTCAAGGCTCACGTCCTTTACCTGACAAGGTTCAAGCCATTCTTAACTATCAACTTCCAACAACTATTCATGAACTTAGAACATTTCTAGGCATGATTAATTTTTATCGTCGATATCTAAAAGATGCATCTAAAAACCAATCTCTTTTACATGATTACCTCAAGGGAGCAAGAAAGAAAGATAGAAGAAAAATTCCTTGGACAGATGAAGCGAAAAAACAGTTCCAACAATGCAAAGATGATTTAGCCAATACTGCACTCTTATCATTTCCGAATTCTGAACTACCTCTGTCACTATGTACAGACGCTTCAGATTCAGCATTTGGAGCAGTACTTCAACAATATGAAGATAAAGAATGGAAACCTATCGCATTTTATTCTAAGAAACTAAATGATGCACAAAAGAACTACAGTACTTACGATAGAGAATTACTTGGTATTTATCTCTCTATCAAATATTTCAAGCATTTATTAGAAGGAAGAAAATTCACGATATATACAGACCACAAACCCATAACCTTTGCATTCCTACAAAAACCTGAGAAAGCATCTCCTCGCCAACTTCGTCACTTACACTACATTTCACAATTTTCAACTGATATCCAACATATTAAAGGTCAAGAAAATATCATTGCTGATACACTATCTAGAATTGAAGAAATTTCTTTGATCGATTATGATAAAATAGCTGATGAGCAAGGTCAAGATGAAGAATTCCGAAACTTGAAGACATCCAAAAACTTCCTGAAAAACAGTCACGTTCGGGACGAACGATTAAACTTCCTGTGAGATTTCGAGACTAGCACATACATATTTTTTTTTTAAGTAATGTTCAAATTTTAGTGCATTGTTATTTTTGTAATTAACATTTTTTGTATATATTGTAACGTAACTTCGTTACTGGGAGGAGAGTACTGTTGTGGCTTAAATTTATTTAGTTTTGTTGAGTTGGCAACAGCTCAAAAGTTTCAGTTTTTGTTTTGTAAAAATAAAAGATGTTCGACGAATAAATAAGTGGGATTTGTGAATCATTTTAAATATATTTATTCGTAAGATTTATAATATCTGAAAATACGAATATAGTTTAAACATTGATTTTGATGTTAAAAGCAGCGCCCCAACATTAAAGGTGGTTACTAACATTAAAGAGGTGTTACCTTGTTATTTCAACAATCTAAAAAGGAATCGAATTCGACCTACATCTTTGCGTTTTTTTTTTTCATTAAATATTAATAATTTAATTATACTGGTATGAGTCGAAAATTGTATGTCTTATTTATTGTGTTTTAATTCCCGCGTTATAAATTTCAATTTTTCGAATTTAATTGAATGTGGTGTGTCTTGGTATGCTAGGAGTGCAGATATAAACTTTTTTTAATTATTATTCACAATAACTAAAGAGATAATATCTTTCATTTAAAGGAGCAAAGTTTGTTTCGAAAGTTATTTCAAATGAAATATTTAATGAAATTTCAATTGTTTAAACATTTCTGAATGATAATGAAGGACTTTACGTTGTATTTTACTCCTGAAGACAATTTTGAAGATTAAACCGAAACGTAGCGTTTTATTTTATTCATGTGTTTTTATATCTTTACTTTTACATCATCTTTAAATTTATGAATAAAGTATACGGTGGATAGCAACCATTTTGGATGTACGAGCGTGTTATTAACATAAAACATATGGTCGTTTTTTTTAAATTTAACATTTTTCATTAAAAAGTCTGGTGTCGATTGTAACATTTTCAGTGTGTAAATTCTGTTATCATGACAGATTTCTGATACGAAAAGGTCCTAACTTGTTCACTTTTCATACATATGAAGCTAAAGAAACTTAAAAGAATACATAGTTCAAGTATAACACAAAAAAAGAAGGCTTTTTACTCAGTAATAAAATAGTTAGGTATTTCACAATCGAAAAAATACATTATTATCAGATAATACCGACTGAGAGGGATTGGTTTTGATCTTGTTGTTATTCACAGAATACTATATTACATGATACAAATATCTGGACGATGAAGAATAATTAACGCCCACATTAGCAGACGTTTATCAAGAACGATTTCTAAAAATGATTCATCCATTCCTTATTTCTCCGCGGAACAATATTCCATTCAGAGATACTAAAAATATGAAAGCTTTTCATACTAAAAAGCACTACGAAAGCGCCGATCCGATAGCAGGCCCCACATCGCGCTATCTATAGAGGAAAAGCTGTATTGTAAAAATTTAATATTAGTTTTCCACCCTACTATTTTAATCTGTGGTACATGCGTATATAAACAATAACTATTGTGCGCTTTCCCTGTAAAGCCATAAAAGATGAAAAACGCCGCGTAACGTCTAATACGTCACGAGCGTCTGGGGAGAGAACGACTTCTAATAGTAGCACTTAGAAAAAATTCGGCTTCCGTTTCAACAGGGAAGAAAGGGAGGAAACAGTCTGCGTTCTTCCCTCAACCTTGTGTAACTTTCCCTTTTCGCTTGCAATAATTATCCAGTTATGGGAACATTAAAATTATAAATAAAAAATGTCGAATGTTGAATTTTATAATTTGATTCTCAGAAAAAAATGATTTTTTTTCAAAAATAAATAACATATTTTTAAAAGGAAATAAATAAAAAAGAAGAATGGCTGTTATTTATATAAAAACCTTTTATACATAAATCTGTAAAAATTATTTTTATAATTATAGCTTCATATTTTAATATTATAATATTTCATTATATAAATATTAACATATTTAAAATAAAAAATAAGTAGATTCGTCAATTCTGCATATATTTATATATAATATAGTTATTTGGCAATTAATATTATATATATAACTATATTAAAAAATCTGTGTCCACGAAATACTGATTTTTTTTTTTCAACTTTTTCACATCGGAAAATTCATTTTTACCGTTTTCATTTTTTATTAAGTTTTATATATTAACCATTTACCTTTCTGTGTGTTTACTGTTTACCTATTCTTTTTTTAAATAAGGCCAATTGTCGTAAATGTTTGATATTTTGTTAAGATTAGCACCAACCTCATCGTATCCTTTTTTTTTTTTTTTTTTTTTTTTTTTTTTTTTTTTTTTATGTCAATATTTTCAGTTTGGGGAATTCGATTTGAATATTTTACAATGCTTTTTCAATATATCATTAAATGATTTTCTGAAGGAGATATGAGATAATATTTTAAGGATTATGTTTATTAGATTAAGTAGGAAGGAGGGGGGGGGGGGAGAGTTCGGTTTAAATTCTTTAAATTACAAAAAATGACGAAAATGTCAATTTTCCTGTTTAATTTACCGTATCTATTTGACATTAAACGGAATTTCCCTTCCCAAGTTGCAAAGTTCTTTTTTCTTTCTTTTGTATCTATATAAATCAGTGTGATTAAACATTAAAATGTTAAAACTTCGACCTGTTTTTCAATTAACTCGGTTTTTAAATGAATAATCCTCATCGTTCATAAAATTAAGGACAGGATTTTCCTTAATATAAATTGACTGTTGATGAGTATTTGCTTAGTATTTTTTTTAAATAAAAATATTGAGCAAATAGTCGTTTGTACATTATTTTTACAACATGTCATGACATTTCATTTATTTTTTTTTTAACCTTTTATGTCCCAAATTATGAATTCATGAAAATTTCATCTTCTAAAATATTTTTTTGCGAATTTTTGAAACTACATTAGAAGATTTACACACACATTTAATAAATTTTAGAAGGATTTTGCAATTTAAAGTCAATTAATTAAATTTGTATTTATAGGAATTTTGTGCAATATTTATAACTTCATTCAAATCTTTTATTTTAAATATTTTTTTTACCATTTTATAGAATTAGAAAATGTACAAATACAATACTCTTACAATAGAAATATAGGAATAATTCCGAACTGAAACTTTTCACCCTCAAACTTCCAAAGTCAAAAAAAAAAAAAAAAAAGGAGGAGAGAGAAAAAAAAAAAAAATCATCCTTTTAAGAATAGTTTTGTTTTGTTCAACCAATAATGCTTTTAAAATAAGATAACGTAAATTACCTATAACTCATTCTAAAATGTACTACTACTAATCGATGCATATTTTATATTAAGTTATTTTAATGGTACATTAAAGTAGCGTCGGGGAATAAAGGGTTAAATAATTAACTATTCGGAAATTTGGTCCTTACGGTTATAGAGCGCACACATAATTAAAAATATGAAAGAGAATGTTGTAAGAAATTAAAAGGAAGTATGCTTTTAAAATCTTCTTAATAATTTTTAAATTAACTTTTCAAATCTTATTGCAATAATTACATTTATTCTTTATTAAGTCATTTTCCTTCATAGAACCATTTAATAATATGTCAGTAAGATATAAAATATTTAAAAAAAAAGTGCAAAAGTTACAAAAATCCTTTAGCTGTAAAATTTTACACAAGCTTACCCCCCACCCCCTCACACACACACAAAAGAAAAAAAGAAGGATATGATGAGTGCTTATTTCGAATAAATATATTATCTATAAAGAATACTGCAGAATTGACAAAACTACTTATTTTTTAAGTCTGTTACAAAAATATATTAAAATATAATAATAATAAAATATGAAGCTATAAAAATATTATATCAGATTTATCTAACAAAAGGTTTTCAGATAAATAACAACCATTACTAGAATTCTATTTTTTAAAAAATTATTTCCTTTAGAAAACATTTCATTTTTTTGCAAATTCGTTGTTTGTTTTTTTTTTCTCCGTGTTGTTCAAATTATTCTTCGCCGTTTATAATTTTAACAATTTCCATAATCGAATAACAAATGCAAGCAAAAAGGGAAAGCAACATGAGGCTGAGGGAAGAACGCAGTAGATTTTCCCTTTTCTCCACAGCTGAAAAGGAAGGAGAATTTTTTCTAAGTTCTACTGTTAGCAGTCGTTCTCTCCCCAGACGCTCGTTAATACGTCTATCCAGATCTTAAGACATAGTTTGATGTTTGAAACGAGTGTTTTCTTTTAAGAGAATAATTAACGACCACACTTGCAGACGTACATCAAGACACGAAGGTGTACAAAACGTCAAAAAATAATTGTTGCTGTTTAAATTAATTTAACATTTTTCATTAAACAATCTGGTGTGAGTTATAATTTTTTCAGTATGTCAATTTTCCTATAATGAAAGATTTGTAATGTAAAAAGGTCCTAACTTTTGCATCTTTCATACATATAGAGCTAAAGAAACATAGAAGAATACATAGCTTAACCCTTTCCGGCGCGATGTCCTTAAAAAAGGACACCTAATTTTAATTCCAAAACTGGCAAACGGCACCAAGAATATTTAACTAAAATTTTCCTATTACAATGTACATGAAAATAAGCAAGTTCGTATTTTCTAATAAATTCGTTTATAAATTGCGGTGTCAGTCCATTATTTCATCAGTTTATAAACAGAATTACTCCGCGCCGGTAAGGGTAAAGAAAAAGGAAGGATTTTTACTCAGTAATAAAATAGTTCGGTATTTCACAATCGAAAACATACGCCCAGATAGCATTTTTAATTTGCAGAAAATTAGCAGCAGTCTTGCTTTGAAAACTTGCAAAGTTGCAGCAAGCTCAGCATGACAAGGCTGAAAGTTCATAACAAGATTGCAGTAAGATAACGCAAACGCCAAAGTCACCACACTTTGAACTTGCAGGTAACTTGTCGTGCAAGTTAAATTCATGCTATATCAAATTTATTGCAAATTAACGGCAAACAGTTAATCAAAAATACTGCAAATTGGTAATCGTTCCACGCCCCATTATCTGTTTACAAATGTTGCACTAAATTTAACCCCTTTGGAGGGATCCATGCACCTTATCAGGTCAGGTCTATTGATGCGAACACACCGCATGAATCGTTTTCATCACCATAAACAAGTTAAGGCAATATTTGGACTCTTTTAATATGAACCTTTTTTTTTGTATTTGATAAGTATAGCGTTTAGAAAAACCGGTGCCAACGGAATAAAATTTCTGCCTATGTGCTGATTGCCATCAGTTACACAACAAACTATTCATGCAAGTGAAGGATGGTATACCTTGCGGGAGATTTGCTGCGAATTTCTCAATTTAAATTTGTCACGGCAAGATAATGTTAGAAAAAAATCAAACTTGCTGCTAATGTTCATGCTATCTGGGACATTATTATAAGTAATGCCGACTGAGAGGGAATTAATTGGTTTTGATCTTGTTCTTATTCACAGAATAAATACTATATTACATGGTTCGAATATCTGAGCAATGAAGAATAATTAACGAGGAAAGACGGAATAAGAACGACGGAAATAACCTGGTCAAATCCCAATTTATTCTTAATACACTAAAGAATATACGCGAAATTAAAATTTAATCCATAAAAATATAATACTTTAATTTCTAACAAGTTGGAAATTGGTCGTCAAACGTGGCAAATGAGGTGCGTTCGTACTATAACTAGTTTTATAATTATTTTTTGTACCCCATATTGTACTGAATGTATATTTTTTTGCGCTTCATAAGTGTATAGTCTGTAACATCATTAAAATGCACTTGCAATAATTTTTTTCCCATTCCCCGTAATGTAACGCAAAACTTTTGACTGTCCCTGTAATTAAACTATACATCCGATTTTCATAAAATTTGAAATGGCTCGAAAAAATTTTGAAACAATTATATATTTAAAATTTCAGACCATTCGGAAGTCTGTAACATCATTAAAATTCACTTGCAATAATATTTCCCATTGGCCGTAATGTAAAGAATAACTTTTGACTGTCCCTGTAATTAAAGTATACATCCGATTTTCATAAAATCTGAAATGGCTCGACAAAATTTTGCAACAATCATATATTTAAAATTTCAGACCATTCGGTTGGGCAGTGTTTGCTCTGTTGTATGCGGACGGACAGACAGATGGACAGACAGACAGACGGACTGAGCGACGACCATAGGTGCTACGTATTTATATAATTACGAACGCACCTAAAAATGAGTCATCGATTCCTTATTTCTCCGCGGTACAATATTCCGCGCAGAGATAAATATAAACAGTTCAAAATATAAATGCTTTTTCTGCTTAAAAACATTGCAGAAGCACCGATAGTCTTTCGGAACATGCATATAACCACATTTCCATTTTAATGCGTAAGATTTCTCAGAAAATGCATTTTTTTTTTTTTTTTTTTTTTTTTTTTTTTACTCAGCTGTTTTACGCAGCAGTGCGATTTTACTTAGTTATCGGATTTTGATTTATTTGTGGAATTTATTTTTCATATTTTTTATTTGTTTCTTTTAACAGCAGTGCCCCTATTTAATTTTTCTTCTAAACTTTCATTTAATGTTTTGATAATAATACTCATTCTAATACTATATATTTACCATACTTCTGTATTTAAAAAGAATATCAAACAGAAGTAGCAGTACGGAGAAACTTATCATAAAATATTTTCAGCGCACATATTAACTTTAACTGGAGGAAGTTTTCACCGGCGGTAATTAGAAACTGTTGATCCGATTAACCCTTTATGTACTGAATTATGAATTCATGAAAATTTTATCTTCTAAAGCATTTTTCGTGAATTATTTAAACTACATTAGAAGATTTACATAATCATTTAATCTATTTTAGAAGGATTTAGAAGGACAAATTAAATTTGAATTTATAGGGATTTTGTGCACTATTTATAACCCCACTCAGATCTTTTATTTTAACAGGCATGAGAGCGTTCCGACCCAAATGACTGATTATTACCACTAAATTTTAATATCATTATTTGCTTTATTAAACCTCAGAAATTCTGTCATTAAATAATGCTTGAAATACTATTAAAATTTAGTGGTAGTAATCGGCCATTTGGGTCGGAGCGCTCTCATACGTGTTTTAAATATTGTTCTAAGTATTTTGTAGAATTAGGAATTGTACAAATATAATGTTGTTACAATAGAAATGTAGAAATATTTTCGAATTGAAAAATCCCTTCTAACGCCAAGAAAGCTGAAAAGATGCAAAGGCAAAAGAAATCATCCTTTTAAAAATATTTTTGTTTCATGTAACCAATAATGCTTTCGGAACAAAATAAAGTAATGCATCTGTAACTCATTCTAAACTGTATTACAGCTAACATTCTAAACTCTAAACTGTATTAAAGGAATTTTATAACAAGTTATATTAATGGTACTTGTAAGTACAGTCGGTAGATAAAGGGTTAAAAAAAACAGCCGCCATCTTGTGACACCCTTCAGTTACTTCACTCGCAACTGCTAGCAATACACTATATGTCCTCTCCTCTTTCTTCGCCCCACCAGTGGCTGAGAGGTTCTGCTCTCGAAGCTGGTAGACGGGAGGTGCTGGGTTCGAACCCAATCGCACCCGTCGGCCTAATCGTTCGGAGTTTTCGTGGTTTTCTTCGAGGCATGGATTTCCATGCGTAAATACGGGTTAGGTTCCCTTAGAAAGACCCTGTTAGAAAATGCTCTTTTGTTTTCAAGAACATCCACCAGATGGCAGCATCAGACAATCATTTTTTATTTGATCTACTGTGACAGACACCCAGTTGAGTGAGTGTTGCTCCTTCCCTTATAGCAGTTGGCAGCAAAATGCTGCTTGATTAAAAAAATCCAATAATATTCCAAAGGAATATAATATGATAAAAAAAACTGCAACAAGCCATAGTTCAAAGTATTTCTTTGTGTTTGTAAATAGTCTTATACATCTGTTTTGTTTTATTGTGAAATGTGATCCGTATTTTGACCAGCATATATATTATTCTAGTGTATTCAATCTTCTAATAAATGTTCTTTGTTCATCCAAAGAAGAGTATATTTCCATTGAAACACATCAAAACATAAAGGTAAAACTTTTAACTTTTTTTATTGTTTACCTATTGAGGAATTTCGTATTCATGCCTTCCATATGGAATAACATTCTAACAGACCCCCACGGAGGGCACCCTCCCCTCGGGCCCATATCCCTAGAGTAGATAATCGGCCGTCAAAAATCAACCAACCAACCTCCTCTTTCTTCATAACTCCATTATTTTAGTGTATACTCTAGATATGAACTTTCATGATTCTAGCGGCATACCCTCTGCCTAAACGTTTGTGGGTTTTTTACGACCGCAACACTGGTTGCCAGGTGTCCCGATTTACACGGGACGTCCCGGGTTCCAAGACCTTTCCCGCGTAACCACTGCGCGGAGCCGACGACCCCTAGATATTTGAGAAAGCCTCGACACGCGTCACGAAAACGTCACTCAAAGCAGGCAAAAATCCACGAGCCAATAAATGATTTTTTTTTTTGTTTTGTTTTGTTTTGCCGACTTTGTGTGACGTTTTTGTGACACGTGTCGAGACTTTCTCAAATATCTAGGGGCGTTTTCGGAGCGCCAAAAGTCCCGATTTTCAGGATGCACAATTTTTTTTTTTTTACTTTCTTCTATGTTTACAAGAAGAAAGGACATGAAAATTTTCGAATACCGCTTTTCGACGGATTTACACGTTTTAGGAATCAGAGAACCAGAAAAACATGTTTTTACAAAATGTCTGTCTGTGAGTCTGTCTGTCTGTGTGTGACACAAATTTTGTGGACACTCTATCTCAAGAACTAATGAACGTAATTTAATAAAAATTTATATTCAGTTAGTCCCTGATATAAATTGGTGCTGATTAGTTTTTGGTGTAAATTGCTCAACAGGTGGCGCTGCTATGTAGCATTTTTCACGATTTCCACAATAGCTCAATCTCCAGAACTAATGCACGGATTTTCATCAAACTTCAGATTCAATTAGTCCTTGACAGGAATTGACGTTTTATACATTTTGGTATAAATAGCTCAACAGGTGGTGCTGCTATGCTGCATTTTTTGCGATTTCCGCAATAGCTCTATGCCAATAACTAATGCTTGGAATTTCAACAAACTTCAGATTCATGTATACCTTGATATGAATTACTGTTGCTTATGTTTTGGTGCAAATCGCTCAACAGGTAGCGCTGCTGTGCTGCATTATTTGCTATTTCCGCAATAGCTCTATATCAAGAACTAAAGCTTGGATTTTCAACAAACTTCAAATTCAGGTATACCTTGATATGAATTAGTGCTGTTTATGTTTTAGTGTAAATCGCTCAACAGGTGGCGCTGCTATGCTACATTTTTCAGAATTTCCGCTACAGCTCTATCTCAAGAACTAATGCACGAATTTTCATAAAACTTCAAATTCAGACATACTTCGATATGAATTGGTCCTAAATAGATGTAATTTCTTGTATTATTTAAGTGATTTAATTGACGTGATTTATATAGAAGAAAGTTTTGTGATGGCCACAACATACTAGTTTTAATTTCCTTTTCGTATCATGCTATTAGTTAGCCCACATCCAGTAGAACTCAATCCATTAAAATCTGTGAAAACAGAACTTGTCTATAACAGGACTTTTTTCTATGATTCCGTCGAAAGGAATATCTTTCAAATCTACCTACTATGACGGAAACTTGACCCATACAGAATATTTTTCCGATCTCGTCGAATTTGTTTTTAATGCTTTCATTGTAAACTAGCAGGCTGAGCCCGCTGAGCTGGACCATTTTTCAAATAAACCTTCAATCAAACGAAATGGAAAATGCGACCCTGTATTTTAAATTAATATGGACCTTCACCTGGAAGATCCTTCCGCATTTTCTGAATACGCATCGAAGGCAATTGCGCTATTATATTATCTGATGCGTTAGACGAAATACGGGCAATTCAGAAGCAACTCTTTAGTACATCAGGTAGAGTTTGGGAGGGAAATGCGGCCATTACGATCATATCACCACACTACTAAAAAAGAGAGAATTACAATGACTGCAGAGATTGACCATTTAACTTAAAGAATGTTCGGGTTATTCACTTTCGTTTGTTAGGTCTTTTACTCCGGGCTTCTCAGCTTGGTACTTTGTGCTGATCTGATAACATAAATACAATATCTCTCTACGTTACATTATATTTGATAATATACGTCTTCTTTTGGCAGGTTTTCTCTACAGTTTCTTATCTTCGATTTCCAGTAGAGTAAATACAATCAAAACAGTATTTAACTTTTATATTTTAAAATATGTGAATCATGTAAAAGTGGATATTTAAAGCGGAATTTTGTGAATAAAATTAAAATAATGTCATTTTAACTGCCGTTTCTTTTTACATACCAGTTTTAATCATGTAACTATTAACCTAGGAAAATAACTCGATAACTAATTCAAACAGAAAACTAAACCTCTAGTTTTCATTCAATAAAATCTTCTCAATCATCCGTAATCGGATCCACAACCAAGCTTGATGTGAAACGTTAGAAATGTTCGTAACGGTATGGCTAAAAATGTACCAGAGTTAGCTACAAAACAGAGTTAGTTACGCTCCAAACTTCATTCCATTAAATAATGTCAAATTGCTGTTGATTGATTTTTAGATCTTTCACTATCAAAACTCTTTGCAAATGATAAGTAAAGTTAGTTATGCAAAATTTTTAGTAGTGATCTTTTTGGCAAACTGAAGTTTTTTTCGCATTTCTCTAATGAGCGTAATAAGACGGAGAAATAAGCATGCTTTTAATTTCAAGACGTCATTATTCATCAGTTTATTGCCTAAATAAAACTAAAAACGTTAATTTGTGACTATGATCAGCTGCTCGGGCTGTGCATCAGTCAAAATTTCTTTATAATGATTGAAATTTTATTTGAATCTGAGGTACTTTTCTTTAAAACCTAGAGTAAATGAACAAATATTGTTCCTTTGGCCGCCTTTGGCATTTGAATTTCTTTTTTTTTTTTTTTTTTTTTTTTTTTTTTGTACATACAAAGTAATGCTTCTTTTAGTGATAGTAAAATTAACCGAAAATTTGTCACTACGATCAGCTGCTCGGGCTGTGCATCCGCCAAAATTTTGTAATGATTGAAATTTTAATTGAATTTGAGGTACTTTTTTTAAAAAAAACCTAGGCTAAATGAACAAATATTGTTCCATTGGCCACCTTTGGCATTTCAAAAACTTTTTTTGTACATTCAAATTAATGTTTTTTTAATGATATAGTAAAATAACTGCACATGAAAAATATCTATTAGTAAATCTTCTTTTGTCCGTTTGCTCCATACTAAAAAAACATAAATTTACTAATCGCTAATTACTAAAAGTACAAATTTCGCGTAATCTTCTGAAATCGGATTTACCGTCCACGGTTCCTTTCAAATATAAACGAATCTTCCAACACTATACAGTAAATTCGCCAATTGTAAGGTGGCTGATTATGGAAGATTCATCCAAATATCTTTTTATGACATTTCTAAAAGAAGAGAAGATATGAAAAAAAAAAAATTACCAATGGAATGGAATATCGAAAAGTGATTTCAGAAAGCAATTTTTATTGCAAAATGTCTTTTTTCGAGATAGAAATAACGCATAATTGCTTACATTTTCTTAAGAATAATCTTTACTACCTAACATTGCAAGCATTGAACGTTTGTATAAGGGAAATTGGGGATATGTTTTTTTATTAAAAAAAGAATGGACAATATTAGCTAATCTGGCTTCAAGGTTATAAAAGTCACAAATTTGGGGAAAACAAACCGACATGCTTTCGCAGTAAAGTATGATGAGAAATTTTTAAAATGTCTAAAATTAAATTATTTTACAGTATGTATGTGCGTGTGTGGGAGACATTTATACTAAAATTAAAATATCTGACTCCATTTTTAAAATATTGATTGCTATTTACATATTGTACATTTGAATTTTAAAAAATACTCAAAAAATGTTTTCTTACACTTGCAAAATAACCTTTATTGTAAACCTCGCTTGAACCTATGTCAAGCTTACATCTTTTTGGCTTAAAATCAAATTGTTTGACGACAAAAGTGAACTCAAAAATCACAAATAAACATATAACATGTAAATCATAAGTACCATCATTTTTACAATTATATCTGCTAGTTTCGTCTGTAAGTCACATGATAGAAGAGTTAGAAATAAAAAAGAACATATTCAAAAACAAAATTGTTACCACAAGGAAGGTCTCCTTAAAGAGCATATACTCAAATTATTTTGAAAAGAAAAATGCTTTTAAAACTACTCATGTGTGTAGTAAAACATCAGTCAAATTCGGCGGTGGAATGTTTAATCCCAGTTAAAATCTGAAAAAAAATCTATATATATTCGAGTATTTGGCGCAAAAAAGACGAGCGTTCCACGCTATTTGGCTAGCCAACGCATTTCCATCCCAAATGCAAGATATTTAAATGCATTTGAAAATTGCTTGTTAAATAAGTGTTTGAATGCCTAAAACTCAATGAATTTAAACTTAAACGAAGGATTAGCGTATTATTTTTTATCTTTAAGCGTATATAATGTATACAAATTGCGTGTTGCAGTAGTTATTTAATTTTACATGGCTTCACCGGCTGGAAATGTTTTAAGGGTACTATTTGATTATTCATTCAAGCAATTTCACCAAATTATAGAAATTGCCAAACGCTTCGCCAAATTATATAAATTGCCAAACTTCTCGCCAAATTATACAAATTGACAAAATTTTTATTTTAAACAACGAAAGAATAAATAAATTTGTAAACATTAATAAAATTACAAATAGAAGTGAAATTAAAAATCACTTGATGACGCAACAAACACGTGTACCATGTTTAATATCAAGTGAATGTAAAATTTACGATCAGCTATTATTGGCATTTATCTTATAGTTTGGCGATAGTTATTTTGTCGTCGGGATAATCAAGTAGTACCGTTTTAAATTTGTTTTAAAAGTAGCTGGCTAATTAAAAATGCTACCATTAAACATTTTATATTAAATACTTGTTTCCATGGCAACAATAACCTTCATTTCTTGTTTCTGACACTAACAATATCGAAGTCAAATTGCCAATGTTCCGAATCGGACATTAATTTTGAATTTGGAAAAAATTTAATAAACTGAAATTTTGTTTTAAACCGTATAATTACGATAATAAAATTTTAATATATACACATATAAAAGTATATGATAAAACTGTAGTAATAAAAATGTATTTATTACGTTAAACGTAATCTTACTAACTTCATATGAAGAGTAGAAAAAGGTTTTACTTAAAAATTGTTTATCATAAAAAAGTATCATTCAAAATTTTATTGTGTCGCCAACCAGCATTAAATCGCCAAGCAAATTAAATTTTCATTATTTTTTTACGAACGCTAAATCGAGGTTCTGTTGATTATTTTTATAAACATATTATATGTCATGATAAGAATACTCTATATATTCCTCATGAGAAGAATATTATTTAATTTTTTCAAATATTTCTGAGCATGCACTTGTCGAAACTTCCTTGATATCATCCTATCAATTTTTCAGATGCATTTTTCTTAACCTGACGCAAAAGATAAAGAGCCAAATCTTATTTCAATTGCAATATTTTAACTGAGTAATTTTTTAAGCATTACGAACATTCCCTTTCATGTTTAAATTAAATATTTTCGTTTTATAATATTATCACTCATTAAAACGAATTTTTTTCTTCTTTTTTTCTTCCTTCTTTTTTTTAAAAAATAAAAATTAGTAACAGTTTTTTCTTTTATGTTTCGAGGTGTAATAGCTGTTTCAATTTTTTTATCAACGTTAAATTTCGCTAAGAAATAAAATGGTAAACCTTATCGTCCAAAATAACAGAACTTTCCGTCATAATTCTATAACTAATCTAGGTAGAATGATGTGTTATAGCTTAAAACCTTCCCTGAAATGATACATATCTAACGATATAAGTTCCGTAAAAATCCATGCAGTAGAACTCGAAATCTAAGCGTTCGGAACTAAATTTCCGTTTGGATTTTATATATATAATAGATGGTTTAGTAAAACCTCATAAAACAGAACTTCTTTAATAACAAAATCCTGTCTTAAACTTAATAATTTCATAGCCCTTATGCCCTTATGGAAATAATACCACACAACTATAACTGTACAATTCGAAACCTCTCCAAAACGAAATTTACAGTAGCGCTCAAAATTGACAACCTTATATTCTCTCTTATTTTATTTAATATAAAAATATAAAAGAAAATATATTCCCTATTATTGAGAACACTATGACTGCAGTTATTCAAATGTATCAAGTTTCAACTTGTTTGTTTACATTCGGCGCCACTGAAGAAATATGACTCCTCCTTAGCTCAAAAGTATTTTGACAATTAGTTTGCATTTAATTGTTGAAGGCGTCAGTGGCACTATAGCTTAGATTAGTGTTCATATTGACTTATTGTGATTGTTTTTAAATGCCTAAACGTAAAAAATATTCCATTGATTCAAGAAAAGCCGTTGTAAATGCATTTAAGACAGGTAGTCTGCAAGCAGAATTTGCTCGTTCTTTTAACGTGTGTCGGCAATTTGTTATTACATAGAACAAAGTTTTTAATAAACAGAAGCACATCGGAAATAAGCCTCGAAATGGCCATCCGAAAAAACAACTTTCAATGTTGACTGTATTATAGAAATGATATCTACAAGTGATTGTCATAAGTCCGCTATAATAGTAAAAAATGAATTGAAAGAAAATTATGGCATAGACATACACGTTCCAACTGTCAAACGACGCCTAACCCTCTATGGTTTACATGGCAGAAGACCAGCCAAAAAGCGTTTGTTATCTACTAAAAATAGGAAGGCTAGAGTTGCATTTGGAAAACGGCATAAATCGTGGAGAAGTGCAGAATAGTGCAGAATGGTCTAATGCATAGCTGCCAACCTTCCACCAATCTTCCGTAATATCTGTATTAATTTGAACCCAGGTTAACAACTTTCGAACCAGAAAATTTGTTTCTTAAATTTTTATTTATTTAATTCAAAGTTTCTACGTGGAACATATTTAATTTCCTTTCTTCAAAAAATTTCTGGTTCGAAACATATTAAACCAGTGTCAAATTAACGCACGTATTACGGAAGATTAGTTTAAGGTTGGCACCTATGGTCTAATGTTTTGTGGAGCGATGAAAGGAAGTTTAATTTAGTATCCTCTGATACAATCAAGTACATTCGACGGCCTAAAAACAAAAAAATATGATGTTCGATTCCAAATACCCACCTTGAAACATGAAGGTAGCAATATGATGGCTCGGAGTTGTTTTTCACTCAGCGTCAGCGGAGTTGGACCCTTAGTTCGAATAGATTGGAATATGGATCGGTTCATGTATGAATGCTGATACATTAAAGACGCATATAGTAGGAGAGCTGTTGAACATTTTTGAGTAGGTATTTGAGGCATCCTGAAAATTTGTGCAGCACTTCTTTTGTAATGCCTGAATACAAAATCGAATGTCTGGCTGAAGGATCGTGGCCCAAAACCTGTGCCAGACACGTGTCAAGTGCCATTTTTTGACACTACCCCAAAAAAGTATTTGAGGCACGCTGAGATTGAAACAGAATAATATTATACTTAGAAAAAAATATTTTGAAAATGACAGACACTTTCGTCGGCCCAAAAACTGTGCCAGACACGTGTCAAGTGCCATTTTTTGACTACCCAGAAAAGGTATTTGAGGCACGCTGAGATTGAGGCACAATAATATTTATGCTTAGAAAAAAATATTTTGAAAATGACAGACACTTTAGTCGGCACAAAAACTGTGCCAGACACGTGTCAAGTGCCATTTTTTGTCTGGTACAGGTTTTGG
The DNA here is from genome assembly GCA_963932465.1 of Maratus speciosus. NCBI lineage: Eukaryota > Metazoa > Arthropoda > Arachnida > Araneae > Salticidae > Maratus > Maratus speciosus. Next base: position 319,199,604 of record OZ010798.1, on the reverse strand, counting down.
GCCACGATCCTTCAGCCAGACATTCGATTTTGTATTCAGGCATTACAAAAGATGTGTTGCACAAATTTTCAGGGTGCCTCAAATACCTTCCCTAAAATGTTTAACAGCTCTTGGACTAATATGCTACCGTACGCTAAACAAAACATGCCTGCTCAGTGCGATTTTCAGAAAGATAATGACCAAAAACACAAATCCAAGTACGTAAGTGATTTCATGAAACGCAGAAAAGTCGAGGTTCTAGAGTGGCAAAGTGAAAGTCCGGATTTGAACCCCAACCCATAGAGCATCTGTGGGAGGAGTCAGATCGTACAGTAAGATGCCAAAATTATTCAAATAAGACAGCTTTATACAAAGCTCTTAAAAATGAGTGGGATTGGATTCCTTTAGATTGAAAACTAGAATTAGTCGACTCAATGTTTGAGGCTGCCATAAAGGCCAGAGGATATGCTAGTAAATATTGACTGACTCATTACTATATTTATAATTATTGTGTTAAAATCAAATTTTTATTTTTATGTCAAAATACTTTTGATTTATCATTTTTCTGATTTTTCTTGGGTTTCGCGTTATTTTCCATCAAATGACGGTTAATTTACTAAAATTCTGTAAAACATTGCATACGATTAAATAAAATAAATGTTTGATTTGTGTATTTTATTGTTGTTTTTAATTAAGTCAATTATTGTCTTTGTCAAAATACTTTTGAGCGCTACTGTATTTCGGTTCTTAGTGATTCTGCTTTCACATTTTTTATTGTATAAGATTAATTATGATGTTTATTTAGTGGCTAAAACAAAACCAACTAAGCCGTAATTTCAATTTCAAGTTACTGGAGAAAGATTATGTTATAGACGGGTTTCCGTCTTAGTAGGCATAATTGTACGATATTTCTTCCTTAGGGCAAATTAATTTGTTACGTGTAACAAGATTCCACCATAGAAATATTCCGCTTTAATAGGCTTTACTGTATTTTTAAGTCCCGATTTAAAAATCTTTCTCCCGTTACAGTTACATTGGTACAGTGTTACAGTTACAGTGGTACTGGCTACGCTAAGTAGGATGTGGTGATTAAGGCTTTTCTCAAATCCAAAAGGGTAACTTTATAACATAAGTTTTAATTTATTTTTGTTCGAAAATGCATGAAACTGGCAGGTGTTGTTGTTCACAAACTATGTAATCGAACTGTTTTTTCCGTTTTTTTTTTTTTTTTTTGCAAACGTAATAGATTTTTCAAAAAATAGTGTCAAAGTGAACGTTTTGAACCGAATTTCCCCGCGAAAGAAGAATAACCACCCAAGGAAGGGTGAAAAAGTCTTTGTCACTTGATCAAAATCGCTTATAACTCAATAGGTAATTTATTGATCAAAAAATGGAACATACAATTTGATTTCAAATCGCTTCCATAGTCAAGCATTCCAATTTTATATCTTTCCGTTAAAAAATGAATTTGTAAATGTGTCAAAACGTTTTGCGCTTTTTGAGCAGAGCAATTGAGAACAGCCTCAAAGATTTCGAAAAAAAGTTACTTAACTCATTTATGCCTAGCGTCCATTTTTGGGACACTTCGAATTTCAATAAATTTGTATCATTTTCTTCTTATTTATAGCATAAAAACTGTATGAAATTATTATCTATAGATGTGTTTATCTGTTACCGAGATATGACAGCATAAGATGGATATTTATTTGCTTAAATGAAGAATTTTTTTGGTGTTTATAGATTTTTCATTTTTCAAGATGAATCTTAGCTTGTAGACTTTAAAAAGACCTTTTTTAAAAAATATGTATTTCAAACGTACTTTTTAAAACTGTGATATTATATGTTCAAGCCTATTTTTTATGTGTTTTTGTAACGTACTTACGTACAAAATATAGGTCGCTAGGCTCAAATGGGTGCATATTTTTGTTAGCCATTTAGGGTTGGGTTGGGTTGATTTTTGACGGCCAATTATCTGCTCGAGGGATATAGGCCCGGGGGGAGTGCCCTCCGTGTGGGTCTTTCTAAGGGAACCTAATCCGTATTAACGCATGGAAGATCCACGGCTCGAAGAAAACCACGAAAACTCCGAACGATTAGGCCGACGGGCGCGATTGGGATCGAACCCAGCACCTCCCGTCTACCAACTTCCAGAGCAGAACCTCTCGGCCACTGTTAGCCATTTAGGAGACAGTTATTTATGTAAAGTCCTTTTCAAGATGATCATGAAATAAATTTGTTTTTAAGCCTCAAATACGATTATTCTTATTTTATTATTAATAATACTTATAATTTTATTAGTCTCTGTAAAGAAATAAATATGATTTGTTAGTAGTTCATAAAAATACTAATTATAGTACATAATATACAATTTAAAAGCTTCTTTTATATAAATTTAGACAAAACATATCATTATGCACATTATAGCATATTCCCATATTCAGTAAGTCGACATTTTATCAAATAAATACAAACATTTTACAGCGTAATTTTTTTTTTTTTTTTCCCAGTTCATTTTGCAAAATTTTAAAGTGATATTTTACCAACAAATTTCAGAAAACAAAAATTCAGGCACAAATTGGTTAAATTTTTATACTGAAGTGCTGCCATCTATTTTGTATTATTTTTATTAGTTTTAATTTAAATAGAAAGTTTCTTAAATTTAGGTAGAAAGTTACTAAATTAAAATAGAAATAAGATACATAATTCATAAATTTGAGTATGAAATTCGAGATAAGTTTTCACAGTTAAAAATTCAATCATAATAGAGATTGGGGATAAAAGTCGAACCAATTAGATATTTGAAAAATAAGAACAAAGTACACACTGATATATTTTATTAAAAATTACAGAAGCACACAATATGTACTCAAATTAAATATTTAAAATTAAATATTGAATTTTCCTTCTCAAAAAATACTTTTTGAAGTATATTTTATTTTAAATTTTAACATTATGAAATGTCAAAATCTATAAATTTTACTTTGCAAAACTTCTGCCATGATGTGGTGCTGCCATCTCAGATATATTTTATAAACAATACTATTGGTTTTTTAAGTCTATTCTCAAGTCCACATTGGCTGCTTTCTAACACATTTTTTAATCCTTTTTGTTTGCAAACGCATGAAATTGGTAAGCTTTCTTATTTAGAATTTTTTTAATTGAACTGTGTTTTCCATTTTTTTTTATTATTGTTATTATTATTATTTTTTTTTTTTTTTTGGTAAAAGCAGGAAAAATTATCAGAAAAGGCTGTGAAAGTTGTCTTTTGAACCGAATTTACGAGAGTAACAGCGCCGGAAAGAAAAAAAACAGTTGTCGTAAAATAATGATCGCTTTTTTAGCTCAAGATATAATTCATCAATCGAAAAATAAAATAAACTGCTGGATTAAAAATCACTTCAATAGTGAATCACTTCAGTAGTCTTCAGTCAGTCATTTCAATAACCTGCAAGTATGATGTTCTGAATTTAAAAATTAGTGAGAAAATATGTCAGAAATTTTCGCGTTGCTGAGCTTTTTTTTTTTTTTTTTTTTTCTTTTTTTTAGAACCTTTTGAAGGCAGTTAGCGTCAGGAAAAAAAGCGCATAAAATGGCAGCTATGCTTTAATTACTAAAAAAATACATGACGCTTATTAAACAATTAGCAGAGGTACAAAGAGCTAACTTGGACCCAAAAAACACAAATATCCTAAGGTTGGTTGGGTTTTGTTTATGACGGCCAATTATCAACACGAGGGATATAGGCCCTAAGGGGAGGAGTACCCTCCGTGGGGGCTTTCTAAGGGAGCCTAACCCGTATTTACGCATGGAAATCCAAGGTTCGAAGAAAACCACGAAAACTCCGAACGATTAGGCCGACGGGCGCGATTTGGTTCGAGCCCAGTTCCTCCCGTCTACCAGCTTCGAGGGCACAACCTCTCGGCCACTCGTGGGGCTAAATAGCTTAAGGAGACTTCATATATTTTCACATTAACCCTTTAGCGGGCGGTGTCCTCAAAAAAAGACATCTAATTTTAATTCCCAAACTGACAAATGGCACCAAGAATATTTAATTAAAATTTTCCTTTTATAATGTAAAGGAAAATAAGCAAGTTTTTATTTTCTAATAAATTCGTTTGTAAATTCTGGTGTCAATCCATTATTTCACCATTTTACAAACAGAGTTACTCCTCGCCGGAAAGGGTTAAAGGGAGAATTTTCGAAACTTTAAATAATATTTATCAAATTTCTTTTTTAATTAAATTTCTTTTTTAATTAAATTATTTTTAGTTAATTTATCTCTTTATAACAACCTATTTTTCCATTAATTTTACTTTTAAATGAAATTAATTTTAATAAGCTTGTAATATTGTTGATTTTAATGCAAAATACACATCATTCGTACAATGATGTGCATATTGTACATATGTTTGTGTTATGAGCTGTACGCACAAACTGGGAGCAAATTTCTATACTAACATTGATACATGTGTTGCATTGCTTTTACACTGGATATTTCCTTGAGAGAAATATATCAGCTCTAAACCTTAAAAAAGACTGTTTTAAATCAGAATAAATATAAACTGTTATGAGGAGATTATTTTTTCTTCCCATTCTACACAAAAGGAGGATTAAAACTCTCAAAGTTTATAAATATACGCGGTGTTGCCGAATTCCACCGACAAATTCAGATGGCTGATAATAGGAATCAAAAGAGGATGAAAAACTGCCGTAGAACATGGAGTCGCAAACCACTTATTTAGTCACTAATACAGGGTGTCTGAACTTGGAAAAGTAAATGAGCTTGGGTTGACAGTAATAATTTTGAGAAAAGCAAAAATGGTACAATGAAAATGTAGCGATATGTACAGTCGTGGGGGGGGGGGGGGGGGGAGTAAATACCTCCTACTAACTGTGCGACTAATTATAATAGAAGAAAGCTGCTAGTACCAATCGATTGGGTATTAAGTCTACTTTTAAATGATGTATATAAAATTTGCTTAGGGGGCATCTACAAATCAAAACCAGACCTAACTTTGTTTTCTTCAATGGCAACACCCAATTTTGACAATATATTTTAAATCTTTGGCTCAAACTATGCTTAGAAACGAAATTTCTAGTCATTTGAATGATAAGTTTTTGGATTATAACCATTCAAACTTTAGAACTTCTAATGTTAAATTACATTTTCATATTTTTCTTAATATCTCTTGAAATTATAATCCTAATGTGATAAGTTTGTGTGTTGTTATAATACTAAAATACCCAAACATAAATACGTTGAATTTGCAATTTTTATCTATATTCTATTCTAATCTATACTCATATTATAAAGAGGTAAAAATTGTTTATTTGTAGGAGGTAAGTTCTGGAACTACCGAACCGATTCCAAAAGTAATGGTATCAAAATGATGGTGTTAGTCTAGGGATGCACAACCTGTGGCCCGCGGGCCAAAAGTGGCCCGCCATGGGTTAACTTGTGGCCCGCGATCACAATTTATATAATTTCTTCGGGTTTTTTTTTTACACAATTTCGTCAATTTATAACTGGAAAAATTGCCATTTTTTGTCCATATGTCGCAGGAAAAAATCGCGAATTTCGTCAATTTGCCTCGGGAAGAAATTGCAAATTTCATCAGAGCTAATTAAGAATCTCAAATTTCGTTGATCGAGTTCGGAAAAATCGCGAAATTTATCGATGAGTCGTAGAAAAATCTCAAATTTCGTTGATCAACTGGGGAAAAATCTCGAGTTTTGTCAGTTTATCGCAAGAAGAAATCGCGAATTTCGACAATTTGCCGCTGAAAAAATTGCAAATTTCGTCAGAGTCAGTTAAAAATCATGAATTTCGTTGATCGGACGCGTTAAAAATCGCGAATTTTGTCGATTATGTAATATTTGATCGGTTGCTGAAAAATCACGAGTTTTGTTAGTTGATCGTGAGAAAAACTCGGAATTTTGTCAATTTGCCGCGGGAAAAGTTACAAATTTCGCCAGAGTCAGCTACGAATCGCAAATTTCGTTTATCGGGAGCGGAAAATTTTCGAATATTGTTGATCACGAGAGGAAAAATCGCGAATTTTGTCAGCTCGGCGCAGAAAAGTCTCAAATTTCTTTAATCGGGCACAGAAAAATCGCGAATTTTGTCAATGAGGTACGGAAAAATGGCAAATTTTGTTGACTGGCGAGAAAAAAATGTCGAATTTTACCAATTTGTCGCTTAAGAATAACAAATTTCTTCAGAGTCAGTTAAGAATCGCGAAAGTCGTTGATCGGACGCGGAAAAATCGCGAATTTTGTCGAGGAGCTTACGGAAAAATTGCAAACTTTCTTGATCGGCTACGGAAAAATCGCGAGTTTCGCCAGCTTATTGCGGGAAAAAATCGCAAATTTCGTCAATTTGCCGCGGGAAAAATTACAAATTTCATCAGAGTCAGTTAACAATCACGAATTATGTTAATCGGGCACAGTAAAATCGCGAATTTTATCGATGAGATACAAAAATTGCAAATTTCGTTAATCAATTGGGGAAAAATCGCGATTTTGCCAATCTGCCGCGGAAAAAAATCACGAATTTTAACAATTGATAGAAAAAATTACACATTTTGTCAATTGGTCGCAAAAATATTGCGAAATTTGTCAATCGCTCGTGAAAAAAAATCGTGAATTTTCCCAAAAATTCGCGAATTTCGTGAATAGCTGATGGAAAAAATTACAATTTGTGTGTCGGTCCCAAAAAATATCATGAAATAGAAATCCATTGGTCGCAGGAAAAAATCGTAATTTTTTTTCGATTGTGCGGGTAAAAGAAATCGCGATTTTCGCCAATTTATTGCGCGAAAAAAATCGCAAATTACATCAATGTATATCAGGAAAAAATCACGTTTCGTCGATTGGTCATTGGAAAAAAAAATTGCAAATATTGACAATCTGTCACGTGAAATATCGCAAAATTCGCCAATCACTCATGAAAAAAAAATCGCGAATTTTGTCAATCGTTCATGGAAAAAACTTGCAAATTTCGAAGCTTGATCGCAGAACAAAAAAGTCGAGAAATAATTCGATCGGGGGCGGAAAAAATCGCAATTTCCGCTGAACCGTTGTGGAAAAAAAATCGCGAAATTTGAAAATTTATCGCTGAAAAAAATCGCGAATTGCGTCAATTTATCGCAAGTATCGCAAATTTGTTGTTTGAAAATATTGTAAATTTTGTCAATCGGGAATGGAAAATTACCGCGAAATCTGTCAATCGGTCGTTGATAAAAAAAATCGCGAATTTCGTCAATCAGTCGCACTTGATTGACAAAAGAAAAAAAAACGAGTTTTGTTAACAGTCCGCAGAAAAAATAGCATACTTAGTCCATCATGCCTTGTTATTTCAAAAATAAGTTTCCTTTTATTTTAAATGAAGTTATTCTTCAATAATTTTTTTTTATAATTTTCAATAACGTTCAATTATTTAGAAATTTTGTGTAATTTTAGGAAGATTTCGTAAGAAATACTACCTATTGCAGTCGTTACCATGGTGCGACTTTTTAAAAATTCCTTCATAACTTTTCATTATAGGACCCCAGGAACCCAAAACTACCCCCCACCTAAAAAGTTTATATATATATATATATATATATATATGTATGTATGTACTAAATTTTGCCCGCACGATAAAAGTCGCAATTATGCACGGATCGTCTTCAAACTCGCCAACAACTTTGAGATGGCTAATATCTCGGCGGGGATTGAAAATGGGCAAAATCGGTCCAAGGGAATGGAAATGGGGAGGGTTCAAAATTTTGAATACCGTCTTAACATGATTCTGATAAAACCAGCTCTTACACAACAATGACAGGAAAAAATAAATGTTTTTCGTTATAGCAGTTGCCAACAATAAAAAAAAACAATAAAATTCTCACCACAACAATTGCTTTTCTATTGCAAGTTTTTCACGTGAAAAATTAAATTAAATAGTTGACGAATTGAAAACAAATTGAATATTACGTCATAAGTTTTCTAGAGCAAGATTTCCGCATGAAAACTCAAAATGAAATAAATAGTTTGACGAATTAAATATATATATATATATATATATATATATATTGCGTCATATTGGAAATAAAATGGACCTCAGCAAGTCAATATGTAACGCCATGTGAGTTTTTTGAAGAAACATATTAAAACATGATAAAAACCCGACTATGGAAATATTAACTTATTTTAACACTTTTAGGTTCTCTGAAATTGCTTTAGCTATATTTTTAAACCTATTCCATATTCATGCATGTGTGTATTCGTGTATATTAGAATTTTCACAAAATGTTTAGCTCCCTATAGCTCATTCTTAGTGAAGGAACTGGGTTTATCTCTAATCTTGATTTAAGTTTTGTTGGTGAAAATAGCACTTAACTTCGAAATCTACCTCCGCCTGTAAGCCCGAGCCGGCAGGGATTTTTTTTTTCAAGTTACCATTTGTCAAGAAGGAATCGTTAGTCTTCATAATGTTGAATGATTATTCATGCAGATGCGAAGAAGCCCTGCATTCCTTCATACAATTATTTATTTCCGTTTTTTTTTTTTTTTTTTTTTTTTTTTTATAGACAAAAAATAATTATTCATCAAGAATAAAGACTTATTACCCCCCACCCAACCTCCCCGATACAGAATTTTCTCTGTGCTACTGATGTGGCCCTCGACAACCCAAACATTTTTGTAAGTGGCCCTTCTCTTAAAAAGGTTGTGCACCCCTATGTTAGCCCAAATTTGAACATAGGCTATATTTTATGTCTGTGCCACTACCCCAAAGGGGTGCAGGAGCAAAAAACGTTCTAAAAATACGATTTTTGCGTTACTGAAGGGCCTAGAAATATGAAATTTGGAATATTAGTTACTTATAAGATATAAATGATGTCTAAGAACAGTTCCTAAACAATTCGAAATTCAGAAGGGGTGAAAATTCACAAAAAGCGTTCTAAAAAACGTTCTAAATGGTAGTTTCTACATAATCTCAAGAAATACCAAACCGATTTAAAAAATATTGGTGTCAAAATGATGGTGACGACGCTTGCTCCAGGATAGGCTATATTTTATGTCGGTGCCACTACCCCAAAGGGGGTGCAGGAGCAAAAAACGTTTTAAAAATGCGATTTATGTGTTACTGAAGGGCCTAGAAATATGAAATTTGAATTATTAGCTACTTATTAGATATAAAGGATTTCTAAGAACAGTTCTTAAACAATTTGAAATTTAAAAGAGGTAAAAATGCGCGAAAAGCGTTCTAAAAAACGTTCTAAATGGTGGTTTCTACACAATCTAAGAAAATAACAAACCGATTTAAAAAATATTCGTTTCAAAATGATGGTGACGACGCTTGCTCAAAGATAGGCTATATTTTATGTCGGTGCCACTACCCCAAAGGGGGTGCAGAAGCAAAAAACGTTCTAAGAATGCAATTTATGTGTTACTGAAGGGCCTAGAAATATGAAATTTGAAATATTAGCTACTTATTAGATACAAAGGATTTCTAAGAACACTTCTTAAACAATTCGAAATTTAAAAGGGGTGAAAATGCGCGAAAAGCGTTAAACGTTCTAAATGGTGGTTTCTACACAATCTCAGAAAATACCAAATCGATTTAAAAAATAATGGTGTCAAAATGACGGTGACAACCCTTGCTCCAACATAGGCTATGCTTTATGTCGGTGCCACTATCCCAAAGGGTTTGCAGGAGAAAAATGTTCTAAATTGCGGTTTTTGCGTTACGGACGGGCCTAGAAACGTGAAATTTGTAATGGTAGTTAGTTATAAGATATCAGTGATCTCTAAGGACATTTCCTAAAAAAATCGAAATTTAAAAGGGGGTCAAAATGCACAAAAAGCGTTGTAAAAAACGTTCTAAATTGCGATTTCTAGGCAATCTCAGGAAGTACTGAACCGATTTCAAATATTATGGTGTAAAAATGGTGGTGACAGATCTTGCTCCAAGATAGGCTATATTTTATATCTGTTTCCACTACCTAAGAGGAGATGTAGGAGCAAAATGAGCGAAAAACGTTCTAAATGCCGATTTGTCACCAATATCTCAGGAAGAATCAAACTGATTTCAAAAGTAATGTTAAGAAATTGATGCTGACAGCCTCTGCTCTAACATAGACGCTACTTTATGTCGGTATCACTATCACCTAGACGTTGCAGGAGCAAAAAAGCGTTCTAAATCTCGATTTCCGTGATCGGTACGGGCTAGCAACTTAAAATTAGGCAAGGTACATATTTATTACATATAAATGATCCTTAAGAACAGTTTCGAAAAAATTGGAAATTTAAAAAGGGGTGAAAATGCGCGAAAAGCGTTCTAAAAACGTTCTAAATTGCGATTTCTACTCAATCTCAGGAAATTCCAAAGCTATTTCAAAAGTAATGGTTGCAAATCAATGGTGACAGTCCCTGCTATAACATAGGTTATATTTTCTGTTGCTGTCACTACCATCTGAGGGTTGAAAAAGCAAAACGTTCTAATTTGCGTTTTTTGCATAACTGAAGGGTCTAACACTTTGAAGTATGGCATGTTATTTACTTACAAGATGCAACTGCTTTCTATGAACTGTCGAAAGAAAATTTCAAATTTAAAAAGATGAAGTGAGCGAAAAGCTTTATAAATTACAATTTTTATGTAATCTTTTCAAATACCAAACCGATTTAAAAAATAATGATAACAAATTGTTAGTGATAGAACCTGCTCAAACATAAGCTATATTTTATGTCTGTGCCACTACCACCAGAGGGTTGCAGTAGCTAAAAACTTTCTAAATTGCAATTATGTGATACTGAAAAGGCTAGAAAATATAAATATGGCATGATAGTTTCTTATAAAATATAAATGCCCTCGAAGGACTGTCGAAGATAAATTCGAATTAAAAAGGGGTGAAGTGAAGGGGAGGTGCGAAAAGCATTCTAAAAAAGTCGTAAATTACGATTTCTACGCTATTTCAGGAAATATAAACCTAATATAAAAGTAATAGTTGCGAATCAATGGTAACAGTCTCTGATCCTACACAGGCTATATTTTATGCCGATGATTCTACCACCTGGTATTCACAGGAACAACAAACGCTCTAAAAAAGGCCTTTAAAAGCTTTCTAAATTACGTTTCTGCAGAATATTTGGAAATAACAAACCAATTTCAAAATTAATGTTGGCAAATTAATGGTGACAGTTCCTATTTCAACATAGCCCTTTATGTTGTTAGAGGTGGTAGGACTTGGAGTTTGACATGATGGTTAATTTTAAGATGTAAGAAGATGGTTTCTAAAAAATTCAAAACTTCAAATGAATACTGAAATGAGCGTATTAATTGAGCATAAAAGTTTCAAAATATTTTCTAAATTATTATTTATTAATTTTTATTTCGTTTTATTAATTTAAGTCTCATTTCTGCCTTATGCAGTGTAACAATGATATTTAATCAAACTGTGTTTTAAATAGTAATTTTTTTAAATTATTCCTAAAAGTAATAAGTACCTTTTAATAAAATAGAATAAAAATTTAGTTAGTAACTTTTAATAAAAATTAGACATATAAATATCACTTGACATATTTCAAATATTACGCGAGCAAAGCCGCGGGGTTTGCTAGTCTATACTCCTATTATAAATAAGAAAAAAATGTTTATTTGTCGGAGGTAAGCTCTGGAACTACCGAACCGATTCCAAAAGTAATGGTATCAAAATGATCGTGTTAGTCCAACTTAGAACATAGGCTATATCTTATATCGGTGCCACTACCCCAAAGGGGGTGTAGGAGCAAAAAACGTTCTAAAAAGGCGATTTTAGCGTTACTGAAAGGCCTAGAAATATGAAATTTTGAATATTAGTTACTTATAAGATATGAAGGATTTCTAAGAACAATTCTTCAACAATTCAAAATTTAAAAGGGGAGAAAATGGACAAAAAGCGTTCTAAAAAATGTTCTAAATGGTTGTTTCTACACAATCTCAGGAAATACCAAACCGATTTTAAAAATATTGGTGTCAAAATGATGGGGACAACGCTTGCTCCAAGATAGGGTATGTTTTATGTCGGTGACACTACCCCAAAGGGGGTGTAGGAGCAAAAAACTTTCTAAAAATGCGATTTTAGCGTTACTGAAGGAACTAAAAATATGAAATTTTGAGTATTAGTTACTTATAAGATATAAATGATGTCTAAGAACAGTTCTTAAACAATTCGAAATTTAAAAAGGGTGAAAATGCACAAAAAGCGTTCTAAAAACGTTCTAAATGGTATTTTCTACACAATCTCAGGAAACACCAAACCGATTTAAAAAATATTGGTGTTAAAATGATGGTGACAGCACTTGCTCAGAGATAGGCTACGTTTTATGTCGGTGCCACTACCCCAAAGGGGGTGTAGGAGCAAAAAACGTTCTTAAAATGCGATTTTAGTGTTACTGAAGGGCCTAGAAATATGAAATTTTGAATATTAAATATAAGATATAAATGATGTCTAAGAACAGTTCTTAAACAATTCGAAATTTAAAAGGTGTGAAAATGCACAAAAAACGTTCTAAATGGTAGTTTCTACACAATCTCAGGAAACACCAAACCGATTAAAAAAATATTGGTGTCAAGATGGTGATGACAACGCTTGCTCCAAGATAGGGTATGTTTTATGTCGGTGCAACTACTCCAAAGGGGGTGTAGGAGCAAAAAACGTTCTAAAAATGCGATTTTAGCGTTACTGAAGGACCTAGAAATATGAAATTTTGAATATTAGTTACTTATAAGATATAAATGATGTCTAAGAACAGTTCTGAAACAATTCGAAATTTAAAAAGGGTGAAAATGCACAAAAAGCGTTCTAAAAATGTTCTAAATGGTATTTTCTACACAATCTCAGAAAACACCAAACCGATTTAAAAAATATTGGTGTTAAAATGATGGTGACAACGCTTGCTCCAAGATAGGGTATGTTTTATGTCGGTGCCACTACCCCAAAGGGGGGGTGTAGGAGCAAAAAACGTTCTAAAAATGCGATTTTAGCGTTACTGAAGGACCATGAAATTTTGAATATTAAATACTTATAAGATATAAATGATGTCTAAGAACAGTTCTTAAACAATTCGAAATTTAAAAGGGGTGAAAATGCACAAAAAACGTTCTAAATGGTAGTTTCTACACAATCTCAAGAAACACCAAACCGATTAAAAAAATATTGGTGTCAAAATGATGATGACAACGCTTGCTCCAAGATAGGGTATGTTTTATGTCGGTGCCACTACCCCAGAGGGGGTGTAGGAGCAAAAAACGTTCTAAAAATGCGATTTTAGCGTTACTGAAGGGCCTAGAAATATGAAATTTGAAATATTAGCTATTTATTAGATATAAAGGATTTCTAAGAACAGTTTTCAAAGAATTCGAAATTTGAAAGGGGTGAAAAGGCACGAAAATCGTTTTAAAAAAACGTTCTAAATGGTGGTTTCTACACAATCTCAGGAAATACCAAACCGATATAAAAAATAACGGTGTCAAAATAAGGGTGTCAGAATGACGGTGACAACCCTTGCTCCAACATAGGCTATGTCTTATGTCGGTGCCACTACCCGAAAGGGGGGGTGCAGGAGCAAAAAACGTTCTAAAAATGCGATTTTTGCGTTACCGAAGAGCCTAGAAATATGAAATTTGAAATATTAGCTACTTATTAGATATAAAGGATTTCTAAGAAAAGTTCTTAAACAATTCGAAATTTAAAATGGGTGAAAATGCGCGAAAAGCGTTCTAAAGAACGTTCTAATGGTGATTTCTAAACAATCTCAGGAAATACCAAATCGATCTAAAAAATAATGATGTCAAAATGATGGTGACAACCCTTGCTCCAACATCAGCGATGCTTTATGTCGGTGCTACTACCCCAAAGGGGGTGCATGAGAAAAACGTTCTAAATTGCGGCTTTTGCGTTACGGAAGGGCCTAGAATCGTGAAATTTGGAATAGTAGTTAGTTATAAGATATCAATGATCTCTAAGGACATTTCCTAAAAAAATCGAAATTTAAAAGGGGGTCAAAATGCGCAAAAAGCATTGTAAAAAACTTTCTAAATTGCGATTTCTGTGCAATCTCAGGAAGTACTGAACCGATTTCAAATATAATGGTGTACAAATGATGGTGACAGATCTTTATCCAAGATAGGCTGTATTTTTTATCTGTTTCCACTACCCCAGAGGAGATGCAGGAGCAAAATGCGCGAAAAGCGTTCTAAAAACGTTCTAAATGCCGATTTGTCGGCAATATCTCAGGAAGAATGAATCTGATTTCAAACGTAATGGTAGGAAATTGATGCTGACAGCCCCTGCTCTAACGTAGACGCTATTTTATGTCGGTATCACTATCACCAAGACGTTGCAGGAGCAAAAAAAGCGTTCTAAATTTCAATTTTTGTGATCGGTAGGGGCTAGCAACTTAAAATTAGGCAAGGTGCATATTTATTAGATATAAATGATCTTTAAGAACAGTTTCGAAAAAATTGGAAATTTAAAAAGGGGTGAAAATGCGCGAAAAGCATCCTAAAAACGTTCTAAATTGCGATTTCTACTCAATCTAAGGAAATACCAAAACTATTTCAAAAGTAATGGTTGCAAATCAATGGTGACAGTCCCTGATATAACATAGGTTATATTTTATGTTGCTGTCACTAATATCTGAGGGTTGCAAAAGCAAAACATGTTCTAATTTGCGTTTTTTGCACAACTGAGGGGTGCATACACTTTGAAGTACGGCATGGTATTTACTTACAAGATGCAACTGCTTTCTAAGAACAGTCGAAAGAAAATTCCAAATTTTAAAAAATTAAGTGAGTGAAAAACGTTATAAATTACAATTCTTAAGCAAACTTAAAAATTACCAAACCGATTAAAAAAATAATGATGAAAAATTTTGGTGATAGAACCTGCTCAAACATAAGCTATATTTTATGTCTGTTCCACTACCACCAGAGGGTTGCAGGAGCTAAAAACTTTCTAAGTTGCGATTTCTGTGATACTGAAAAGGCTAGAAACTTTAAATATGACATGGTAGTTACTTATAAAATATAAATGCCCTCGAAGGAACGTCGAAAATAAATTCGAATTAAAAAGGGGTGAAGCGAAGGAGAGGTGCGAAAAGCATTCTAAAAGATTCTAAATTACGATTCTATGCAATTTCAGGGAATATAAACCGATTATAAAAGTAATAGTTGCGAATCAATGGTGACAGTCTCTGATCCTACACTGGCTATATTTTATGCAGGTGATTCTACCACCTGGGATTCACAGGAACAACAAATGTTCTAAAAAGGGGCTTTAACCCCTTCGCGACGGGAGCCTTTTACGAAATGTTTATTACTTTGCTACCGGTTTTAAAAAACAGAAGTTTGTGCCTATTCAAATCGGGAAAATGCTCGGATTAAATAAGGCAAATTTTACAGTAAAATTTTACTGGTGAGGATAAACGAGGATCCTTAGGCCTATTTCCGGCACGTATACGTGTCGCTCGTCCCCAAGGGGTTAAAAGCTTTTAAATTACGTTTCTGTGGAATATTAGGAAATAATAAACCGATTTCAAAATTAATGTTGGCAAATTAATGGTGACAGTTCCTGTTTCGTTAATTTTAAGATGTAAGAAGATGGTTTCTAAAAAATTCAAAACTTCAAATGAATACTGAAATGAGCGTATTAATTGAGCATAAAAGTTTCAAAATATTTACTAAATTATCATTTATTTAGTTTTAATTCATTTTATTAATTTAAGTCTCATTTCTGCCTAATGCAATGTAATAATGATGTTTAATCAAACTGTGTTTTAAATAGTAATTTTTGAATTATTCCTAAAAGGAATAAGTACCTTTTAATAAAAAAAACCTTTTAATAAAATAAAATATTACCTTTTAATAAAATAAAAATTTAGTTAGTACCTTTTAATAAAAATTAGACATATAAATATCACTTGGCATATTTCAAATATTACGCGAGCAAAGCCGCGGAGTTTGCTAGTAATCTATACTCCTATTATAAAGAGGAAAAAATTGTTTATTTGTAGGAGGTAAGCTCAGGAACTACCGAACCGATTCCAAAAGTGATGGTATCAAAATGATGGTGTTAGTCCAACTTAGAACATAGGCTATATCTTATGTCGGTGCCACTACCCCAAAGGGGGTGCAGGAGCAAAAAACGTTCTAAAAATGCGATTTTTGCGTTACTGAAAGGCTTAGAAATATGAAATTTGGAATATTAGTTACTTATAAGATATAAATGTTGTCTAAGAACAGTTCTTAAACAATTCGAAATTTAAAAGGGGTGAAAATGCTCAAAAAGCGTTCTAAAAAACGTTCTAAATGGTAGTTTCTACATAATCTCAGGAAATACCAAAACGATTTAAAAAGTAATGGTATCAAAATGATGGTGCTAGTCCAACTTAGAACATAGGCTATATTTTATGTCGGTGCCACTACCCCAAAAGGGTGCAGGAGCAAAAAACGTTCTAAAAATGCGATTTTTCCGTTACTGAAGGGCCTAGAAATATGAAATTTGGAATATTAGTTACTTATAAGATATAAATGACGTCTAAGAACAGTTCTTAAACAATTCGAAATTTAAAAGGGGTGAAAATGCACTAAAAGCGTTCTGAAAAACGTTCTAAATGGTAGTTTCTACATAATCTCAGGAAATACCAAACCAATTTTTAAAATATTGGTGTCAAAATGATAGTTACAACGTTTGCTACAAGATAGGCTATGTTTTATGTCGGTGACACTACCCCAAAGGGGGGTGCAGGAGCAAAAAACGTTCTAAAAATGCGATTTATGTGTTACTGAAGGGCCTAGAAATACGAAATTTGAAGTATCAGTTACTTATTAGATATAAAGGATTTCTAAGAACAGTTCTTAAACAATTCGAAATTTAACAGGGTTGAAAATGCGCGAAAAGCGTTCTAAAAGGTGATTTCTATACAATCTCAGGAAATACCAAACCGATTAAAAAAATAATGGCGTCAAAATAATGGTGAAAACCCGTGCTCCAACATAGGCTATGTTTTATGGGTTATTCTCTGCAATAGTG
Organism: Maratus speciosus; assembly: GCA_963932465.1. Taxonomy (NCBI): domain Eukaryota; kingdom Metazoa; phylum Arthropoda; class Arachnida; order Araneae; family Salticidae; genus Maratus; species Maratus speciosus. The sequence continues at coordinate 319,182,571 of OZ010798.1, read as the reverse complement.
CAAAAAGTGCTTCACAGCCATATAAATGCTCTTAATTTTATTACATTTTTATTTATTTTTATTTTTATTAGAAGATCTAAACATAGTTTATTAGGGGCAGAAAGTAAAATTTAAAAATAAATAAATTTAGTATTTAAAAATATAATATATATCATGCAAACATCATTCCCTCACCTTTCCCCCACCTGTACTACCCTATTTTATTGCCTATTTCTTTCCATCCAGAAATAAAAATAATTAAAAATACCCTAAGCAAAATAATGTTCTTATTTGATACATTACAAAAAATAATAAAAATATTAATTTTTACTATTATTATATAGTCTACTCAATCAATTATATGTTTCCCCATGTTAGACCATCATTCCCTCACACATTGCTATTATCTCAAATATCTACCACTAATGAGCAGTAGCAGTCTAGCATCCTTCACAGAGAAGAAGCTATTTTGAGCACTTGTCAGCCCAGCAACATAAATTGGTGGTGTAAGATTTTGTTAATTGTACAGAATTTTTTTTTAGTCAGTATATCCGGAAGCTTTTTTATTAGCAGTCATTCCCTCACACAGAATATTAATTTTTTTGTAAATATCAAAAATTTTAATTTTATCATACATTATATATTAAGTGTTTCTCTTAAAGGAAACAGTTTGGATTTCTTCATAATTTTGCATTTTTCCCCTACAACTAGTAAAAATGTCTTATTTCATCATTCCCTCACTTGTCATTCCCTCACATTTTTTATTTTATTTTTTCCACAAATTTTTATTTTATTTTTTTTTGTTAAGTCAAATTTTTAAAACAATTCCTGTTGCTGTTAAAATTTTCAATAATTGACTGATTTCTTACCATTTATCTAATTTTTATGAAAATTTACATATGCATCATTCAAGTCAGACTGCTGGCCAAATTTGCAAGTATTGTAGAGAACAACCCTTGTGTTGGTGCCACTACCCCAAAGGGGGTGCAGGAGAAAAACGTTCTAAATTGCGGTTTTTACGTGACGGACTCCAAATGACGTTTTTGGCGCATAACGTGTAGGATATCTCAAAAATGTCTGAATATTTTTCCATGAAATTTTCAAAATATTGTGTTTCATGTTAGTCTTTATAAACCGAACCTAAAATTTCATTTTTATTGTTCAATAAAATATTTTTTAGATGTTTATACTGTTGAAAATTTCAAAATTTTGTATTAGCTAAATACAACTTTGTATTAAAAATAAAAAAAATGCTTTAAATGTAAATTTATTTAATTTCAGAGTAATTATTAGAATCTGAAGTGCAGTGGTGTCCAAAATTAAGGACCTATCACAAAATGCTAATTTTCAAGTACGCGAATACTCAAAAGGAAGTAATATAATTCGAATGATTACTATCTCTACAGCACAGCTAGTCCATATAATATCTCATTCATGTCACACATGGTCACAAGTGTCACAGTCTCTACGGTGAAGCAAAAAAATAGGAAATTCCATACATCTCATGATGGGTCTCAAATGATCACTATATGTGACTCCACTGTGACGTCACTGTGACTGTTGCTTTGTGTCTTATCTTGAACGCTGCATTGTGATAAGTTAACAAATAATGTCACATTAAAGTCACACGATGACTTTCAGGTGACAGAGAGACTACTGTGAAGACACCATTGTGCTCTTTTGTGAAAAGTCACCATGTGACTATAATGTGATATTATTTGGTGACTTATCATAATGCAACGTTCATGATGACTTTGAAATTGAGTCTAAAAATGACAGTCACATGAGAGTCACAATGTAACTACATTGTAAAGTGACCTGGTGACTCGTTGCAAAGCAGCAGTCACATTGACGTCTCAATGGAGTCACATGTAGTGATCATTTGAGACTCATAATGAGACGTGTGGAATTTCCTATTTTTTGTTTCACCTTAGTGACTGTGACACTTATGACCATGTGTGACATGAATGAGATGCTATATGGACTAGCTGTGCTGTAGGGATAGTAATTATTTAATTATATTATTTCCTTTTGAGTATCCGCCTACTTAAAAATTTGCATTTTGTGATCGGTCCTTAATTTTGGACATCAGTGTATAATTAGCCACAAAACATTTCATTCTAGTAGCAAAATTTATTTTGAAATCCTGCGCGTAAGCTGTTATACCAATTTTCTGCTCGACAAATGTCTGACAGTTTAGAGCCCACCAAAAATACTATTTCTGCATCTTGCAATTTTTTAAATTCATGAAACGAAAGAACAAACTTTTTTCTTTCATCCCAATAAAAATTGTGTTTTTAAATCATATAAATTTTAAGCTACTAAATGTTGAAAATGATCTTTTTTTTTTTTTCATTTTTTCTTAATTTTAAGAGTTCTGGGACCCCTTAAATGCATGTCATAACATGTAAGTAATATATAATAGTTCACCAAAAGACCAATAAAAAAGCGTCAAATGGCACCTTCTTAACGCTTATATTTTCATTTTATTTTATAAAATTTAGCTTATGTGATTAATTTTTATTATTGAAATAATATACATAACGGAAGAAAAAAAATATGGCCCTGTCGACTTTTTCCCCTTTCCCGAGTGCTTGCTTGACAATATAGTCCAAGAGCCGACAGCACAAAAACCTATGCTATCAAGCACACGAAAAAAACCTTTATTTTATGGGAGAGTAGAAGTAGGGTAATCTAATGATTCATGCCTGCGGAAGTGAAGTGGTGCATAGACCACAAATTAATACCACCAGTGGTTGACTCGTAGGTTTATCATTGTGTTTGTCCTACAAACAAAGGTATGAACAAAATGGAGGATAGTTATAGGACAAACACAATGATAAACCTACGAGTCAACCACTGGTGGTATTAATTTGTGGCTTATGCACCACTTTCACTTCCGGCAGACATGGATCATTAGATTCCCCTACTTCTACTCTCCCATAAAATAAAGGTTTTTTCTTGTGCTTGATAACATAGGTTTTTGTACTGTTGGTTCTTGGACTAATACCATTGCCACTGCACGAACTTTGCTGCAAAGTTCACCATCTGCTGAATCCATCTATGCACTCATCATCGACACAATAACATTGAAGTGAAGTTAACACAGGCATTACGACTTGCGTAGGTATTCAACTTTTCTGCATTGGTTATTGGTCAAATGGCAAAAAAATATGTAACTCCTGAGTTACACTATGCATTTAAGGGTTAATCCTTTTCTTTCACTGTTCTCTTTCAGCGATAATACACTACAAATAATTATCGATAATACACTACAAATGTTTATCAAAATGTAATAATTTATCAGTTTTACCAGGCGGAATTTCAATTTCCAAGGAGACATCAACCTCGCCACCCAATAAAATGCAAAGAAATGTCCTTTAGAAGCTTTGTCTTTAATGCCGTGATTTTGTCTAAAGTATTTTTTGATTATATCAGTTTGTAACGAAAGTTTTTCGCCAAAAAAAGTTCTGAATAAAGTTAGAAAAAAAACATGAAAGCAGTATCTTTAGTGCGGGTAGTAATCAATCCCCAAATCTATGATTTTCTGCCAATGTTTTGGTAATTCTTCAAAGCCTTTGGCCCAGAAACTTGGAGGCCGCGAGTCTAAAAACAGATCAACTTCATTTCGGTGTTCTAAGACGAAATTCCAAACGACAGAAAGAGGATGCCGTTTTAGACAGGTTTTCGTCTTAGCAGGTATAATTGTATGGTATGCCTACCGTAAGTTTCATGAATTTGTTACCTTTTAGACAGGATTCTGTTATAGACATTAGTTATGGTTGATTTCGATTTTTTTAATTTTGTTGATTGTAATTTTTTTTTATTTCGATTTAATCGATACTATGGCCAACTTGATTTAATCGATACTATGAATTTTTTAATCGATGTCTCTAAGACAAAATAAGGTAATATCATTTTCATTTTCCTTTAAAAATTGAAGATAAAGTAGTTGGATGTGCCAATCCCAAAACTTTCATCTGCCTCATAAATATTAAAACTTCAAAATTAGCTATCACAATGTCAGATTTAAATGATAACCTATGCGCATCATGAGGATTAAAAAAAGATAGGTTCGTTGAAGTATGTGCATTTTAAAAGAAAATATAAGCATTGCATTTTCCTAACAAATCATTGAATTTCGGCCCACGCCCTCTTAGGCTAATGTCAGACGAACGTCTTTTTGCACGCTTTTTTCGCTCTTACGCCATCCCTACACCTTCGCTAGCATGTGTAGTAGACCGGAGTGAAAAACAAAAAGTTTTGCGAATCAAATCGTAATAGTGCGGAAAAGTTGTCGCTCGTCAATTTAAACAAAGAGGAAATTGTTTTTGAAATTGGAAAATATCTTCCGTTCGCGCATCGCGTTCAAAGTTTTCGAATTTGAACAAAAATTGAACAAATAAACGATAAATCGCAAAAAATGTAAATTACGGGCGATTGAACTCATTTTTTGTAAATAGTATGTTCTTGAGGTGTAGAATGGAGAAAAAAAATACCACATACCCCTCTTCTATCCCCTTCCAACCCCCTCCAGGGATGAACATGGCCGATTTTCGTAGATTTAACCCAAAATACAGGAAGTGTAAATATTGACCAATCGACCTGATTTTTTTGTACATAAGGCAATCTTGAGGCTAAAAGTCGAAAAAAGTACTCACGCTCCTTTCCCCAGATGGGTACGAGAGGTCAAAAAGTTGCAGTTCTTGGCCCGTCCTCCCAAGGACGACTCAGAACTCACCCCGGGAAGGTGGCAGCACCACCAATCCCATCCACACGCTACCCAACCAACCAACCAAAAAGTGGGCGTGAAGAATTATCTTTTGGATGCTTCAGCGGTTGTTCAAAAAACTCAATCTTCGAAGTAGATAAAACATTTTCGGAAATAAATAAATAAAATAAGATTGTACTTCAATGTACTGGCTAAAATTTATATCACTATAATTATAAATGCCCTATCCAAGACATTAAAAAAGAATTAGCCGGGATACATGTGGGTACAAAAATTTACAGATGATCAAAATTGTAAAGCTAGGAAAAAATAATCAGTTATTTTTACTTTTTTTCAGAAACTTCTTTTACGTTATTATGATACTTTTAAGATAAAAAAACAATGTTGTACTGCTGAGCCAAGCATTAAAGACCGGTCACGTGAGTAACAGGTCCGAGTAAGAAGAGTCTATTCTTCATAATAGGAATGAGGGCAATGAAAATGGAGTTTCCCCTAGTATTGCTTTTGTGGGGAATGGAGGGAGAGCAGAATAAATACTACTAGCAGTTTCGTATTCACTTGCCTCAAATCTGTTTTCAAATTCAATTTCCTGATATTTATACGAAGACCTTTTTATCCATAAATATAGAGAAATTGCAGTCGTTCTTATTTAGATATCCCGAAATCGAACAGCGTTTTCAGCTTTACCATAAAAATAATTAATTTTCATGTAAATGTCGTCAATGTTCCGGTTTTGAATCTATTTTTGTTCCTAAACTCATTAAAATGTCAAAAATAGCAGAGTCTTCAGAAAGTAAAATTTTTGAGAGTTAGTGATTCTAACAGAATCATTGAACTCTGACTATTTTTATAAATAAACGCATACATTAGCGTGTATATTTCGAATTAATAGTCAGTTTTACCCGTTATAATTAAATACATTTATTCGATATATTTAATTATATATAGTATATATATTTCTAATTTCAAAAATACTTTTATCATTAATGGCATTTTTTATCAGTATATTTAAAATTATTATTCAGTTTCATTCAATATTATTAATTATTATTCAATACTTTTAATTTCATAAGTTTATTTATATATTTTATATATATATATAAGATATAAATAAAGATATTTTAACATCAACAAATTGTTCGATGAATGTATTTTAAGTTAACATTCAAGTTTACTCATTATAATCAAATAATCTTTATTTGATATTTGGTTTTATTATACATTACTATAAATTTTTTCCTTTTATTTTCAAAAATATTTTTAACATTTAATAACTGTTTAGAGATGTATATTTTAAATAATAGTTCTATTATACTTATTATTATTCAATACTTTTTATTTGATAGATATTTTATGATTGATAATATATTTACATATAATTTTTGAATTTTCAAAATATTTTAAATTAAATTAAGAATTTTCAAACTATTTTATATGTATGTCTGTATACTAAGTATTAAAAAGTAGCACAAGTTGCTTGCAAGTTTTATTTAATTATTTTTATTTGTGAATAAATCAGCTTTATTAAAACACTTATTTTGTTTAAGGAATGTGTTAAAAATAGAAATAAAACTTATTTTTTTAACAAAATTATCCTTTGTTTGAGCAAAATGTTTCATATGTTTCTATATTAAAGACACGTAGTATTTTGTGATTTTTAACCTAAAAAAGAAGTTAAAATATGAATAATATATATTTAAAAAGTCATTTTTATACAAAAATATCGGAAAAAATAGCTCTTTTTTGCGTGAATGTATATAATAACAAATTATTCCATATATGGGTATTTCAAAAGGTTACATGGAAAAATGAACCTTTTATAGTCTTTTAAAGAGCACTTTACAAGAGTTAGACTTTCTTCGCCAAATCCTTCGGCCCAGAAAGTGAAATCAAATTTTCCCGCTCCGTCCTCAGATGCGCACTTCTGAATGCACGCGCCGTCCCGAACGGGTAAGAAAAACCTGAATTTCGTCTCCTCCTGATGCTTCCCTACCTCCGGAAAGGTCCATTATTTTGGCAGTATGCCAAGACCGGTCTTTTAAAACTGGTCAAGCAGTACTCACCCTCAGTAACAAAATCCATCTCTGAAAACTCCAACTTTATGGACAGCGGTTCGAAATTATTAATACACTGCTCAAAACAATTAAAGGATATTGCAAGTCCTATATAAAATAACGGTATAAGTGAATTTTTTTTTTTTTTTTTTTTTTTTTTTTTTTTTTTGCAGAAAATGGAAGAAGAGAGACACAAATGCAAATTTTTTTCATTTTCAAACTTTGGAGTATGCAAATTTTGAGTTTAACATAAAAAACGACCCTTTAGCGCCAGCGAATGAAATTTGACTTTCAACTTACTGAAAGACAAAGCGAAAAACAATGATCGACATTCAGTAAGTGCTTTTTTTCGATGAGTGCGATATCTTAACTAAGTCATTTAACCAAATCAGAAGCTTGGAGAGTTACTGGTTGAATAGAGGGGGAGGGGGAACAAAAGCCGAAGTAGCAGAAGTCACTGGAGTTTCACAAAGTGTGAATTCAGGATCTGGAACCGTTTTTTTTTTGGAGACTGGAAATGCAGGTCGAAGACCAGGGAAAGATCGTAGACGTGCAACAACGCCGAATGAAGATCGATTTTTAACACTAACGGCTCGGAGACACAGAAATATATGAAGGCCACTCTTCTTCAACGACAAATTCGCTTGGCTACTGCCACCACAGTTTAGAGTCAAACTGTTCGAAACCGGTTCCACTTTGTAGGTATGTATGCTCGCAGACCAATGGTAAGTATTGCGTTAACAGCAAGGCACCGCGGCGCCCACAGGGAGTGGGCAGCAGAGCATGTGAACTGGAGGAGAAATGAATGGAGCAATATTCTTTTCTCTGACGAGTCCCGCTTTTCTGTTCATCATGATAATATGCGTATTTTCATCTGGAGATAACGTGGGGGGGGGGGGGGGCTCCGCGGCCGAGTAGTTAAGACACCACGCTGCTAATCGCTTTAGAGCGTAGGAGGCTTGTCGGGTTCGACTCCTGCTGGCTCCATTGCACACTCTTTGTGGAGCTCCCGAATGTAAAAATTCTCTGTGCTGTAAATTTCATTGTGCTATCTCGTCCCTGTATATCAACGATGACTTATAAGCGGGCCTTGTTGTCAAGCACACAAGTCTGATGTATGTGTCCAATAAAACAAACAAACATAACGTGGCCCTAGAAACAATCCTGCGTTCTAGCAAGGAAGTGTCAGATTTGGCGGTGGGGGAGCGATTGTCTATTCTGGCATATCCATTGATGGACGCACTGACCTCCACATCATTCGAAATGGAGCTCTGACCGCTCAGCGATATAGGGATGAGATCTCAGACCTATTGTAGCCCCTTACGCTGTAGCGATTGGAGATGACTTCATGTTAATGGAACACAATGGACTATATTCCATCTGGGTTCGAAACTGAAAAAAGTCACGTGGTACCGATAATTTACCCAACGAATTTCTAACTGATGAGAAGGGAGGCTACTACTGCTTTCCTCATGAACTGTTTCACTTGCTGGCGGGGATTTACATTACGTCTATGGAACCTTCCCTTCTTTACGCTAGAAGTTTTTACCTTGACCACGTGATCATGATGTAGATGGAATATCCTCCATTGAAAGTCACATCGTGCTCACTTGGTGGATGATTTCTTTTAGGAGGAAGAAATCATAGGAATGGAATGGCCAGCGTGTTCTCCGGACATGAACCCCATAGAGCATGTTTGGAACATTCTTGGCAGACGAGTTGCTTGCCGCTTACCACCCCGCAAACTGTCCGAGAACTGGAAAGAGTTCTTTCAGAGGAGTGGAATAGAGTTCTCCTGCTCTCATTAATAGCCTCATTGACTCCATGCCTCAAATGTGTTCACATCAAGTTCAACGTTGCTGGCCGTCCGGGGAAACCATACCCCCTATTGAAAACGATTTTCATTGAAGGAAACACATTCATTTTTTCTCATATGCACAAATTGTGTTTTCTCTTTTTGTACACAAATGCTCAATACAACGCATTTTTCTGCCAAACCTGCGTATTTTTTTTCTTATATAGTCCATTACGTCTATCGATCATGTATCAATCATCTAAACAATGCCCTAGACGCAAGATGCATCCAATACTCAACCTCAATATCCTTTAATTGTTTTGAGCATTTTAGTTTGTTATGAAATTTCACTTACCGTATTCCTTGTCTATCAATCCCTAAATATAATCACTGTGCTTTTGTAAGCGCAAAACAAATCATGGAATCGCGACCTCTGAAGGGATCTTTACGTTGATTAATAATCAATTCTTGGCAATGTTTTGTTCACCTGACTTGTACTGTACGAAACCAGTTCAGAGGGGTGGCCCGGGGGGGGGGGATATTCCCCGGAGCAGTGAGATGTCTTGCCCCGTAAAATTTGAGATTTTGTGTTTTCAAAGGTCAAAAAGTGCAATTCCCCCCCCCCCCCGGAACTCTATAATGTTCCCCTTGGATCTACAGAAATTCCTCCCGGAGAAAAGTGTTTGAATTCAACGCTGGTACGAAATACTGTATCACTGTGACGCCACGAGAATATTCTCACTTGGTTGAGGCAAGAGATTTCAAAAATGGACTTTACCAATGTGACATCAGCCGTCAGCCATGGGTAAACAGAAGAAAATCACCAATAGGCGTGAAGAACATTTTAACATTGTTCCCCTTTTGTTCAATAAACAATCTTTTTCAGAAGGTTTTTCCCCACAGAGGCGTGGCTGTTGCCATTCGTGTGTAAAGCCCGTTTCTATAATTTATAAATGAATTTATAAAAAATCATAATTTTAAATAAATTTCTTTAATTTATAAATGAATTTAAATAATTGATCTATTAACATTAGTTTAAGTAAAAATACTTAAAAGAAATATTTTCCCGTTTATTACTATTCCTTATACACATATTATTTAAAAGTAACGAACATAATTTTTCTACAAAAATACTAAAAGCGCTCAGTTTTAAAAACAGTTCCATTACCAAATATTAAAAGAGTAAGCTCACAAGCGTGCACAAATTATGAGTTGGATCTCGACTTTCAGAAGGCGTCTTCTCGAAGAGTCCTCCAGTAGAATTTGATTAATAGAGTAATTCGACATACGGCAACGAGTCACGTGACGTCCACCTTTTTCTACCTTTTTGACGTCATCACCGCTAATGGAGAGGGAGATTTGGTGTTTTTCTTGGCGATTTTCTGGCAACCTCGTATTACGGCAGTTTGTAAACAAAAAAATTAATAACATCAGTATTACAATTTATACTACTAAATTTAATATATTGAAGAATATTAATAAAATCAGAATTATAGGTTATCGCCGAAATGTTTATTAAATATATGGTGGATGAAAAAGGTTTCATACACAGCTGTAATAAAAAAAAAATAATTTTTTCACTCAAGATTATTTTATTACGAAGAAAGGGAAAATTTGTAGTTGCAAAAAAATCACTATTGATTTGCATACTGTGTACGATTACTTGCATATTTATTAAATGTTCTATTTGAAACACCTATTGTATATACTATAATTATTATACCTATATATTTCGTAAATATTAAGTAATGTGAACAAATTGAATCCCTTTTGTAGTAGATATTTTTTTTAAGTATCACACAGCTGAAAAGAGTTTTAAAACTTTTTACCTATAGTGTGTTTAATTGAATCACTTTTGTAGGTATGTTATTTAAAGTATTACCTAACTGAAAAGAGTTTGAAATCTTTTTACACTTGTTCTATTATGTGTAATACGTTTTACTTTGAAGTTCATCATTAATTTTTTTTTAATTAATAGAAAACTAATATACTAAAATCTGCCGAGACAGTATCGCAACGAACCAAGAAAATTTTCCGTTTTAAACAGATTTCATTTTTAGCTGCTTGATTTAAAAAAAATCTGGAGACCTAATATTTTGTAATACTAACAACTTTAGTTGTACCCCTCGCCCCCTTCACCAGCATATAGTACTTCATACATTATTTGCAAAAATTAAGCATTTTTTTCTTTAGTAAAAGAAAACAATTAATATAATATTTTAAATATATCTACCCATATACAGTGGCACACCCAGGACTTTTTTATGGGGGGTGCCGAGCATTGGTGGCGAAACAAAATAAAATTAGTGAGGGCAAAATTTCTCTGCTTATAATTACAGTAGGTAATTACAAGGAGATACTAATTATTCATCAAATTACCGTAATTAATTCAGTATTTAATAATAATTTATTTATTTTAATGAAAATTATATTAAAAATTTAATTAAATTAATAATTTAAAAGTACACAAATTTTTGAATGTGCAGAAGTTAAATAGGGGAGAAGGGGGCTAGTGTGGACAATTTTTATAAATTTCGCAAAAAAATGTAGTAAATATATTTTTTTCACACTTAAAGTATTTTTTTTACAAGAATTTGCTATTTTATCTTTGATTTGGTTGATATATTAAATTATTTGGCAATACAGTTATTTATTAATAAATTTTAAAAAAAAGTTATTTTTGTCCACATTAGCCCCATGTGGTGGGGCTAGTGTGGACAAGCTAGAATATTGATTTAGACAATGTAATACAACTTTTATAAGTGTTTGCAAAACCATAATAAAATAAATTTGAACCTAAACAACATAGTAAATATATTAATCATAATAAAATATAACTTAATTAATGTTATACCTAATATTTTTTTATTATTACTGAGGACTGCAGTTAGGTATGTTATGAATCTATTTTAAAGACAAAATTAAATACATTACAAAACACTGGTCAAAATAAAGTACACAAATAAAAAGGTATGGACGTATTTACCTATCTTAAAATCTTAAGTTTGTTTACAAGGTTAAAGTAATTGTCAAAGCAACTAAATGTTTTTCATTAGTGTTTACACAGCCAGGAAACTACATAATAAACATTACGGCTTTTTGAATAATGTCTGGCTGTGAGAGTTTTCCCAATGATGTTTATTTGTGAAACATCATTTTCAATATAAATAAAACGTTTTTTCTTAAAGCTAATACTCGTGAGGAACTGTTTCGTACTCGACAACAGAAACAGACTTTGAATAACTGCTACATATTTATAAAATGTGCTGTGGCTTGACTTCTTGCAAATTAAAGAAACTTGAGCCAATAAAAAATCTCCTGGCTTGATTGTTGTTTCACTCATTTCTAGTTCTTCAATTTCTAATTTATCAACTTCCATGTCAAAAATGCTGTTTCCACTGTCTTCTCGTGTGCTTACCAGATCTTGTGTAGTACCTGGGCATTCACGGCCAATAGTATAGCTCAAAAAAAAAAAAAAAAAAAAATAATAATAATAATAATCATCTCCAAATGCTAATCAATTTAAAGGGATAATGCCAGGTTTTTACAAATCTTGATATGATATTACTTAGTGTAAATAATTTATGATATGCTTTCGCTGTTAAGGAAGGAATATCAGACTGATACTGTTTTGTCAGGATAATTTAACATCCAGTCATTAAATGCAACTTTACACATTCCTTTGAATGCACCATAAATAGCAACATCTAGGGGTTGAAGTTTATTTGAACAATGTGATGGGAAAGACAGTAACACAATGTAATTTTCCTTCACATATGTGTAATTGCTACAAGAGAAATGTTGAATTATGATTATCAAAAAGCAAAGAAAACAGGGTGGTCTATATCAGATTTTGTGTGTTCTTGTATATGGTGTAAAACAGCTGGAAATAGTTCTTTCACCATCCATCCGCTTTTTGAAGGCAAATCTAGACTTCCAGTTAGAGCACCAACAAGAAAATAATCCTTATAATTTACTCTAGGAAAAATATACTACCTACCTATGTCATTATAATGGACTAGCATTAGTAATTTAAATAAAAAATGTATATCAAACTAAATTCTACTATGTGTGTGTTCTACATTAAAATTCAGTTATTCACAAATTAATCTAATTTAGTATCGAAATAGCATAAAATGTGACATATTTATATACCTAATTAATGTTTTTACAACTGAAAGCTGAATGGGGCTAGTGTGGACATGTCCACACTAGCCCCCATGGTGCCATTTATTTTTTTAGGACTAACACTGAAGCAAAAGTGAATATCAAAAAGTATACTGATTAGATTAATTTATAATATAATATCCCCTTTCATTTGAAACAATGAATATAAATAGTCTAACTTAGTAATTAAAAAACAAATCATGAATTTACTTTTTCACCATAAAAATCTTTTTTTATAAATTGCAAATGAACTATGAAATGTATTCTTGTGTAATTACACATGGAAGTGTATATCAGTGTTGTCAATCTGCAAAAATTTACAGAGCAACTTTAACTAAAAAATAACAGAATTATTCAAGTTGTCCACACTAGCCCCCTTCTCCCCTACTTAAAGAGCCCTTAAACAAACATTTATAGAATTTCCTATTCATATTTATCTGACCGTGAGACATATTGTAGTTTAAAGGAAAATATCCAAAATAGCCTTGACAAATTGAATTATTGGATGCAAATTTTTGGGCTAGTTCTTTTACACTTTATTTGTCAGTCCGAATTTTTGGGAATTAATAAACTAATAGAGAATTTAATCTGTTTTGGGCATCAGTCAATTTTTGAAAGGCATTGCCTCTAGTCTTGGAAACGGCAGCTGCCCCTACTGCTACCGTGGCTCAGCCAACTATGGAGGCGAGTTGAATTGAACAGATAAAAAAATTCAGTAAATTCAGTTAAAAACATTGTTACACAATAAAATCATTTTCTTTTTACAAATTACTTCAGTTGAAGTTACATTAATCTCTTTATGTATACATCATAAAGCAGCCCATTTTTTATCTTTATTCTGCCATAGTGGATCTTAAGTAAATTTTTAAAATGCGTAAGGTTGAAAATGACCTTTCGCTGACACAGGTTGTAACGGGAAGCGTTGCAAATATTTTTAATAATTTATAGATGTTCAGGTACAACATTTTCTCACATTTCGAAACTGCTTCAATGGCATTCTTGCATCGAGTTATGAAAGTGATTTTTAAAATTTTCTGCACCACAACTTGAATTCGGCGTTCAAAATTTTTGAATTGGTAGAAAGCAAGTCATGTGCATAAAATTCACACAATTAATAAACTAATAGAGAATTTAATCTGTTTTGGGCATCAGTCAATTTTTGAAAGGCATTGCCTCTAGTCTTGGAAACGGCAGCTGCCCCTACTGCTACCGTGGCTCAGCCAACTATGGAGGCGAGTTGAATTGAACAGATAAAAAAATTCAGTAAATTCAGTTAAAAACATTGTTACACAATAAAATCATTTTCTTTTTACAAATTACTTCAGTTGAAGTTACATTAATCTCTTTATGTATACATCATAAAGCAGCCTATTTTTAATCTTTATTCTGCCATAGTGGATCTTAAGTAAATTTTTAAAATGCGTAAGGTTGAAAATGACCTTTCGCTGACACAGGTTGTAACGGGAAGCGTTGCAAATATTTTTAATAATTTATAGATGTTCAGGTACAACATTTTCTCACATTTCGAAACTGCTTCAATGGCATTCTTGCATCGAGTTATGAAAGTGATTTTTAAAATTTTCTGCACCACAACTTGAATTCGGCGTTCAAAATTTTTGAATTGGTAGAAAGCAAGTCATGTGCATAAAATTCACACAATTAAAGAAAATCTTTCATTTCATTTGCTGTTGGAGCATCTTTTCCATTAGGTAGAAGAATTAAAAAACTTTCAAAATGTTGTGGTGCCAAGTGAAATGTTCATTAAGTTGAGTCAACATTTGATCAACGAATGCAATAAAAATATTTCTTCTGAAATACTCTTTTATAGAATCAGCTGGAACATTAGATCTTTGTTTTTGTTTTGATGCAGTTCTTGGCAGTTTAAGGTCAATGTGAAAGTTACTGTCTTTCAAACAAGCTTCATCAAAAATTTCCTTGAAAGGGCTTTACGAATAGAATATAAGTGAGCCACAACATTGTCAACGAAATTTAAGGCAATTAAAAGGTCACTGTCACATTTTTGCAATAATTTAGACAATGGTAATAGCTCGGGAGGCGGATGAACAGACCATCGCCTTATCCAGTTGATGGCTGAAATTCCAGAATTAGACAGAACTCGATTCGCATATTAAAATGCAACTGGTCTGCCTGCAATTTCCTGCAACCAAAGGTATGAAAACATAGAGGACTGGGAGCAAGAAAACACAATAGTAAACCTACCAGTAAGCCACTACGATCAGGTTTGCAGGTGTTTACCACCAAGATATGAGTTGACAAACTCGTTGCATTTTAATATGCAAATCGAGTTTTAACTAATCCTGGAATTTCATCCATCAACTCGATGAGGTGATGGTTTGTGCAGCCGCCTTCCGGTCCATAAAGTGTATGTAAATATATTCTGTAAGGTAAATAAAGTAATTATGAAACCTAATTCACATAGCGAATTTTTCAAAAGTTTTGCCTTAGAAGCAGGGCTGCGGAGTTGGGCCCATTTTTGAGCGAAAGAGTCTGAGACGGATCTGTTAAAATTCCCAGAGTCGGAGTCGGCCCATTTTTGAATGAAAGAGTCGGAGTCAGATCTGTTAAAATTCCCGGAGTCTGAGTCTGACCAGAGTCAGACTATGCACTTTATGAAGTGCAAAAAATTATACACTCAGTACAATATGGGGTGTAAAAAGTAATTATAAAACTAGTTATAGTACGAACGCACCTCATTTGCCATGTTTGACGAGCAATTTCCAACTTGTTTATTATAGATTTGAGAAAAATAAACTTTTGTAACAGAAAATCCAGCAAAGAAAATCCCCCTCTTTCTGAAGTTTACTTTTCTTGTGAGTTTGTTTTGTTTACAAATTACCCACATTTTAAATCCTTACAATTTTTTCGTATAGTGTGAAGTCGCTTTTATGGAAAATAATTTTGTGAAGAGTTTCTTTTTTTTTTTATTTAGGAGAATTTTGTGAAGGAGTCTCAATATTTGCCTTGAGCAATTCCCTGATTTTGTCAGTAGATCACAAAAAGGGTACTTCAATGTTAGTTGGGTGTAAATCTTGCAATATTTTTTTTTCCTTTCAACAATAGAACCTTTTAGTTTTCATTTGTGTGACTTAGAAACAACGCCTTGGTGCTGAAATACATATTTTGTTTTGTTGTATTTAATTTATTCTTTTTTTTTTTTAATGAAATGAATGAAAATTTTATATTTCAAAAGAAATTAATAATTCCTGTAGGAATGATATTTAATGATTTATCTGATGTGCCCGGCTGACATAAAGTGTCCAAAAGTGTTGTGAATTTAAACAACAGGATCAAATGGCATGACAAGGATTACACTATTCAATATCTCCCCATCCATAACATGCAAATAAAACACATTCTGTTCTCTCTCATTGATGACACATTCATCTCTCAGCTAGTTTAAAAATTAAAATATGAAAAAAGTTGTAGAGTTGTTACTGGACAAGTATAAAAGTAAAAATAGGGTACTTGCGTTTTATCCGGACCAGGTAAAGAGATTGCCAAAAATGGTTGTCAATTGCCAGTTTTGTTTATCATTGTCAATTGTCCATGTTGCTCAAAATGGTTATTTAATACAAAACATCATTAAAAAGAATAAATAATATAAAAGCAAACTGAAATAATACAAAACAGCAATATAGTATACATCAGATCAAAATGACGGCTTTTAGCAATAAATGATATTAACGATGGTGGTTTTATTTCCAGTGATTTATTATGCTCACCAGAATGATTACAATATATTATGTCTATATATATATAGTATGTTATATCATATTATATAGTTATATGTATATAAATATTTCTGCCATCACCTTTAATATGACAACTGTATAATATGCACTTAAAATGAAAAAAAAAGTGTATAATAATAAGGGATTACTGTAATATTTTTGGCACAGTGAGTATGACCTAGACCGAATAATACACAAGTATCAAAAATAGTTTTTTTTTCTTTAACCACCACCCATAAAGCATTCAATATTTATAAAAATCATGTCTAATTTCAGGACTGCAAATCATGTTGGTCCAAAAAACTTGTTACAATACATGAATTTGGAATGACTCTAATTATTGAAAATCGACCGAATTTATTAAAAAAATTACAATTGATCTATAATTTTTTTTTTCAGATATGACAACAGGAAAGGGAAGAAAAAGCATTTTTAAAACTATGTATTCAGAATCTTTAAATTGTTTTCTTAACTTATAATTTACTTAATATTAAGCTATTAATTGATAAAAGCAGATTTTAAAAAATACATATTATTCTTTATTTTTATTTTATTTTCTACCATTAAGAGTTTTAAAATATTTTGTTGCTGCTATTTCACAGCCAGTTGGCATATTTTATTGGTGTGTTGTTTGGAGCATAATTAACTCTGTTGTAACTTGTAACCAACCATAAAGAATGCTTGGTGATTTATCACCTGTGGCTAACTCAAAAATGCCTTAAAATTCATTTATTATATTATAATAAAGTTCCTTAAAATTTTATTGTCGTCAGAAGCACACTTGTGTACATATTTTTTGTGATTCTGGACTATCAAGAACTGAGTAAAAAATCTATTATAAAATTGTAGCTTGACATATTTACAAGTTAAATAAAATAGTGTAAAAGAAACACAAATTCACAGTTTAATGATAATACAGCTCACACTTCTTAAAAAAAATACAAATGAATTCTACTAAAGTAAACAATGGATTTAACAAGAAAAAAATATTGAATTGAGTTCGGCAGTGACCCGGAGCCGAACAATTTTTGATGCTCCAGCTCCGCACCTAGATAAAATACTGTGGCTCCGGCAACTGATCCAACTCGGCTCTGACTTTGCGCTTTTGAGTTACAGATTTTAATTTACACATTTAATTTTTTGCTCACAAATTCTTTCTTCCTTCTTTACCTTCATTAAAGATCTGACAAAATGCATTTTTCTTCTCATCAAACTTGAAATTCTTGTTCAGAAAATATGACATCTTTTAGCTTTTACTTTTAAACTAGAAAGTTTGGTGGAATTTTAAATGCAATTTCTGGAAGAATATAGTCTTGTTTTAAAAAAATTCAGTTCTTATACTTAAAAATATGCAAACAAGACTTTGCACTCCATTTCTTTTTAAATTATTAAGAGTTGCAAAATTTAATTTCATTCCTCTTAGTTTTTTAAAGTCATCAGTATGATTAATAGGTTAAGGCTCCCATCCTTTCATGCAAAGACACTCGCAAGCTAATGTTAAATCTATGGGAAGATTCTTTTAAAAATATTATTTACATTTCAATATGTATATTTTTTTGTCGTTGGATAGCTGTAAATTTCTACATTCGATGTTTATTTTTTCAATTTTGCTTGCAGTTTTTTTTAAGAGGATATTTTTACTTTTAGAACAGGTTCCGAAAGTGAAAGAAAATTAATTAAAAAATCTGCAACCAAAAGTAAAAAATGGTGAATGCATGATATATTAATATATTGTACAGCCATTTATACATGTCTGCAAATTTTGTGCCAACATTTGCATTCAGCGCAAAGTGGTGTTCATCTAAAGGAAAAGAGCAGAATACTTCTGTCAATGCCACATGCTTTTATAATTTATTTTCACCTCCACATTATTTATAAATATTCTGTTCTATTAGAGTATTCTAATAAAAAGATGCTTTAATTTTTTTTTTTTTTTTATGCATGCTTATATTAGCATGTTTCCTTAAACAATAATCGCTACTTTTCGGTTACCCGGGTGCCAGTGTTATATATATATAACACATGCATATATGTATATAAGTATGTATGTATATATATTAGCATGTTTCCTTAAACAATAATCAGTACTTTTCGGTTAGCCGGGTGCCAGTGTTATATATGCATATATATATATATATATGTATGTGTGTGTGTGTATATATACAACACATGCATATATATGTATATAAGTATGTATATGTCGTAGGCTAATTGAGAAATCCGGCTCTTTGCAAACAGCCTAGGCTCTTTGCAAAGAGCCGGGCTAATTGGAGATCCATCTCCCTTTTTCCAATTAGCCTGATATTTTTCAGGCTTATTGCAAAGAGCCTAGAAAGCGTTAGGCTAATTGCAAAATGACCACTTATTATCCGATCAAGGTGATATTTTTAGCTCACAGGCTATCAAAGCTTGAGAGCTTATGTGGCCCCCGATTCTGTATGTACGTGTGTACGTACGTACGTATGTACGTAACACGATAACTCTTGATAGAAATGTCCGATTTGCTTCAAATTTTTTTTTTTCTAGGTTCATTCTGATAAGGTGCTTCCCTGATTAGTTTTTGGGGTTCATTGGTTAAGGATAAAGGGGGAAAAGGGGGGCTAGTCCCCCCCCCCTTAATTTATATAAATGGGTTTTTCATGCAGAAATATTCGATTTGCTCCAAATTTGGTATACCGGTTTATTGTGTTAAGGAGCTTCCCTAATTAGATTTGGAAGCTCATTATTTAAGTATAAAGTGGGGAAAAGGGGCTACCCCCCTTAATTTAGATAAATCGGTTTTTCATGATGAATTATTCGATTTGCTCCAAATTTGGTATAACGGTTTATTAAGTTAAGGAGCTGCCTTGATTAGATTTGGAGGTTCATTAGTTGCATATAAAGGTAGGAAAGGGGGGGGGAGGCTATCCCCCCGTAATTTAGATAAATGGGTTTTTCATGCAGAAATATGCGATTTGCAATAAATTTGGTATACCGGTTAATTATGTTAAGCAGCTTTCCTGATTACATTTGGAAGATCATTATTATGTATAAAGGGGGGAAAGGGGGGCAATTGCCTTTCCCCTTAATTTAGATAAATGCGTTTTTCATGTAGAATTATTCCATTAGCTCAAATTTGGTATACTGGTTTATTATGTTAAGAAGATGGCTTGATTAGATTTAGAGATTCATTAGTTAAATATAAAGGGAGGAAAGAGGGGGGGGGCAGTCCCCCTTAATTTAGGTAAATGGGTTTTTAATGCAAAATTATTCGATTTGCTCCAAATTTGGTATACCGGTTTATTATGTTAAGGAGCTTCCCTGATTAGATTTGGAGGTTCATTAGTTAAGTATAAAGGGAGGAAAGGGGTGCTAACCCCCCCCCCCCCACCCCCTTAATTTAGATAAATGGGTTTTTCATGCAGATTTATTTGATTTGCTCCAAATTTCGTATAGCGCTTTATTATGTTAAGGAGCTGCCTTGATTAGATTTGGAGATTTAGTGGTTAAGTATAAAGGCGGGACAGGGGCTAGTGTCCCCTTAATTTAGATAAATGGGTTTTTCATACAGAATTATTCGATTTGCTTCAAATTTGATATACCAGTTTATTACGATATGGCTTCCTTCATTTGATATGGAGGTTCATTGGTTAAGTATAAAAGGGGGAAAGGGGGGCAATTGCCCCTCCCCTTAATTTAGATAAATGGGTTTTCATACAGAATTATCTGATTTAGTTTAATTTTTTTTCAACCGGATCCGAACTTGAAGGTTCCATTTGAAGTCGACCCGAAAACCGACCACAACCAGGTTTCGGATTGAGTTCAATTAGAACTCTCAGGTTCGGATCGGTTTGCCGGTGGACGGAGATTATTTTGTCTGGCTTGCATCGGGTTATAGATCTTTCAATATTTTTGTTGGTTAAGATTTGGTTCGGGACGGGTTTCAGGTTGACTTCGAATGGAATTTTTAGGTCCTGGTAGCGTTGCGTGTCCACGGAAACTAATTTTTCTTGTTCGGATCCGGTTATGGGTCTTTGGAATATTTTTGTCGGTTATCAGTTTTGGTTCGGGATTTCGGGTTTTTTCAAATGGAACTCTCAGGTTCAGGTCGGGTTGCATGTAGACTGAAATTATTTTGTCTTGCTCGGATCGGGGTACGGTCTGTTGTAATTTATTTTTCGGGTTTGTGTAGGGTTATGCGTTAATAAACCTAATAAAAAGAAAATTGCCCAGTTAAACTGATGGCATTGAGCTCACAGGCTATTCCCACTAATTGTATATTATAGTCTTATTTCAAAGAATAATGTCCCTCGAAAAATAAATGAAGGTATTAGTCCCCGTTGCCCCCCTTTCTACTTAACCAAAGAATCTCCAAATCTAATCAGGGAAGCTACATAACATAATAAACTGGTATACCAAATTTGAAGCAAATCAAATAATTCTGCATGAAAAAACCATTTCACTAAATTAAGGGGGGGGGGGTATTAGCTACCCCATTTCTCCCTTTATGATGAACCAATGAACTTTCAAATCTAATCAGAAAAGCTCCTTATTAGAATGAACCTAGAAAAAAAATGAAACTAAATTTGATAATTCTGCATGAAAACACATTTATTTAAATTAAGGGGAGGGGCAATTGCCACCCTTTCCCCCCTTTTATACTTAACCAATGAACCTCCAAATCAAATGAAGGAAGCCATATCGTAATAAACTGGTATATAAATTTGAAGCAAATCGAATAATTCTGTATGAAAACCCCATTTATCTAAATTAAGGGGACAGTAGCCCCTGTCCCTCCTTTATACTTAACCAATAAATCTCCAAACCTAATCAAGGCATTTCCTTAACATAATAAACCGGTATACGAAATTTGAAGCAAATCGAATAACTCTGCATGAAAAACCCATTTATCTAAAGTAAGGGGGGGGGGGGTAGCAACCCTTTCCTTCCTTTATACTTAACTAATGAACCTCCAAATCTAATCAGCGAAGCTCCTTAACATAATAAACCGGTATACCAAATTTGGAGCAAATCGAATAATTTTGCATTAAAAATCCATTTACCTAAATTAAGGGGGGGGGGGTGGTAGCCCCCCCCCTTTCCTCTCTTTAACCTTAACTAATGAACCTCCAAATCTAATCAAGCCATCTCCTTAACATAATAAACCAGTATACCAAACTTGAACTAATCGAATAATTCTACATGAAAAACGCATTTATCTAAATTAAGGGGAGAGGCAATTGCCCCCCTTTTCCCCCTTTATTCATAATAATGATCTTCCAAATGTAATCAGGGAAGCTGCTTAACATAATTAACCGGTATACCAAATTTATAGCAAATCGCACATTTCTGCATGAAAAAATCATTTATCTAAATTACGGGGGGATAGCCCCCCTTTCCTCCCTTTATATGTAACTAATGAACCTTCAAATCTAATCAAGGCAGCTCCTTAACTTAATAAACCGGTATACCAAATTTGGAGCAAATCGAATAATTCATCATGAAAAACCGATTTATCTAAATTAAGGGGGGTAGCCCCCTTTATACTTAAATAATGAGCTTCCAAATCTAATCAGGGAAGCTCCTTAACACAATAAACCGGTACACCAAATTTGGAGCAAATCGAATATTTCTGCCCATTTATATAAATTAAGGAGGGGGGGACTAGCCCCCCTTTTCCCCCTTTATCCTTAACCAATGAACCCCAAAAACTAATCAGGGAAGCACCTTATCAGAATGAACCTAGAAAAGAAAAATTTGAAGCAAATCGGATATTTCTATCAAGAGTTATTGCGTTACGTACATACGTACGTACGTACATACAGAATCGGCAGGCACATAAGCTCTCAGGCTTTGATAGCATGTGAGCTAAAAATATCACCCTGATCGGATAATAAGTGGTCATTTTGCAATTAGCCCAACGCTTTCTAGGCTCTTTGCAATAAGCCTGAAAAATATCAGGCTAATTGGAAAAAGGGAGATGAATTCTCCAATTAGCCCGGCTCTTTGCAAAGAGCCTAGGCTGTTTGCAAAGAGCCGGATTTCTCAATTAGCCTACGACATATATATAACACTGGCACCACGGCTAACCAAAAAGTACCCAATAATCTAATTTTATACTAAAGTCTTTTAATCTAAGTGATTGTTTTAATTTAAATTTATGCAATTGATAATTATGAAATCCCTTAAAAATTAATGTCTTAAATCAAATTTACTCGTACATCAGCAGTACATAATAGAACATAATTTTATTTTATTTTTAAGTAATAAATTAAATGACTTACTTTTCATAAAGATAGTCAATAAAGCAAAATAAAATCCTCATCAAAACATAAAAGTGTACCCTCCATGCTGCATACAAACAGTGATTTAGCCTGCAAGTTAGCATCCAAAAGACTAAAAGATTATTTCTAACCTAATAGTCTCCCAGGCGCATTCCAACGGGCCACCACAGAAGTAAGGAACCAACAAGCTGCAACTCTACTAGAAATAAGTTGACTTTGCTGCTCTCTGCACCGAACGTCAACATGTTAGTGACAATAACTGATGCTGCTGATGAACAGATCATACTGCGTAACACCTATTCACACCATCCTTGTTTCATTTCTAGCAGCTAAAGCAACTAGCAAATTAAAAGAGAGAAAATAATGTAATACATGCATACATATAATATTTAAAAAATGAAAGGCAAAATGGTACTTTTCAGTTAGTCGGGCACTCGTGTTTTATATACATATATATATATACATGTATGTGTATATATATACACATATATATGTATGTATATAAAACATTGGCGCACGGCTAACCGAAAAGTACCAGCAAAATATAATAAAACATAAATATTTGATTCAAACAGTAAATGTAGATTTTTTATTAAAGTCTACTCAAAATCAGATATGGGAAACTGAAAATAGCTGACTATATATGTATTTGTTAAAATAGTATCATTTGTAACATTAACGAAAACCTCATAAAAGAATTTTATCCCTAAGCAATGATTTAGTACTACATAATTTTTTTTTTACATAATTTTGTACACAAGACCATTTCGCATCTCAGCTCTCCGCTTTCTCGGAACAAAATCCTAGATACCCTACTGACATTTTTGTGTATTAGAATTCCAAAGCATGGAGAGGATTCTGACCCCTCTCTTAATCTCTGAGAAAAGTATGAAGTTTTTTAAAAAGCACTGAGAGATGATAAAAATATAAAAAGCTGTTAATGATTGTGATTAAACTGATTATTGCAATTTCATCCACCTCATTTTTAACCTTTTATTCCCTAACACTGCTTACCATATCCACTGAAAACATTCAGTTTTGTAAGTTATTGATATTTAACAACAATAAAAGAGTTCAACTCAGGCATGTAACTTATATTATTTACTGGTTGTGGGGGTTAGCTTTCAGTTACGATGACTTTCTTTTAAATAAAAGTACATGAATACATATTTTCACAGATGTGCTTTTGATATCTGTAAAATTCGGTAAGTCTTTTATTTTCAAAGAACTAACTTTTTTTGAAAAAGTTATGCACTTTTCATTCCTGCTCCACACTAAAAAAAATCTTGAGTATGTCATTGATCAGAAGATATATCCTATCTGTAATATATGTTAATATTACTCTACATATGACTACAAGTTGTTTAATCATAATATTAAATTCGTAAAATTACACTGGGCAAAAGCAGTAGAAGTAACAGGATCATATCTAACACCAAAAAATTTTTAACATTGACGTAACCAAAAAAAATTATACGAGATACCAAATAAAAACTAATCTGAAAGAAAATGAAACAGAAAAAAATATACAAAACACTTACTTAGTATATGTTTCTCCGTTTACATTTATTTTTCTATACGCTATACGATAACAACAATACACGTTTTGCAAAAGATGGCACTTCGGCATTTTCTTTAAAAAAAAGTTGTACAGAAGCACTTGACAATCGCATAATGTGCGAAAAAGAAGCCAATATGGTAAACATGAATTCACTCAAAAGATGCCAAGAATATGTGCAGTCGAGTGCGCAGATGGCGGATTTGTGTTCTACCTTTTTTACGTCATATCAAAATGCCCTATTGAGACGGTTCTGGACAAAAGCGAATCGCCAAGCAAGTTCAGGTGATCTGATTGGGTCTACGTTATGGTTTACGTCACTATGACGATTCCCGCAATGACCACTGAGACAAAAATGTAGTAGTAGATTATTTGACAGAAGTGTTTGTTTCTAAACATGCCCTTGCAAAACGTCCAGACAAAACATCAAAAACCAGACAAAAACATCTACCGAAGTTTGCGTCCAGTGTTTATGAGGTCACTCTGATATAGAGGCACCCTAATAATCTCTGAGTTATCTTGACACACGAAATTTGTAGAGTGAAATAGTTTTTAGATGAATATTTAGATACTTATTGAATACTTATTTGCATATTTAATTTGCATTAAAATATTTATTTCGCATATGTTCAATGAATTTGATGGCTACACAAGTTCACTTTAAAATATTCTTATCAAAAACAACCATATTTGTTTTTTAAAAATGCTAATTAAAATATATAAAGATTGTTTTCTAATCTTTAATCTTTATTTATTTAGATATTTTTAATTTGGGATATTTATCAGAATTTTACTTTTCAAAATGGAAACAAAAAAATTAAAAACAAAAATAAATTCCAATGTTGATTGTGACGTCACAACAAAGCCGCATTTCTACCAATCTACAAACATCCAGACCAAACCACCTATCACCTAAGCGACGTATCTCTTCAAAGTTTGTTCCGTGATGTGTTGTTTTTGTAATCAAAACAAGCAATTAAGTTAGTAGTATTCGCGCATTAATCTGATACTTTTAATGATTTTGGCATGGATATGTATGACGATGATTTAGAAGAAGATGCCACACGTTTTATGAAAGATTTAAATTTGTTTGAAGTGCCATCCCACGAGTGTTTTAGTGCCAATTCAACAACTTTGAAGAAATCGGAAACTTCAGCCGGCGAGGATTTCGAAAAGAAACGTGAGTTGTACGCTAATTTAAACTTGAATTCACCTTTACGAGTGGATCCGAATTTTAATCCGGAGTCATATTATGGTAAAATAAGATCAAAGCAAGTAAGTGGCATTCAACATAACTATGTGACAGATGTGACATCTGATCGGTTAGGGAAAACACCTATTGACTCAAAATCTCTTCACGTATCAAATGCTTTTTTATCCTCATTAAAGCAAAATGACCTGTCTGAACAATCTAATCGCTCAGTTGGAGCTATAGAAAGTTTTGTAAAAACTGGTATCAATTTAAAAACAAAGGATCCACCTGCTTATCCTAAAATTGACCGTGCAAGTGTTATTGCAGCTGCTAAATTTCCTACCCCAAAACAGCCATTACCACCTACTGTGATCACATCTACAATACCCCCTTCTCTTTCAAATGGATTATCGGATAAAGGATATACTTTGTCGTATTCCAATTGTAATATCACCAAACCATCTCTCTTGCAAGTCAGTGATAGGAATCATTTAAAATATGCAAATATACCAAATAAAAACATTTTAAGTTCAATATCTAATATAACTAACCGGCTTGGTCACGATTCCTTACATTCCAGTCCACGAAGTAGTCTAAGTAGTTCTAGCGGTAGTCGAGAATCTCAGAATTCTGGTTCTCCAAGGACTAGTTACACGGGACCAATTTATGAAAATTTGAATTCTGTCAGGAATGCTGTAATTCCTGATACTATACCAAAGATAAATCCAATTCTTTCTCATGATCTTATACATCATGTGTCAAGACCAAGTAGTTCATTAGACTCAAGGAACCCTACACCATGTATAAGTATTGTACCAAAACCCCCTCCTCCATATCCATATCCCAAAGTAACAGTTGAACAGCCTATATATGCTAATTTACAAGAATTATCTATGAAACCGCAGTTGCCAATTGCAACAAGTGGTAATAATATTTACAGTGTTGGTGTTACTAGTACAATTCAGCGACCAGTCTCATCGACAAGTTATCCATATGTTTCAGCCGTTCCACAGCACAATGTTTCTAATTTAAGTCATGCAGTTCCACATCATAGTGTTTCTAATTTAACTCATGCAGTCCCACAGCATACTGTTTCTAATTTAAGTCATGCAGTCCCACAGCATACTGTTTCTAATTTAAGTCATGCAGTTCCACAACATAGTGTTTCTAATTTAACTCATGCAGTTCCACAGCATAGTGTTTCTAATTTGACTCATGCAGTTCCACAGCATAGTGTTTCTAATTTGACTCATGCAGTTCCACAGCATAGTGTTTCTAATTTAAGTCATGCTGTTTCACAGCATAGTATCCCTACCATAAGCCATATAAATTCTGGAATTAGAGATTATCCGCTAGTATCTGCTGGCTATAGCTGTCAACCTGTTACTTCTGCAAATATATATCAAGTGTGTAGTGGTAGTGCTACACATTACCAACAATCAAGTGCTCCAGTTAATAACATTATTTATACTTCACAAAGTAAGCATTCACCGCAGACTAATATCAGTAATTATCTTGGAAGTTCTACCATCAATGTGCCTCTTAGACAACCTACCAATACCTTCACACCAATTCACAGTCACCCATTGTCTCAACAGTCGGTGAGTGCATCTGTGCTTGGCAGCACTCATAGTTTAATATCTAATCAAAATTACAATAAACCTCAGGCTAACGGCTCTCATCCAAGTAACCATATGTCAATATTATCAAAAATGCATTTGCCGCAACCTGCACATTCCCAAATAATGACTTCATCAATGACGACCAAATCTGCAACGGCTGGTCAGTTACCACCTCCGCCTCCATACCCTGGCACTGGATTTAAACCTAACACTTTAAACTCTAAAACACTGCTGCCATACAATGTGACACCTCCGCGGCAAAAAGGCCCGACTGAGGCAGAGAAAAAAATTGAGGCCCTCACAAAGCAAATAGAGGATGAAATGGAAAACAATCCAGAAGGAGAATATTTTGGTAAGTAATAGTTGCTTATTTTAAAATGATGCATAGTCATTTCTCGATTTGTTGCCAAAATGTGTTAATATGTTTCAACAGCAGGGTTGGCTTTTTACAGGGACGCCATTTCAAAACTTTCTTGTTGGGCGGGGGGGGGGGGGGGGGCAAAGATCTTCTGAGGGAAGTTGTGTAGCTAAGGGTAGGATTTGGGCGTCTACCCTAGAGATCTGCACGGGCCTATTTTCATTCACACCACTCGGGCCGGGTCATACTTTTTTCTGAAGGCTCAGCCCGTACTTTTCTCCTGAAGGTTCGGGACGGGCCTAACTTATTTTTTCTGCACAGAGCCGGTACTGGTTTCATTCCTAATCTTTACGGCCCAAAATTTTCATTCCTAGTTTTGACCCAGCCCGTATGAAAATCATTGTCTCGGCGTAGCCTGGTTCGTTCAAAGGTCAGCAAAATTAGGATTGGCACAAAACTTTTTTCAAAAAATGCATACATTTTTAAATCGCCATTATTCTACAATTAAACATTCAAATTCATTCTTTTTAAAGAATAGTAGATTTCTACGCTTATTAAAATATAGTAAAACGTGTGAAAAAGAACCTGCCTATGACGGAATCTTGTTTTAAACTGAAAAACGTGTTGATCCATGCAAAATTAATATACTACTACGTAAGAAAAGAATATATCATGTATTTACACTTGCTAAGAAGGCAACTTGTACTTGTATATAACACATTTTTTTTTTCTTTTCTATGCAATTCCGTCTTAGATTTTACTGTATAGCATTTTTCAGATTTTTAACACTTCAATACATGGAATATGGATTAACAATATTAATGATAACTGAAACATTTACATAAAAGAAATAGAGATTCATTAAAAAAATAAATATCGCACCCTCCGGCACTTCTATAAAATGAAGATTATAAATATAAAAAGAAAAGTTAAGATAAATATTTTTGGCCATAATTCCTCGTATGAGACAATTTTTTAACTAAACCAACGTAAAAATCAATGTTTTGTAGAAATTCACTCGGGCCGGGCCGAGATTTTAACTTTTTTTCGGGCTGGGCCGGGCTCGGGCCGAACTTTTAATTTTTTTACCGGGGCGGGCCAGTATTTTTTTTGTACGGGTCGGGCCTAACTTTCTTTTCTATGAGTCGGACCGGACCCGGGCCTGGAAATATCGGCCCGTGCAGACCTCTAGTCTACCCCCTCCCCCCCCCCCCCCAAACAAGAAATTTAAACTGAATCATGTTTACAAAAACAGTAAAAACTTTGAATACCGAAACTTAAGAACCAATGAAATATTGTATTTTAAACAGGTTTCCATCTTAACAGGTAAAATTTCAACATATTGAATATGAAAAATTTTCTTTTTAGACAGGATTCTATATAGGTTCAATTTTTACAGGTATCTCCAAAGACTTAAACCATCCACTCTATAGTATAGCTCTGAAAAGAGATGTATTACAGTAAAACTTATGAAAACGAATCCTGTCTATAACAGAATTCTTTCTTAAAGGGGAAAAAAAATCAAATTTCGATGAAAAAGAGATCCTACAATTATACTTGCTAAGACAGCGACCTGTCTAAAATTTTTCTCTATTCTTTTTCAGGTTTTACTACAGGGGCGCCATTTCAAGAGTTTCCTGGTGAAGGACAAGGAAAATTTTTCTTTGAGGAACAGGGAACGTGCAGAATTGCACTATGTGCAGAACTGCACAAATCTCTTTCTAGCCATGAGAGGACTAATTTTCCTATGATCAAGTTGAACACAGCTGAGAAGCAATTGATAAAAGAAAATGTCTCTCATGTATTTTTAAAATTAGTCAAAGTACGATATACGTCACACCTTAAGAGAGTTTGAATAGGAATTTTTTTTGATAATTATTAATTTCTATGCATAAAGCATTTATTTAATGCATCAAATTTTTGCATAAATTTTTGAAAACTTTGCAAAAAAAAAAAAAAAA
Organism: Maratus speciosus; assembly: GCA_963932465.1. Lineage (NCBI taxonomy): Eukaryota > Metazoa > Arthropoda > Arachnida > Araneae > Salticidae > Maratus > Maratus speciosus. Next base: position 319,153,138 of record OZ010798.1, on the reverse strand, counting down.
AAGCATAAATTTTTATTGCAATCAAATCTGACAAATTATTTTAGCGTTTGAGAAATTAATTTTTTTTTTTTTTTTTTTTTTTTGAGTCTGACAATTGATGATTGATAAATTTTATGAAAAATCAGCCCCCCTCAAATGGCGCCCCTGGCTTTTTACTGGTAAAAACTGGTTTTTACCAGGACATGGTAAAAACTAGGGAAAAGGTGGTAAAACCAAAGGATACAATAAACTCTCTCTTCAAATTGAATTTGCTGGTGCAGGTCGAGTATTCCAGCTCCAAGAACGTAGATTGGTAAATTGTGCTAACATTTGTACAAACTACATTATGTGCTAATTAATATTTGTTAGCATTTGTTTTTAATTAAAATGATTAAGGTTTTTATGTGTGATAAAAGTGTACTTATAATTTTTTATTTTCCTTTTGCTTTAAGTAAAAATTAGTATACCAGTCTCCATTAAGGTAAATATTATAAATATTGTAAATGTGAATTCTCATAATAATAATTAAAATAAGTTTTAGGTTTAATAACGATAAATGTACAATAATATATTTCAAACTTTGAATTCCTTCTTGGAAAACGTGGAGGAAAGTTTTCCGGGTCCTTTTATATTCTTTAAAAACCATTATTTTCGTATAGCATTCTTTTACTTACCTAATTAGAAATGAAATTAGGTGAATGTTTTTTTTAGTGGTATTAAATACCTGGTAAACTTTCACCACTAGTAAAATGAAAAAAATTGGTAGATAATTTATAAAAGTGAAAAAACAGTCAAACTAATAAGTTTTTTCAAAGGTGGTAAAAATGTGTTTTTCCAAAGACGGTAAAAACCATGGTTAACCGGTAAATACTGTCCAACCCTGTTCAACAGTGCTATAGTAGTGAAAAGAATTGGAAACTACCTGGAAATAACACTTATTTGTCCAAAAATTTACTCGAATTTTATGTACCTTCAGATAAGAAAGTCTGCCCATAAAATCCGAATGATGGCTACTCCAGTCCTCATTAATGCAAAAATAAACAAAACATCAGGGAGCTGGAGCCCGGAGCCGGAGCGCTCCGGAGCTGTGTTTTTCCTGGAGCTGGAGCCGGAGCTGGAGCTCTAAATTTTCTCCAGCTCCAGGGCTCCTTTAGTTTTTAATGTTCTTTTAAATCTTTTTTTTTTTTCAGTCTTTTAAATTTCTAGGCTTAAAATATTTTAATTACATCATTATTCAGTATTTTAATTATATCATTTTTTAGGTTTTTATTATTATAATTATTAGGGAAGGAAAACTTCTCAAAAAATGGCAACACTACTTTACTTCTACTTTCTACTTGAACTAAGTGACAACACTATTTGAAAACAAATATGGCCGCCTGTTGTTTACATGTGTACTCGTACAATTTTGGCTGTTTGAAAAGTGCAGAAGAAATTTAAGATTTTTGTGTTTAAAATTCTACCAAACTTTCTATTTTAAAAGCAAAAGCTAAAAGATGTCATATTTTCTGAACAAGCCTTTCAAGTTTGGTGAGAAGAAAAATGCATTTTGTCAGATCTTTAATGAAGATAGAAAGTATTTGTGAGCAAAAAATTAAACGTGTAAATTAAAATCTGCAACTTAAAAGCGTGCAGTCGGAGCCGAGTTGGAGCTGGAGCCACGGTATTTTCTCTAGGAGGGGAGCTGGAGCTGGAGCATCAAAAATTGTTCGGCTCCGGGTCACTGCAAAACATAGTGTTTTAATTCGCATGATGTTCTTCAAAGTTTCCCCCAGACAGTTTCAGGAGGGTGCTGCACCCTGCCTGCCCTTAGGTTTACAAAATAGCACCCCTCTTGCCCCTCATTAAAAAAATTAGCTCCCTTTTTGCCCCTACCTGAAAAAAGTGCCTTTACTCCTTTGTTTATTAAAAAATTTACTTGCATAGTAAATATTGACTCATTGCTATTTTTAAAATAGTGTTCTGTCTATTAAGTATTAAAAAGTAGTTTTAAAATTCAAAAGAATGCCTTTAAAAATTTCAAGAAATGTCCTTAAGAATCCAAAACATGCCCTTCGGAATCCAAAAGTGCCCTTTTCCACAAGGAGCACCTGCCCTTTTTTAAACCTGCTGGAAACTCTGTGTTCTTTATAATCGTATGTTATTTTGTTTCAAGAGGTCATACATTTAAAAACTGCCCTAACATTTATTTTTCAAATGGTAACATCTGCTTTTGACACCATATTTGAGTTCCTTGGGTCAATGCAGCCTGGGAAACGGTAAAGTGAAAAGGGTACTTCCTTGTTATAGTATAGTGGCTCCAAAAATTAATCGTCAAGTGACCAAGATGTACCTATCTCTAAATCATATGACTTTAAAATCATACAACATGTACATACATATCATATGTACATATCCAGGGACTGACAAAAGTTGAAAATTCTTAGGCGCCAGGAAAAATTGTTGGGAGCCAGCTTGAAGAATCGTTTCTCTGACATTAACGCATTCACATTGCAAAATGGAACACTGGCTACTCATAATCGTATTCGGCTACTTTTGAGTGATCTATGTGTTATTTTGCAGTGAACGAGTTAACTATATTGAATAAAAAAATAAACTGAGCAAAAATTTTATGATAATACCAATTTTACATTGTAAAAATTAAATAGAAGCAGGCTACAAAATCAAACATTAAAACAGTAGACAAATTAATATCCTTACATTTAATTCCCAACAACAAATTATATACATAAATTAACAATGCCTTTGAGTTTTAGAATTGAAATACTATATGTCCATTTTTCATTTTTGTGAGATACTATATCTGACAACTATACATTTTGTACATTCCACTTAATGAAACATCATCTAATTTTTTTTTTTTTTTTTCCGGGTTTCATTTTTAAGGTTTTCTAATCTAAACAGTGCTCTTTCAACATGTACTTTAGTTTTGCTTCGCAAAAACTCTGATTTCTGAAAAATTAGGGAGAATTGTTGCATCGGTATGGTGTATTTTCTTCCACTGCAAATAGTTGCGCTATTAAAAATAAATATTTTCGCACATGGAATTTTCTTGGTTAAAGGTAAAAATTAATAAGTAGGTAAAGAAGTTAGTTGTCCAGGTGCCTGGGTTTGTCAGAATCTGTACATATCAGTGACACATATGACCACGGCTTGACAAATGCAGTCGCCAGTGGTGATAAGATTTTCTTTTACCTCACAACCAAATTATCTGACTTTTTTTTATTTGTTTGTTTTGTACAAAAATTGACCTAAGAAATGAGCACTACAACATTTAAATGGCATTTTCCTCTCATGCACAGAAAATGCCTTTCTTTTCCCTCTCGTCAGATAGCATGTCACATGATTATAATGTGGAAGAGGAGGTAGTTTTCAATAAAACAGTAAGAAATAGAGTCAATCCAGTCTCTGAAGCATTTAAAATTGGATATAATGCTAAAAAATGCTTTTTTTTTTTTTTTTTTTTTGTAAATTTCAACTCAGATGTTTGTGAAATGATTAATTTAAAATTTTTTATTTTAGTCTAGTTGCATGGGATTTTGTAGTGTAATAAATTACATAATTGATAACTGGCCACCATTATTTTAAAAAAGTTTTCTTCGTCTTATTCACTTAATGAGATATCTCTATCTCTGATAAAATAAGTCAAATTTTTCCTTTCTAAAATACTGGTAGTCAAAAATTGTAGCAATTTGCACATATATGACATACATGGAACTACCCTTCATAAAATAGTAATGGTAGGTACTACTTGGTTATCCCGTCGACCAATTACACCAAATTATACAAATTGACATAATTTTTAATTTAATTTACAAAATAACAAATAAATTAGTAAAACATTAATAAAAATACAAATAAAAGTCAAATTAAAAATCACTTGATGACGTAAGAAACACGTGTATCGTGTTTAATGTCAAGAGATTGTGACATTTGCGATAAACCATTATTGGCATTTAATCTTATAGTTTGGCGATAGTTTTTTGGTCGATGGGATAATCAAGTAGTACCATAGTATGAACATATACAAGTGTTTGTCATTTTAAGTACAAGTAAGTTAAGTCTATAAAATTTAATATTTTCAGAGAATTTTGGTGGGGAGTAGGAGAGAATTTTTAATTGTGCAACCATATTATTTACTCAAGAACATCTTATAATAATGTGTTTGGATTATCATCTGCATTAAAAAAAAAATAAATAGTTCATTGCGTTTCAGAAGGGTAAGTTTTTTTCCTTTTGTATTTATTCTCAAATTCTCGTAGATTGTTGGGTCACTTGAAAATCAGTGTCCAGGAAGGGTGGGTGGTAATATTATTTGCTGGTGGCTAGAATTTTTGGTACTTCTCCATTATCCCTTCAACCACTTTCCATTAAAGAAAACTATCCTCAAACAATTCTCCAGACTGTAATGCCCAATAAATAAATGGAAGAATGTTGCCATTGGAATCTAAAAAAAAAATCCAAGAATATCGAAAAAATTCCCAAATAATAAATTTTACAATACATTAAGGAAAACTTAACATAAAAAAATCTTGAATACAGTAGACTCCCTCAAATTCGCACAGCCTGGGACCAGAGGTTGTGCAGATTTTAGAATTTTGTGGATTTCTGGTTATTGCTTTGTTTACATTTTTAAAACAGTAATTTGAATATAATAATGCAATCAAAATTCTAATGAATGCTTGTAATGTAGTAAAATGTTAGAATAATTAAGTAATAAACTAAAATGATAAAAAGTAAGATAATTTTAAAAATGATTAAATTATTAAAAGCATCAAGTATCAAGTAAATAATTAATAATGTTTAATTAAATATGCATAATAAAGAAGAGATGCATTTTCCTTGAATTATTCAATAAAATTTTCCTCATAAAAGTACCCAATTAATTCACATCAAAATCATAAAGTAAAGAAATTGTATTTCTGGTTAACCAGTCTTAATGATCAAAACAGCTTGATTAACCTTTCGCCGGGCGCGCAAATTTTCATCACATGAGCGGGCGTGCGTTGTAAATTGTACAACAGGGGTAAAGCATTCAATTATTGCTGCTTTATTTTAATTTTACAAATAATTTAACATAGAAATATCATATAAGTTATCCCTGATCACAATTTATGAAAGTATTCCGTAATACACTTAGATTAATTTTGTTATAATATATTAAATCAGAGATTTAAATGTATAAAAGAAGTTATTTACTACTACAAGCACAAAGTATAAAACCTAATAATGAATTATTAAACGATAATTAAGTAATTTCGGACATTCAGAATTAGTCATATATTCCATCTACATTATTTGCTTCACATGGCAGGCATAAGGATTTCTTTATTGAATACTGTTTACAGATAAAACTTACGCATTTTATGCACTTCATTGTAGATGAGGCCAATTTAAGTTTCGGCCTCACATATAACAGACCTCTCTTTTGTATTATTTTATGTTACCTCTTCCAAATTTTCTGTTGAACGATGTATATCAAGTAAAGCCGACACATCTCGAGGTAAAGACGGAATTTGAGCTCTGAATATGAGATGCTCTTTCATAGGGGATTTTGAAAGTGCTCTCAAAAAAGTAATTCTTCGGCTTGGCACTTTATCAACATTATTCAGTAAAAATAATACACCTTAATTTATCCTTGCAGTGTTAATAACAGTATAAAGTATGACAAGAGGTCACCTTCTTGTTATTCGAGATATAGAATAAGACGCATACATTTTATCGCAAGTATCAACACCTTCGTTAGTCATATTGTAATCAAGAATTATTTCAGGTTTCCACACTCTGCATCAATGTCTGCTTTATCATGAAGGGTTAGACACTAATACCACTGCTTTGTTCTATTTTGGTACAGATGAAACAATTGTTTTATTTTTCTGACAACCACACATAGAAGTACCCACAACTCTATGTCTTCCTGGTAAAAATTCTAAACGAATTTCTTTTTTATTTTTCTTTACTGTACCAATGAATGTAATTTTCTTTTCTCAATTTAATCAACTAGTGGAAAGCTTGAGTACCAGTTATCGGTTGTAAGGTTTTTAGTAGAGTTTGCAATAGGCACTACTAAACGTTTGACAAAGTCTAATGGTTTGATCTCTACTGTGAAAACGCCTTACGGCAGTTTACGGATGTAAATTTCCATTTTGTTGCAGTAAAATGTTTTAGCATCAAATATTGCGAATATTTTGGTGCCATACTTAGCAGGTTTGCTTGGGATGTATTGAATCCAAGAGCAACATCCTCTAAAAGGATGTAACATCTCATCAATTGTTATAAATTTGCTTGTATTATCAGATTTCAAACAATTTTGAACAAATGAATACCAAGTTGAACGGATGGCAGCTAGTTTATCTGATTTTTATCTTTCAGATCTAGTATCTATATCATCGAATTGAATACAGCGAAGTAAAAACAAAAATCGCTTATAATTCATAGCTGCTTATAAAATAGAGTAGTTCGATCAAAGCCATAAACTCATTTCTAGACGCCTGATTATACTTATCTTCTATTTTGTCTATATATTTATTAGTGCAATCAATTATTTCATCAATCATGTGCAGATCAATCAATTTTAGAAAAGTGTCGATTTCAGAAGTAGTTCCTTTTGCATATGCAGTTGGTCCTGGCAAATCCTTTATAATATTTTTGTACTTTGTTTTGGAAGTGTTTACGATTCCCTCTATTTTCCATTTTGTGACTTTATCTGTTCCCGTATACAAATTTTTGTCACTGTTATTTTCAATAATCTCATTATCAGATGCATTTATTTAAGTGTCACTTCTGTTATTTTCCTCTTCTAAATTTTTATCATTCAAATCTTCGTCCCATTCAGGAAATTGCAGATCTTCTTCAATATCAATATTATCAATATCACTGTCTTCATTAAAATATTTCGTTAGATAATCCACCATTTCGTTGTTATCTTTAAAATACCGTATTGTTTAGACATTATTTTAACTCAAATCCCATTAAATGGACTTGGAAAAAATTTCACTGAGAAATATTCTACTGAGAGAGAATTTCACAGGCAGGCGCGCGTTGCATAAAGTACAACACAACACATGCTCACAGATTAAAATGATAAGTGCACCTAATTGCGCAATCTGAAATGCAAATAACTTTCAGGAAGTGGGGATGGAGATCCAATAGAAGAATACAAAGGTTATTAACGCTCTCTACTACTTGAATTTTCTTTTAAAGAAAAAAGAAAGCTAATGTTGTACTTTTTACAACGGCGCGCCCGGCGTAAGGTTAATACTAGAGATGCACCGAATAGTGATTTTGGCCGAATAATTGGCCAATAGCTGAACCAAATACCGAATATTTGGCTAGCCGAATAGTAACTGCTAGGCCGAATACTGAATATTCGGCCGAATACCAAATACAGTAGACTCCCTCAAATCCGCACAGCTTGGGACCAGAGGTTGTGCGGATTTTAGAATTTTGCGGATTTCTGGTCATTACTTTGTTTACATTTTTTAAACAGCAATTTGAATGGAATAATGCAATGGAAATTATAATGAATGTTTACAATATAGCAAATTATTAAAATAAGTAAAGTAATAAACTAGAATAAAACTTTTTTTTTAATTATTAAAAGTAAAGGTCAAGTAAATAATAATGTATAATTGTAATGAATATAAGATATATTTTTCTTGAATTATTCAGTGAAACTTTCCTCTTGCAAATACCTGATTAATTCACATCAAAATCATAAAGTAAGGAAGTTTTATTTCAGGTTTAGCCACTCTTAAAAAAAAAAAAAAGAAAAAGAAAAAAAAAGAAAAATGCTTCATTAATACCCAAATATATTGGGTAAAAAGATTGTGATTACTAGTGGTATCAGCAATGTCTTGATTTTTTTTTTCAGAAATAAATTTAGAATTCCTTCATGAAAAACCATGAGTTCAGTCATATTATTGAGAATGACATACTAAAACACGTACAGAATGATATAAAACTAAAAAATTCTGTAATTTTGTCATTACATCTAAACTGAAAGTTTCAATGTTTACATCTGTGATGATGTGCGGATTTCAGGCGTTTGCGGATTTTAGGGTTGTGGATTTGAGGGAGTCTGCTGTATTCGGCTTGTCGAATACTTTTATATTTCAAAGTTTAAATGCATTAAAATGTTAAGTTTTAAAACAATTTTACATAATATTTAAAAACAAACTTTTATTCTAATAAACAAGAGCTTTTTTCAAGTAAACTTTATGCTAAAAAAATAATCTGCTTTGAGTTAGTTAAGGAAAAAATAATCTGCTTTGAGTTAGTTAAGAAGAGGATAGTTATAAAATTTTTTTAATTAATAACATTTTTAATTCCATGGCTTCTTCTGAGAATTAAAACAAATGAATAAAATCTTCTTAAATTCTAAAACAAACATTTTAAAATCAAAGAGAGATTGTGAAAAAATTGGAAGAAAAATTGCACAGGATCATATATTATTTGTTTGTCAGGCAGAGACTAAAGTGAAAGTAACAGTCTATTCAAATTTTATATGGTGGCAACTTAGCAAGAATAACTGTTCTACTCCCTTTGATTAAGCAAGGAACTTTTTAAATGCATACTAGATCGGTGTCTGGAGTGGGCAATCATTTTCAGAGATTCTAAACGTTGTTCTTAAAATCTTAGCAAGAAACAGATTATTTACTGAACAATGTTCAGGAACTTGCTTTTGTACATAATTAATTCCTATGAAAATCCTTGCGATTGGTTAATTTTTTTAAATAATACTTAACAAACAGCAAATAAATAATGTAAAAACATTCTCTTTTATTTAAATATGATTCTGTTTCTAATTATTTTGAATATCTTTATAAGTTTACTGTTAAACTTAGAAATTGTATTAATGTTTTTAAAAATATGTTTTAAAAGTTTTTTTAAGTATTCGGTTCAGCCAAATATTTCGACATTCAGCCAAACCGAATATTCGGCAAGAGGAATAGTTTGTTATTCGGCTAAGCTGAATATTCGCATACCGAATAGTTTGATATTCGGTAATATGGCCGAATACCGAATAGATACCGAATATTTGGTGCATCCCTAATTAATACATAAATATATTTGGTAAAAAGATTGTGATTACCAGTTATATCAGAAATATCTTGATTTTTTTCAGAAATAAATTTATACTTCTTTCATGAAAAACCACGAGCTCAGAAATACGTATTAAAATACAATGGAATGATATAGTAAAACTAAAAAATTCTTGAATTTTGTCTCTATATCTGAAGTAAAAGTTACATTGTTTACATCTGCGAAAATGTGATTTTAGGCATTTGCGGATTTGAGGGAGTCTACTGTATTTATTTAAATCTTAATTGCAGGGTCTGCTTAGTAAAGAAATACAGTGAAAATCATAATCAAGACACAATCACCAGTTAAATTATCTTGATTTCTAATGGCAATCTAGAATCCCTGAATAGTAATGGATTGAAAAATTACTTGTTAATAAAATTAAACAAATAACAAATCCACTGATAGAAGGGATTAATTTTTATGTATCAGCTTATTTATTAATTAACAGCTAGCAATATCCTTAAAGCTGCTATCAGATTCACCAACTTTTCGAGCAACCAACTTTTCAGCTGATTTTAATCCCAACTTTTTCCTGTTCAAAGGGAGAAAAAGGTTACAATTGTCATTGTTAAAGTTGGAGGAAAACCAGTACTACTAGTACCAGCCGTTAATATTTATCGCCTATTCATATCAATCGCCTATCTCCGATTGGCTGAAATGTTGAAAGTTGGGGGGGGGGGGGGGGGGACGCGGCTAGCCCAGACTTTTTATAGCTATGGATAAAAAATTGGGGATTTGCTGTTTGCTATCACGCTAAGTGTTGAGACAATATTTCGCGAAAAGTTGGTGAATCTGATAGCAGCTTGATACAGTAACCTGCTTTTAAATTTGTACATGTTTGCTACTTTTTCCGTATGGCTCATTTTGGGTCAGCACTCTCACTGTTCAAGAACCTAATTGTTCACCAAGTGAAACGTTCAGCAACTGAGATTGTGCTGTAATTCTCTTGCACTAAGAAAGTATAAAAGCAAGTTTTTTCTTATGAATAAAAGTGTGAAATTTTTTTTTGCTGGATTTAATTTTTCACATTAATATTTTATTATAACTTTTTGTTTATAAACAACTAGGGTTCAGCGATATATATCAATAGATATATATCTTGATATCTATCCGATATTTATTTTCAAAATATCATGAAGTTTGATATTTTCATATATTTGACACTAATTTTCAAAATATTGCGTATGATATTTTTGATATCTTCAGCAGGGCTGCGGAGTCGGTGGGTAAAATGGACGACTCCAACTCCGACTCTTTTGCTCAAAAATGGGCCTGACTCTAACTCTGCAGCCCCGATTTTCAGTCAAAACAAGTGTAAATGAATTTTTTAACTGTTATTGATTGTGTCAATCTGTAGATAAGAACTTTTGCTTTGCAAGGTCTTTTTTCTTTTGCTTTGCAAGGCCATTTTTAGCTTCCAGAACGCTCCCTCCCCCCCTTCCATAAAAAAAATCTTTTCTAAGTTTTACATTTGAAGCTGAATTTTTAAATGTAGAATATAGAACCAGCAATTATGTGGGACAATGACAATATTTACTTAAAACAGCTTTTAAGAGATAAACTGTCTAATTTAGAGAAGTTATTTACTGCTTCATTTCATTAGAATCTTTTCTGGCTTTGGTTTTTTTAGTTTAAAGAAACTACTCAACAGGTTAGAGATGTTCAAATTTTTCAATAAAAACAAAGTATTTTGTAATAATTTTTTTGTATAAAACACAAAATTTTCTGGAAACTTGATAATTAATACCATTGTTTGTTTTTTTGTGAGTGTAAAAAGCAAATTGTGTCTGTTTTCAATTAGTTCATCATCTATTTTGTTACATAAGTGAAAAAAAAAATACATTTAGAATATTGTTTTATTAAGTTTTCATACTAGCTAAACGCAATATGTTTTACTTTCTAATTTATATTAGGTCTAAAAATATTTGTAATTATCAATAAGTTGACTATTTTGAAAATATCGGATATGTATCAAAATATTGGATATTTTTGATATTTTCGAAAATAACATGATATTTACGAACCCTGTAAACAACAGCATGCAACCCAATGAATTGTATTGACATTGAAATTGCATGTGAACATTTAACTGTCGGGGAGACGGGGGGGGGGGGGGGAATTAAATCTAACTTTATTCTAAATTTAGAAGACAATCATAATAGTAATTTTATTAAGTTGTATTATATTTCATTCATCTAATAAATCATATTTATAATTTATGTTTTAAGCTTATGAAAATATTAAACAAGAGAAAAAAAAAATTGATTTCCGAAAGAAATTACTACATAGACACTTATTCTAATTAAAAATAAAAAATCCCAGACTTTAAAAAATCATATTAAAAATATAAAAGCATATTTTTAATAAACATGAAATTGAAGTATTTGAATGAGGAAACAAAATGAAAATAATATATTTGTTCACTTATTTTAATTTATTTCTTTGATAAAAATTGTAGATATTCATTGAAATAACTGTAAATAATTTTAAATAACAACAAAAAATTTCTGGTCTATAGACATATAAATATATGTTTTTACTTTTCATTATATATTTAAAATGCAAAATTTCATGGTAAAAAAAATCTTGCTACAAAACATATACATTTAATTAATATTTTTCGTAAATTTAAATTATTATACATACAGAGCTGACAGATCTCCGGCTTTCTGGATACCAGTATTTTAATACAGATAATGTTGTTTTATTTAATTGGAACATTTGGGCGATTTAAAATAACCAGATTTTCTCTAAGATAATAGTAGTGAGCAAAAAGCGGGAGACTTGGTAACTCTGTACATATTTTTTCAATTGCGGTTCGAAAAGGATTGATAAAAATTTTCATTCCGATAAAACAAGTGCTAGCGAGATTTGAACTCGGGTAGAAAAATCTCAAATCCAGCATGCTGCCAACCATGCTACTGAACCGCTTGCCAAAGAAGGAAATTTAACCGATTATAAACTGTAGCTTAAACTTTGCGACTTAATTGCTCAAGACCCCCTGGGGGTTGTGCTTTATGTTGGTCATATATTTAAATACTAATTGTACTGTATTGATACACAAGCGTTCAATGTATTTGTTGAGTCCAACCTCGAACCCTCTTCTTGTAAGTTAAATAAAATAATGTACAAAAATGTATTTTTTCGTGTATACCTCGCCCTTTTGTAATTAATATGCACTAGTGATGCAACGAATAGTGGTTTGGCCGAATAACCGAATACCGAATATTCGGCCAAGTTGCAGCCGAATATTCGGCCTATTCGGCCGCCGAATAATGAACTTATTTTGGCCTAAAAACAAAATATGGTATGCACTATATGCACAATTCTTGTATATTTCACATTTAAAATGTATTGTTTTCTTTAAAAAAATTATTTATATACAAATTTTTAATTTTTTAAAGCATTATTTTACTCTGAAAAAATATTCGGCCATGTTCGGCCTAAAAATTGCCTCAATAATATAATTCAGACCCCCCCCCCCCAAAAAAAAAAAAAAAAAAAAAAATTCTTAGCAAAAGTTCCTCATCAGGTACTGTCTAGTTACATTTTAATAGATATTATATGTGTTGTTGCTACATTTTAAAATAATGACAAAATTTTAAAAGTACTAGGAAACATAAGTTTCAGCTTTCAGATGAAATAAAATAAAAAATAAGAAATCTTAATATCTTAAGAAAAACCACTGATAGAAAGGGTGAAAGGAATATCCTCTAAAATGGTGGAAAGAAATCACTATAGACTTTATTAAGCTCACAATTAACAAAATTTTTATTTATCTTTATTATTATTATTTTTTTTTTTATTTGCTGTCAGCAGTGAAGCCTCTTTAGAAAGTGCGCCTCAATGTGAAGAGTAAAAGAAATTAGTAATTTTCTTTTCCAGCCACTACTAGAAAGACAACAGCGTCCTTTGGGATGGTGGGCGAAAAATTCGAAAGACTTTCTAAATGTTTCACAATTAGCCAAAAAGTACCTTTCTGCACCAGGAAGTACCATATATAGTGAGAGGTTATTTTCAGAAACAGGTAACATTTACGGGAAAAAAAAAAGAAAGACTATCATCTGAGAATGCTGATTATTATTATTTCTGCATCACAATCTACGTTTATTGAAAACATTTTAACTGTTTTTTAAGGCATTACAATGCTATTCTTGAAAAAAATATCTAAAACGTAAATGCATACTAATTAAAAGAATTTAGTATTTACATTTCTTTGATTATTTAATAAGAAATAGTAACAGACTTAAAAAAAAATCACTTAAATTATATTTCACTTTTATGCGTATTTTACTAAAACAAACAAACAACAACAACAAAAAAAAACAACAACAAAAAAACCCCCCTTAACTATTGCAACATATACGACTTAAATATCTTATACATATAATACATCTATATCTAATCAATCATATATTTATGTTCTTTATAGGTATAATTCAAAATATTATTGAAAGAAATATTTTTTTATGTAACAAGGGTTAAATGTTAAACTTCCCATTATGATAAAAAAAAAAAAAAAAAAAAAAAAAAAAAAAAAAAAAAAAATTGAATTAGCTTGTTACAGCTGTATTAAAACAATTTTGAAAAGATTAATTTTAAATTTAACAGATTATGTTAGCTTATTACAGATACTTTTTGTACTTACTGATACAGCATAATTTTTTTCTTTAACATGATTCCTAAATTAGCCTCTTATATAAAAATGGGTAGATAAAATCCATTCGGAGTATGAAAGTTAACGGGAAAAAAAGTGATAGTTAATTTCAAATAAAATTTTCATTATATATGATGAATATAAATTGTCAAATTAAAAAGTTATACTGTGTAAATATAAAAACATTTATTACAGTGTATTATTCGGCCAAGGCCGAATAATGGACTTGATATTCGGCCGAAGCCGAATATTCGGCAGACAGGCCGAATGGGCCGAATATTCGGCTTCGGCCGAATATTCGTTGCATCTCTAATATGCACACACTTCAATTTTTAATACCTCAGTTGGTTAAATAGAATAAGATAAAGTAACATAAGATATATATATATAAAGATAAGAAAAACTGTTCAAATCGGTTAATTTTTGTTAAAAATGTAACAGTTATAATTAAAATTGCACAAATTATTGCTTCATGGTTTCATAAATTTAAATACAAATTGGCCGCAAAATGGTTTCTTCCAGTGACTAACGATAACATATATAGCGTAAATTTCAAATTCATGTATAATATAATGCACATCTCGATTTTTAAAATAAATCTTGGAAAGAAAAAAAAAATCTTGTGGTATGAGGTATGACACAAAAAAACTATAGTATTTATTTTAAATTCAGTCTTCTGAATAGGGATTGACCGAATACCGAATAGTTGATTCGGTATTAGGTGGTTCGACATGTAACCCGAATATTCGGCTTCGGCCGAATACTTTTAAGCTGAATAATTGCAGATAAGTATTTTCTTAGAAGTAGAAGAATTCTTTTACTTGGCAGTAGAATAGGCTAAACAATGAGTTTCAATATTATGTGCATGAGTTCAGCTGCACTACAAAAAACAAGTCAAAGGCAATTTTTAATTAAAAAAAAAAACTTTTTCCTTCCTAAAATAGTCTATATAGGTGTGAAATCAAAACAATTGTCTACAACAAAGAAAAAAAAAAGCAAGGAAGATGCGCATCTTTCCCTTATCATTTAATTTTATTTACTTCTACATTAGTTTTTTTTTTCATTTAAATTTATTTAATGTGTATTTTCTTTAATATACGCATCAATTAAGTATATCAGAGTTCATATCTGCATATCTAAGGTGTATATTAAAGAAAATACATACATCAAATAAGTATACCCCTATGCCTATTCTATAGATTTTAACCATTATATCAAAATCACTCAAATTTCTATTCTTCATCACCACAATGTTAAAATATTAATCAAAATATAAATATTCTATCAATAATTTGACAGAAAATAATTAAATGTACAAATTGATATACCTTTTGTATTTTGAGAACATCCCTATTCAATATGTTTATAATTAGACAATCAGTAAGTCAGCTTAATGACAACATTGTTTCTTTTTATTTGAATGAACTTTTGTTTTTCTGACAATCCTTATCTTTAATAATACCCTGTATAGTTTAATACTTTCATAGGTTATTTTTGGGTATTGACTAGTGATAAAATCAAAAATAAGTGATGGGTTAATGAATTTGTGAGTGGAAAGAAGTCATTAAATTTTTTTGTGTAATTAGATTTAAGAATAAAAATGTAACTGAATTAAATTATTGAGAATGTAATTTCAATTAAAGCTTATTAAAAAATCTAATATTATGCAAAAATGCGTATTAAAAAGTTTCAAGTATTCGGTTGCCGAATACCGAAGCTTCGGTATTCGGCAAAATTGCTGCTTCAGTCAATCCCTACTTCTGAATATATGTTTAGAATTTGATCAGACAGGGTTCCTTGATAATATACCTATCGATGGATGGATGTAGTATATATCATGATATATATCCGATATTTATTTTCAAAATATCAAGATTTTTTTATATTTTCATATACTTTATATTTATTTTCAAAATATCAAGATGTTTGATATTTTCTACATTTCATATTTATTTTCAAAATATCAAGATGTTTGATAATTTCTACATTACACTGGCTTTTTTAACCAAAGAAAGAAGAAAATATCTTTTTTCAAGCTTTAGATTTGAAGCTTATTTTTAAATGTAGAATTAATAATTATGTGGGACATAATTAATTCAGAACAGCCATTGAAAGATAAACTGTCTAATTTAAATAATTATATACAGCTTCATTAGAAAAAAAATAAGGGTTATACAAAATAATATTTATTTTAAAATTTTATATAGAAAAAATATTTTGTATTTAAAATTTCGTTTAATTTTTTTTTTTTTAAATACTTGATATTGTATCCTATAGTTAGTTTTTTTAAATAAGTGTATAAAGTCAATTTTTCTGTTTTCAGTTAGTTGATCTTCAATTTTGTTCTGAGTGGGGGGAAAAGAAAAATTGCATTTTTAGTATATTGTTTAAGTTTTCGTGTTTAAGTACAATTTGTTTCAGTTTTTAATTTATATTATGCTTGAAAGTATTTATTATCCACAGTAAGTTGGCTATTTTGAAAATATCGGATATATATCGAAAATATCGGGTATAATGTATACATAAAAATATCGGATATTTTTTGATAATTTTCGAAAATATGATATTTACGAACCCTGGACTACATCCCTATTCAACATTTGGTAAATCGTAAAGAATATATCTGAACTTTGTCCTGTAAGGAAAAATAACGAAAATATTACACAAGGTATGCATTAATAGTAATAAAAAAATATCAACCTATTATCTCATTGTTTTTTAATGGTTCGCCATTTTCCTCTTATTAATCATTCTCGTTAAGATCCTTTCGAAAAAAGGCGTGTTGCTGTGATAATAGTCATTATACTGCAGTAATTGTGCGAAAGTTTAGAAATAATTACACTTGCCTTTTTTGTTCTTCTTACATATAAGAATGATAAAAGTAGCAGTTATTTTATGTAGTTTCAATTCATTATAGAAGTTAGAGTGGTAAAATATTTTTTTATCTTCAACTTTCTTTGATTTGGACAATAATGTCATTAACTTTTTTGTGTTTGATGTAATTTATCATTTATAGTTATTCATTTAATTAATCATTGATTTCTAAAGTTCTAATTTATTCATGTTCTATTTTTAACTCTTCTAACAACAATGTTGGTCTATATTACCCTGTACTTTATTTTACTGCTGTTAAAAATTAAGTGTAGATAAGACTGAAATGTTTGAGACAAGGGCAGACGATATGTGCTAAAACAAAATAAAATAAATATTGGTTAGATATGTAAATTTGAACTCCTTAATGTCAGCAGACGATAATTTCAATTTAGATATCTCAGAATAAAATTTCCAGAAAAATGGGGTTATATTTTTTAAGTGAGATTAAATCAGGAAAAATGTCTTCAACGTCTGCAATTAGCGGAATATATTTGGTTTATTTTCAAGGATGCGTATTTGCACGAAGCTTTATAATATATATTTTTTTTATATCAACTCTTCTTAATTTATACAAAACATCCCACATCTCGGTGAATCAGCAGTAGTACCTGTTTTACGGTAGAGTAAATTTTTCATTCGTTGGTATTTTATTTTCTGAATCCTTGAGAGCAGGGCTGCGGAGTCGGTAGGAAAAATGACCGACTCCAACTCCGACTCCGACTCCTGGATTTTTGAAACAATCGACTCCGACTCTTCGACTCCGACTCCGGCATACACACAGGATGTCTCAAAAAGATTGAAATGCACTTTAATTTTTTACCCGTTGGAGATATATAGATAATGCAAATTGAAAAAGTGTTCAAAGTAAAATAGTAATTAAGATTAAGGATCGACCGAAACCGAAACAGAAACCGAATTTCAGTAATATTTCTATTTTCGTCCGAAACCGAAAATTTCCAAAAAAATGTTTAAGTAATTAACACATAATAAATATAGATAGTTATTAATTAATTGTAGGTGTAATTATATCTGTAGTCCAAATTGTCTCTTTGTGACTCTGACCAAAACTTTTTTATTTTCATATAAAATAAAATGTAATTAGTAATTCATCAATGATACGAAATGATTTTCTAATTTTGAATTGCATCTAGTTAAAAAATCTTTTACGTATACATACCTCGATTTATCTTTTATAATGAATTTTGTAATGGATCATCTGTTCTACTAGAACTTTCTCAAAGAATATTTGAAACATTTCTGTTTCAAATTAAAAAAATTTCTATTAAAGTTAAATCTGCAGCTTTTCATGAGCAAGTGAAAAGCGTCTTCAAATTTTTGTCATATATGCATTTCTTGTTTTTAAATTTGCACTCACATCTTGAGTCAGTCTTGACTAATAATTATAAACAGTGAAGTACATAGCAATAAATTTAGAGTGTCTCATATGAGTCATGTTGAAAATTCCCTAAGGAAAATACGAGAATTTTGGAATACAGATAGTTTCAGTCCGACCGAATTTTCAGCAGCATTTTCGCCGAAAACAAATTTTTGGCTAAACTCAGATGTTGAGCCGGAAATGAAACCGAATTTTCTGTTGATGCCTAAATAAGATTATATTCATTAAACGTTTATATTCACTTAGAGTAAGATTATACTGAGTTCGGCCACTAATTTTTAAATAGCTATCCTTTTAAACAATTTTTTTATACAGTCCTGAATCCTAATAATCCTGTTTCTAATATTTTATTTTTATAACCGCTGTATAACGGACGTTTATAAATTTTGATTCGGAATATGCAATACATTAAATAAAAATAATAATAATTTTACAATTAAAAAGATTCACTTACCTAAATATAATTTGAAGTTACAGATACGAACAAAGGATTTCTATATTGTCAGCTGCAAATTAACACCAAATTACGCGAAAAGAACATTTGCCTGATTAAGAAACAAAGATATTTTAATTTGAACTTTGAACAGAATGAGTAAAAGAAAATTGTGCTTCGACCGCACTTTATGTGAAAGATTGGCAAGTTGTCATCGCCTTTCATTCTTAGACGTAAATGTTATTATCTATGTACACTATACTAATAAAATCTTAAATAAATTAATGCCGATTTCGGTGAGTCGGGGGGGGGGGGGGAGGTAAAAAATCGACGAATAAGGAATAATCATGAAAAAAAGTGAGAAAATAGAAAAATCTTAAAAAACATACATTACAAAGACAAAAAAAAAAAAAAAAAAAAAGAAAAAGAAAAGAAAAGAAAAAAGCCAGCCATTCTGAGGCATGTTCACTTTCCTCTCAAAATTCATGAAATAATTGTTTTTTCTACTGTAGTTTAAAATTACGGTCCTCCATCGGATAGGATAACCAAATTTAGCCGGAATCAGATAGACTTTAAATGCTTGGTGTCAGGTTTTGACACTTTTAATACAACCTGATTTTTCAAAAGAAAATATGTACTCAATATTTTTCAAATGAAAAATCTCTAACCCTTTAAGACCGGGAGTATTTTTGGTAGAAATTGAAAGTTTGGGTGGTTTTCCCTTATCGATACGACCGTATTTGATTGAAAAAAATATTTAAAAAAATACCAGATGTCAGAAGGGAGGACCCGTACAATTGTGTGGGTTCAGCCTTAATGCAACCGTTTTGGGGCTAAATCTACACAATTGTGTAGTTTGGGATTATGTGTGCAAATATCTAAAGATAAAAGTTTAAGCAAAATAAGTTGTTGTTTATTAAGATCATTTTCATCAGCCACAATGAAAATGTTTGAAGCTATTTTTGTTTTTGGATAGACCACCACAATTTCATTTTCTGAGACGTGCTCAATGCTCGCACCCCTCTTAAGAGTCGTTGACAAATGGTATGCCCTTCACGCCGTTTGGATTGTGTCTGATCCTTCAAATTTCTTTTTTTAGTTTTTTCAGCAGCAGTATTTTGTTGAAATACCGATCGAAGTACATAAAACTAGGTCTGAACCAGAGTAAGTTACTACAACAGGTCCTAAGCCCAGATCCTTGTGAACCAGGTCTGTACTTCCCACTGGTATACTACAAAAATTAAACCTATCCCAGGTGGTACTAGTACAACAGAGTGTGGTTTGTTTTTTATATACTGCTTTATTGAAGCACGTCCTAAAAAAAAGGAATCGTCTGCTCATCTATGGAAAATTTTCCTGATCTCCTGGTAAATTCAAGCAGACACTACGGAATCTGTCGAGCAATTGCTTAACTTTCCATAATTTATTATTTATTCCTTGTGGTTTACTTGCTGTGTCGACAAAATGGAATGAATTTATCAAACTTAAAAATTTATCTCGTGATATACATATAACTCATATAAAACTTATAAATCATATAGGATATCTATAACTCAGAGCAGAAACATACAGTTCGTTGCATGTGCATATTATATATCTAATACTATTAATTTTAAATAGAAATCATGAATAGTACAAACCTATTAATTTAAAATTAATCCGCTTTAAAAATGTAATTAATAAAAAAAATTCATAATAAATAAATAAATAAATAAATTAATTAATTAATTAAAATTAACAAAAAAACTTAAGTTTAAAAAAAATCACTTAAAAATAAAAATTTTATGTATTAGGAATTGTACCCATTTTGGAAGTAGTAAATGCCGGACCCGCACAATTGTGCGGGTCATTTGTTTTTCAACACTTGTAAAGCCTAATTAAATTTATCAAAGACAAAATCAATTAAAATCATGAATAATGTATATGAAAAGAAAAATTAAATCCAAGCAAACACTAAAAATCATATTTAAAAGAAATTGCGACAGTACATACTTTTTGTCTATTGCTATCAGATGATATAGTCTTTTTAAAAGCAGAAAATCTAGCCCTGTATTGTAGTTGGTGCCCCCTAGTTGTGTCTTATCAAAACATCTGAAGCCAATTAATTCATATAAATGTGCAGATTTGGCTTTAAATCTCACAAAGACAGAAAATAGTCATTCTCTTTTACTTTACTATCACCCGCACAATTGCGCGGGTCAGGGCTTAAAGGGCTAAATTTGAATATTAATGAGTGTATTTAAGTTCGTTTTAATACAAAAAAGATAAAATTGTAGTCTTTTTTTCATAATTGTTTATTCTATAAAATATGAACTAATTTTCTTTCGTCTCGAATTAGGGTCGGATTGACGATTTTTTTTTCCCATTTTCGGATTTGGTTAACGAATTCCTTTTTGTCAGGTTTCGGGTTGACTTTCAGCAGAAATTTCAGATTCGGGTCGGGTGCAACCCGGCCCTTGGAAAGACTCTAGTTGGGGCTTAGAAATAGAAGAACGTCTAAGTTTTAGGTAAGAAATATTTAAGATGAAAACTGCAGTTTTTTTTGGTTTTACTGAGTAAAGTTCTGTATGAGTTCAGTTGTCCGATAGTGTAGTGATAGCGGCATTAATCAATTTCATATTTTTCCCACATTCTCTTTTATATGAAATACTGAAAAATAAGGTAATATAAGTTGGACAAAGGATCCATTCTTATCTGAAGTAGATTGTTGCATTCGTTAGGGTCCGATTCAAATGGTGGTTCGGATTGAGTTGGCGCTAAATGTTTTTCGTTGTAGGCCAGTCTGATAATTATTATTGCGGGTTCGGGTCGGGTTGACCCGAATTTTCAAAAGAAGGTCCACAACAAAATTTAACTTATAAGTCGAATAAGTAAATATATATTTCTTTTCCTACTCAAAAGATAAAAGTGCTGTTAGAGATGACTATTTTTCATAATTCCAATA
Source organism: Maratus speciosus (assembly GCA_963932465.1). Lineage (NCBI taxonomy): Eukaryota > Metazoa > Arthropoda > Arachnida > Araneae > Salticidae > Maratus > Maratus speciosus. The sequence goes on along the minus strand of OZ010798.1, from coordinate 319,131,768 downwards.
AAATTTTGATTTTATATAATTTCGGATCGGGGTAAGGGTTCTTTCCGATTCGCTTCGAATTGACTTAAAATATCAATTTCAGGACCCGACCCGAACACGGATGGACAGAGGTTAAATTGAAACATCTATTTTTGTCTGAGATAGATTCCTTCATTGGGTTGGGTAGTCGGACCGACACGGTGTTCGGGTTGAGTTGGACTTAATTTATAAAAAACAATTAAAAAAAAATAATAAAACAAAAAACTTTCAAAACTCTCTTTAATTTAATTATAGTACAAAAGTGTCGCCTATGAGCTGAAGAAGTAAGTAAATGAATCAATTTAATGACTGATGTTCGGAAAATATCACATCCGCCCTATTGCCTTATATTTACTCATTAACATGTCAATAAACTGAAAAATAACTAAATATTTATTAATGTATAGAGTTAAAAAATAAAATAATAATTCAGTTCATAAATTTAAAATTAAGCATAATTGGTTTTATTATTTATTTCACTTTAAATTGTTCAACAAAAAGTTCGGAGTCGGAGTCGGCATATTTTTAGCGACTCCGACTCCGACTCTTTTCACCGAAAAATCACACCGACTCCGACTCCGACTCCACGACTCCGACTCCGACTCCGCAGCCCTGCTTGAGAGTGAGAGAAAGAAGATGGCTGCTTTTCTTTTATTTCTTTTGCGTCTGTACCGCCTGTAGTTCTCGGAAGGAATCGGTGTTTAATAGAATTAAATACGACTTTATGAAAGGAACAAAGAGTGTTAGCATGGTAATCATAATCAGAAGCCATCGCTTTGGGGCGAAATTGCAACGTAGGAAGTAGATGAGATTTTTGGTGTATATCATCATCAGTTCACGCTTCACTTGACGTACTCCTTTCGCTCTTGTTGACTATTTTTTTTTTTTTTTGGGGGGGGGGGGGCGAAAATTAAGTTATTTCTGTTATTCCTTTTTTTAAAAAAGAGACCATTTCTTTTACTTAGAATCGACTTAGAATTTCTAGAACCCAGTTTCTATGTTTAGCACTAGAATTGGGAAAAAGAAAAAGTTGCTAGTTCCAAGGAAATGCATTTAGGATATTGTTTTATTAGGTTTTCATGCTAAGTGTAATGGGTTTCAGTTTCTAAAGCTAGAAATATTTATAATCTTCAATAAGTTGACTATTTTAAAAATATCGGATATTTTTGATATTTTCGAAAATATGACATTTACGAACCCTGACCCTGGCAGATTGAGATTGGGTAATGCAGCACAATGTTGTGCGAAAAACAAAGTTGTGTTTAAAAGTACTTTCTGGTGCACCCGTTTTCCGTTGTGTTATCAATTATCTTGCCAAAACACCTGTTCTTGAGCGCACTTATCGTTTTAAAGTTATTTACATGCTTATCTTTCTTTTTTTTATCTTCCAGTTTGGAATTTTTTGGGCACAGTTAATCTTTCCCATTATGTTAACTTGAAATTGCATATATATCAAGCCTGATAAAAGTTTTGCGCATTAACTTTACTGCGGAGTATTAAGTTGTTAAATTTTTCAATAAAACATATTTCAACAAAGATAATTTTTTTTTTTTTTTTTTTTTTTACCGTTTTGGGGGGGGGGGGGAAAGGTGATACCCAATGCTATTTTATAAACAAATTGTCGTATGCGAAAGGTGCAGTTCGGGTTCAACTCCGAATTGTGTTTACTTTTAGAATATAAATATAATTTTTTTAATAAGGGTCGTCTACTTATAAAAAATTATGCGAACTTTGAATTTTCAAATTGTAACACCCACTTTTGGCACCATATTTGAGTTCTTAGGATCAAAAACAGCCCAGGAAAAAAAATGTAGTTTATATACTTTTTCTTAAATCTCCAATGAGTTAGAAGAGTTCAAAGTTTGAGGATGTTAAGGGTGCTGGTCGTCACTCAGCTTCGCAATTCTCCTCCGTAATGTTAAATCTATGGACTTTTGATGCATTCGTATATTTAAAATATCTTCTCGGGAAATTCATATTTTTAACATCTTTTTTCTGTGTACTCTTCTTAAAGGATGTCTCTTTTTTTCTGAGTTTTCAAAATATTTCTAAAATCTATGCTGAATTTAATATTTTATGTGTTAAAAGCGGGCGAACTGTGAGTAAGATTTTAACACTTCCTATAAAATTAAGTCTATACTTTAGAAATATTTCGAGAACTAAGAAAAAAAGAGACCTCTTTTAGGAAGTGTACACAAAAAAATAAAAGTTAAAAATATTAATTTCCCGAGGAGATATTTTAAATACACGAATGCATCCAATGCCCATAGACTTTACATTAGTGAGGGGAAATCGGAAGCTGAGTGACCAGCCCCCTTAATGTTAAATCCATGAGAGGCACCTTTATTTATCCCCCTCCCCCTAAAAAAAAAAAAAAATCACCCGATTCGTTTTTTTTTTTTTTTTTTTTTAATTAGATTCACAAAATAGATCCAAACATATTTCAGGCATTTTTTTTCGATTCAAAAATCATTTTTAATTGTGAAAATTATTAACAAATTCATATAAGATGATCTACATCAGTTTTTTGCATTAAAAACGAACATCGTGTAAAACATGGGTGTGTAACTTTACAGGATTATCCCACTCATTATCTTTCGAGATTTAGTGAAGTTTTACCCTTTTTCTACTGTTTAAAGCAATGAGTCTCAACCTGTGTGCCGCGGCACAGTAATGCGCCGTGAAAAGATTTCAGGTGTGCCGCAAAGCTTTTAAGCAAATTGCATCAAATTTTTAAAAATTCGAATGTGTAATGTCAGACATTTCATATTATACGATTTACTTTGAAATTATAAGTTTAGTGTCACAAATTTGCTTTATTTGGCAGATTTTAATTTCTGGTATTCATTATAAGAGTATATGAGGAAACCCTAAAAATAGTCTTTATGTCTCTTGAGATAAACTTTTTCAAAAGAAAGAAAAAGATTACAATTTAAAATGCGCTAGAAAAGATCGTTGAAAAATGATTTAAGAGTATGCCTATCCGAAGATTTTATCTTGCACAGAAAGTCTTCTAATTTTTAAGAAAAGTCAAACTCAGATATCTCTTTAAATGCTAATGTGACAAAATATATTTTTCCACATTACCAGTTCCTTTCACTATACAAATTCTTATATGGGGCGATTCCATGCGGAGAGTCACACACGTAACGCAGGCTTTAATTTGCATTTATTCAATTATTTATTATATTTTAATGTTAATTCTGATTTTAGGTGGTATGGTAAATAAGTTATTGACATATTTTTTAGTTTAAATGTGTGTAAGTAAAACTCACAGAAATATATCATTTAATTTCATACTCAAAATGTGCTTTTTTTTCTGAAGTAGAAAAAAAGCACATTTTGAGTAATGAAATTAAATGATATATTTCTGTGAGTTTTACTTACACACATTTAAACTAAAAAATATCTTAACTTATTTACCATACCACCTAAAATCAGAATTAACATTAAAATATAATAAATGATTGAATAAATGCAAATTAAAGCCTGCGTTACGTGTGTGACTCTCCGCATAGAATCTCCCTATACTGTTGCCCGTGTTTTCCTGCACTGCTATTGATCAATAAACCTATACCTCGAATCCGCTTCTCCTCCATGGAAAAATTCCATGATTCTTTGCACTGATGACGGTATGCTGAACGATACCGAAACTAGTGTTAAAAAGATGCTTAAGAGGCTACTTCAGTCAAACGAAAAGACCCGTTCGCCAATGCTAAACCTATGGAAGAAATTTATAACGATATCTCGGTCGCATTTCAATATTTTTAAATGATTTCTTTTGCATTGAATAGTTGAGATCGACCTGTACAAAGGCCGTTGTTTACTTTTTCGATTTTGTTTATAGGTATTTCTTATGAGGACACTTTCATTTTCGGAACCGGTTTCGAAAGTAAAAGCATCCTCATAAAAAAATATCTGCAATCAAAATCGAAAAAGTAAAAAACGGCCTGCATACAGATCGATCTCAGCTATTCAATGCAAAAGAAATCATTTAAAAATATTGAAATGCGACCGAGATATTGTTATAAATTTCTTCCATAGGATTAGCATTAGCGAATGCGTCTTTTCATTTGACTGAAGTAGCTTCTTAAAACGGTGTTTCATCTCTTTATAAATATTAATCCATATTAAAGAGGAGTATATAAAAAGAGGTTATAAGAATTTTATTTAAAATAAATTTATTTTCCTTATTCGGCTCGGATGGCCTATTTTGTTTGTGATAATAAAAAATAAACAAATATATGTAGTCATTTCTTATGTAATGATAAGTAATCCTTCCTTTTTTTTTAAAGTCATCATAACTTTAATCGAAGGTTTAAGTGCGCCGTGAAGTAAAAAAGGTTGAGAAACACTGGTTTAAAGGGACCATCTCCTTTTACGTTCAACCATGTATAAGAAAACCGCGCAAGTACATAGAAATAAATATAGCTTAGTTTAATTAAGGCTTTTCTGAAATCTAAAGGGACACATTTTTTAATCTCGTGACACATTTTTGTTTATTCATTTTTTATTCGGAAACGTATGAAATTGGAAGGTGTTGTTATTCAGAAACTATGTAATCGAAAAACGTTTTTCATTGTTTGTTAAAGGCAAAAGATTTTTCAAAAAGTACTGTCGAAGTGGACGTTTTGAAGCGAATTTCCGCGCGCGAGACAAGAGAAAAACCAATCGTCGCGTAATCACAATCGCTTGTAACTCGATAAATAATTTATCAAAAGATGGCCAAAAAAAGCCGGCCGGCTTTTTTTGGTTTTAACACGTTCACGGCGGCGCGGTGGGTCACACTCGAATGTCTCAGAGCTGCCAAGTCTCCGGCTTTGTGGCTACCAGTATTTTAATACAGAAAATGTTGTTTTACTTAATTAGAACAATTGGGCGATTTAAAGGAACAACACTTTCTCTAAAATAACAGTGGTGTGTAAAAAGTGGAGACTTGACAACTGAGACAGTCGGGTGTGACCCACCGCGCCGGCATGAACGTGTTAACCACTTTAAAAAAGCCGGCTTTTATTTTTCAAAAAGGTGGTTTATAGATAATTCATATAAAATTTGGATTAATGTATTTTTAATACACTTATAAATATTTTCTACTAAAAAAAAATATAAACTTCTATTAAATTTTTGTCAAAAATAAGTCCTTATAACTGCTAGAATGCAACTGTGAAGGCATTATCTCAGAAAAAAAAATTATAAATATTCAGAAGAATACATTGGACTCTAAAGTATTGGTTTGGAATTCTTTATTATAGCTCTACACATACCACACGTTTTAAAGATTATATGAAAGAATAAGAAAATGTTACACATCAAAATAGAAACATTCTTACATACTGATATTTACTTTTAAAATTGATTAAAACTAAATAGCATATATGTATTTAATAACTGAAATTATCTTACATAATACTTGAGAACACCCAGTAATAAGCAATTGATATTCTAACTTATAAAAATGATATGTAAAAAGTTTTCTGCTACTAAGCTGTTATGTAATTTATTCCAGATATGTCCATACGGACAGATTAATGAAAGAAAAATTAGGAAGGATATAGCATTTTAGGAAATATTAGTACATGTAAGTGCATAAAATAAAGAGAACAATTATAAAAAAAAATTCTCCAAATAAAACTTGTTGAATTAGAATTTTGAAAAGCTAGTTGCTATTTAAAATAGTGCATATTCATGCATGAATTAATGCAGATGTTATTCATAATACTGTTTTAATAGAGAAATGATGTTTTCATTAAATAACTATGTGTGATTTTAAATAAATGTTTATGAGAAATAAAATAAGACTTGTATATTAATATCCCTTAAAATTAGTTAATAAAATATATAACTAAGCAACCATTGTTCTTTTTAATTATATAAAGCAGTAAAAATGAAAAAAAGGGTGTTTAAGGTCAGTGTAAACCAGAGAAAGCATTTGGTATGGCTTTTTATTCCAATATCAATGTCTTCGTTATTGAAAAATTGGGTTATATTGATTTCTGCCTCTATTAAATATCTTTAAAACTAATTAAAAAACACATAAAAAGGTGTCATTTATAATTAAAATGCTTCACTCTATAAAAGCCAATTTTGGCCAAAAAGGGCTAATTTTGACCAAAAAAGCCACCGGCGTGGCTTTTTTTTTTTAAATTTTAGCCGGCTTTTCTGCAACCCTGATTGTAATTGACTTTTTATAATAAAATGCTGAAGTTTTGCACATGACCTTATTAGTGTATGCTGCACATTTTACTCGTAAATTTTTTTTGTACGGGGGCCCCTATACAAATTTAAATTTTATATTTCTTCAAATTTAATCCCCTGAAAATTTTAACTACCGCTGTCACCGCCGCCGCCGGTTTTGAATTTTTTGTGACCGGAGGTCTTTCTTCGTTAATATTAAAAAAACTGTTGCATACAAAAATATGAAAATCGGTAATTTTATAGAAAAATGTTTGATAAACACGCTGATGCAGACAGTTTTCAAATTATTTTAAGAGATATTTAATGCCAAAGTTGGACAAAATCGTTCCATTAAAAAAGTTTTATAGGAGTAAAAATTGTACATAGGAATTTAATCATTTTTAGATCATTTTATGCGTCAGAATTTCCCGGTGTGCCGATTGCAGTTAGTTTTTTAATTTGAATAATTTTTCGAGGTTTTATTTCTATTTTAAATTCAAATTTTCAGCATTTCGAGAGATATTTTTTACAAATTTTACAAAATTGTATTAATTTAAACTGTTGCCAACTGTATAAAAAGCGCAAACAGTAATGTTTGCTTCAAATTAAAAATTTATTTTACACGTGACTATTATAAACAAAAAATATAAAAAGCAGGAACTCATTGAAAATTACGTCATAAAACTATAGTTACACATGAATTTTAAATGAGAAAGAATATTGTAAAATAATAAATTCAGTAACATGCGTTAGAAGTCCTAAATAGGAGAATTTACGTCATATTACACTTATTACGTAAAATGAACAAAAAATAATATTGCAAAACAGTTTTAATTTAAAAATTGCGCGAGACATTTACTTAACATTTTAAGATGATCATAATATTTCATTTCTAACAAAAGTATTTTGACGTGAATATTAAAAAGAGGAAGAAAAGTTTGGTGAAAATTACGTCAGATTATAATTGTCAGATTCAAATTATAATTCAATCTTCCAAAATCTTTTAAAAGGCGGTCAAATTAGCGTGCTGTTAGAGTCTGCGGTGTCTGAACGGGGGTTGACGAGCGTAGCTCGTAGGGGGCAGAGACCCCTAGTTAAAAAAAAAAAAAAAAAAAAATCAAAATTATCGGATTTAAAAAAGAAAAAAAAACTTCACGCAATATTATTATTTTATGACTTTTAATTTATAAAACAGAAATTATACACACACACATGCATGCTATAAGTATTACCAATACACAATACATAAATGATTAACCCCTTGAGGGGCGGTGGGATATATTATATCCCTCCTACGATTAATAAGATTTGCACCAGAATTTTTTTTTATTAAACTTTACTTTTCTAATTTTAGTTTAAAAAAGTCGTAAAATTGCTTTTACTTATTTTGCAATAAATTTTTTCAAAGATTCCGGTGTGAATTAGACATTACAGTAACACAATTACTTGCCCCTCAAAGGATTAAAAAGTGACATTTTAGTCCATAAAAAAATATTATTCAAAATGCATGGAAAACTATAAATCAGATGTCAAAAATTGATTTATCCGTAAGTATTTTGTTTAAAATAAACATAACTGCAGCACATAAAAATGTAAAAAAAAAAAAAAAAAAAATTGGAAGCAAACTAAGATGTTAACTTTTGTTTTGGAAAAGTGCTAGTCAGAGTTGTATAATATAGAAGCACGTCGTGCGCGGAAAATTTTCCGCAAAATTCGGAACTTTCTTAGAAATTTTTTTCGGAAAATTTCTTAGAAAAAAAAAGAAATTGTTCTTGTAATTTTTTTTTTTAATACCGAACAATTTTCTCCAATTTTAAGTACGATTTATTTATTGTTTGCCAGGGGTGATTCTGTTCCAGATTTTCCAAAAATTTAAGGCATTCGGTTCCGAAAGTTTTAAAAAATCGGCCATCAGTCCGAAAATTCAGACATATAAAAATATCACAAATATATTGCGGATTTCAACAAATGGTCGCCGAAAAGAAACCAATTCTGTCAATCGCTTGCAGAAAAAATAAACAATTTGGTCAAAGCATTGCGGAAAAAATACGAAATTTCTTTAAAGAATCGTGGAAAAAAAAAAAAAAAAAATTGTCAAAGAATCGCAAGATAAAAACGAATTCTGTAAAAGCATAGCGGAAAAAGCGCGAATTTTGTCAAAGGATCGCGAATACAAAAAACGCAAATTTCATAAAAGAATCACGGAAGAAAACTAATTTCGTCAAAGGATCGCTGAAAAAAACGCGAATTTCTTTAAAGAATCGTGGAAAAAAAATATTTTTTTCAAAGAATCACAGAAAAAAACGCAAATTATGACAAAGAAGCGCAGGAAAAAAACGAATTTCATAAAAGATAGTGGAAAATGGGCGAATTTTGTCAAAGGATCGCGAAAGAAACACGAATTTCGTCAAAAAGATTGCGAAAAAAACACAAATTTCGTCAAAAAGCCACAGAAAAAACTCGAGTTTCGTCAAAGAATCGCGAAAAAACGCTAATTTCGTCAGAACATCGCAGAAAAAAGCAAATTTCACCCAAAAAGCGCAGGAAAAAACGAATTTCGTAAAAGCATAGCGGAAAAAGGGCGAATTTTTTCAAAGGATCGCGAAAGAAACACGAATTTCGTAAAAGAATCGCGGAAAAGAACTAATTTCATCAAAGGATCGCGAAAGAAACACGAATTTCGTAAAAGGGACGCGCAAAAAGCGCACATTTCGTCAAAGGATTGGAAAAAAACACAAATTTCGTCAACAGGCCACAGAAAAAAACGCGAATTTCGTCAAAAGATCGCGAAAATGCGAATTTTGTCAAAAAATCGCAGGAAAAAACGAATTTCGTAAATGCATAACGAAAAAAACACTAATTTTGTCAAAAGATCGCGAAAAAAAATGTAAATTTTGTCAAAGAACCTTGAAAAAAAACTAATTTCGTCAAAGGACCGCGTAAAAAAATGAGAATTTCGTTAAAACGGCGCGAAAAAAGAATGAATTTCGTCAAAACGCCGCGAAAAAAGCGTGAATTTCATCAAAAGATCGAGAAAAAAGCAAATTTTGTCAAAGGATCGCGAAAAAAGCGCGAATTTCGTCAAAGATTCGCGAACCCCCCGGAAATTTCGTCAAAAAATCGCGGGAAAACGTAAATTTCGCCAAATGATCGCGGAAAAAACGAGAATTTCATCAAAGGGTCGCGATAAAAATTCATCGGTCTCTTTAATGATGATACCTATGAATGGACCTTTCCTTACAAAATGTGATTAAGTTGTTTCAGAAGCAATGTCCATTATTTCTGCGAACAGAGTGACTGACATTTTGTCAGAAGAGATCACAATATTAAGATTTGTGCTGTTTCTAAATCAATTGACAAAATAACTGATAAGAATTCACCCATTCTTATCATGGATTTTTAGCTTTATTATTTTTTTAACCTTCATAATTATTCTGTAATTAATATTATTTTTTAATTTAAATTGTTAATTTTTAAAAACTGTTTTTAATTCATACCGTCAAAGTAATATAACATGTTATTTTATTAAACATTAAATTAATTTGCAGAAAGTTTTTGACTCGATATTTATGTGCGGAGAAAGTTTTTGGTTTTATACAAGTCTGGTGCTAGTACAGAAATACGGGTTTAGCATCTTTATCAGTCGATTCTTAATTTTTGATTGTAAAAAACAAATACAGAAAACAATCGTTCTACTGAAGCCGATGGAGCTATTGCTGTAAAAAGCTGATTGATTGGTCATGAATTTTTACTTTTTTTCCCCCTTAAATTTATTCTTTTTCGATAACTGTAACAAGTACAGTCGTGGAAAAAAAAAAAGTAAACACCCCCTACTAACTCTTCAACAAATTATCGTAGACGGAAGTTACTGGCCCCGAATGATTGGAAATAAAGTCTACTTTTAAATGATGTATATAAAATTTGCTTAGGGGCCATCTACATATAAAATTGAACACAAACTTAATTTTTTTCAAAGGCAATACCCAATTTTAACGAGATATTTCAAATCTTTGGTTCAAACTATACCTAGACACCAAATTCCAAGTCATTTGAATGATAAGTTTTTTAATTAGAAACATTCAAAATTTAGTGCTTCTAATGTTAAATTACATTTTCATACTTTTATTTATATCTTCTGAAATTATGCTCCTAATTGTGCTAATTTTTTGTGTAGCAATAATACTAATGTGCCCAAACATAAATACACTGAATTTGCAATTTTTATAATTTTATGATATGAATTATGAAATTAATATGCGAAAAAATTATGAATTGCAACCTATAATGTTTTTGATAGATTTAGATTTATTAAGTCCTGCTTTATGGAAATCCAAAATTTCACATTTTTCTTCCAAGTAGTTTTCAAATTATGCTTAAAAAACGGCAAAATGACGGTGTGAGGGGCCGTCTATGATAGACGTGAGTAGATATTTTGAAATTTCTTATGCTATCCTGTAATATAACAGGCTTAATTGACTGCTTAAGGTGCCTTGATCAAGAAGGTAGCTCTCTCGGTTAACAATCGAGTACCGAACTTCAATTTGGATACAGCCCTTAAAATAGGCTCGTTTTAAAATAATTAATTTCTCGGAAACTTATGGTACGAATTGCATAAAAATCTGTTTTTAGGCTAATTGAAGGGTGTAGAGTTCATTTATGTTGTCAGAATTAGGTATTTCTATTGAAAAAAAAATGAAGTTATGGTTCGTTTTTAATATGTAGATGGTCCCCTAAGCAAATTTTATATACATCATTTTATAGGTCAAAATTAACATTTTTACCAACTGGCCATTGGCCAGTACACTGATTTTTTTCACTGGCCAGTTTTTTTTAACTACTGGCCAGTAACAAAGTTATGTACGCTCCATACAAAATTGTGTTTTTTCTAACTATCAACATTGTAATTTGCTTTTATATATTACTTACCATTCGATATGATTACACTCAACTGAAAATTTTTATTTTTACTATTAATTGCAATGAAATAAATTCACAGGAAATTTTCAGAAAGGTTACAGCAGAGGGGGACCCCCCCCCCCACCCTCGGCACTAATACGCAGACCCCCCCCCCACACCCTCGGCACTAATACGCATTTGTCTGCTACCATTTAACGCATTTCGCGTTTTTTCGCGCTCTTTTGACGAAATTCACGTTTTTTCGTGACCTTTTGCAAAATGCGTTTTTTTCGCGATCTTTTGACGAAATCTGCGTTTTTTCCGCGATCTTTTCACAAAATCGCGTTTTTTTTTTGTAATCTTTTAACGAAATTTGTGGGTTTTTTCGCCATTCTTTGAAAATATTTGCATTTTTTTCAGGATTTTTTGGCGAAATTTGCGTTTTTCCCGCGATCTTTTGATGAAATTTGCGTTTTTTCCGAAATCTTTTCGTGAAATTTGCTTTTTTTCCCCGATCTTTTGACGAAATTTGCGTTTTTTCCGCGACTTTGTCACGAAACTTGCGTTTTCTCCGCGATCTTTTCACGAAATTTGCGTTTTTACGCGATACTTTGAAGAATTTTGTGATTCTTTTTCGCGATTCTTTGTCGAAATTTGCGTTTTTCCGTGATTTTTTCACGAATTTTCGTTTTTTCTGCGATCTTTTCACGAAATTTGCGTTTTTCCGCGATACTTTGAAGAATTTTGTGATTCTTTTTCTCGATTCTTTGTCGAAATTTGTGTTTTTTCCGCGATCTTTTGTGGAAATTTTTGTTTTACCTCGATCTTTTGACGAAATTTGCGTTTTTTCCGCGATTTTGTCACGAATTTTCGTTTTTTCTGCGATCTTTTCACGAATTTTGCGTTTTATCCGCGATCTTTTCACGAATGTTGCGTTTTATCCGCGATCTTTTCACGAAATTTGCGTTTTCCGCGATCTTTTCACGAAATTTGCGTTTTCCCGCGATACTTTGAAGAATTTTGTGATTCTTTTTCGCGATTCTTTGTCGAAATTTGTGTTTTTTCCGCGATTTTTTCCGGAAATTTTTCTTTTTCCTCGATCTTTTCACGAATTTTGCGTTTTTTCCGTGATCTTTTCACGAATTTTGCGTTTTATCCGCGATCTTTTTCATGAATAGTGCGTTTTCCGCGATCTTTTCACGAAATTTGCGTTTTCCCGCAATACTTTGAAGAATTTTGTGATTCTTTTTCGCGATTTTTTGTCGAAATTTGCATTTTTTCCGCTATCTTTAACGAAATTTGCGTTTTCCACGATCTTATCACGAAATTTGCGTTTTTCCGCGATACTTTGGAGAATTTTGTGATTTTTTTTCGCGATTCCTTGTCGAAATTTGCGTTTTCTCCGTGATTTTTTCACGAAATTTGCGTTTTTTCCGCGATGTTTTGACGTAATTAGCTTTTTTTACGTGGTCCTTGGGCGAAATTCACGTTTTTTCGCGATTCTTTGACGGAATTGGTGATTTTTTTTCTACGAACGATTGACGAAATTGATTTTTTTGGCGACCATATCGAAATTAGCGATATTTTTATGTCCGAATTTTCGGGCTGATGACCGTTTTTTTTTTTTTCGGAACCAAATGCCTTAAATTTTCGGAAAATTCGAGACGGAATCACCCGTGCTAAATTCTTTTCTTACGTTCGGGAGAATCGCTGATTTGGACGCCGCAAATTCCGAACGAATTTGAACCCTTTCCTCCCTGGCATCGATCTTTCAACCATCGTGTTTGGCGAGTGGTGCCCATTGAGTTTGGCGAGTGAGGACAATAAAGTTAATCGCCACGTTTTAAGTGTTACTCGACGCCTGGCGAGTGGCGAGTGCTAATTTTGTGCTATACATCATTTAAAAGTAGACTTTATTTCCAATTGTTCGGTACCAGTCACTTTCTTCTACGATAATTTGTTGAGGAGTTAGTAGGGGGTGTTTACTTTTTTTTTCCATGACTGTACTTTCCACTATTCTAAAGGACTGGATGAGTTCTTTCAGTATATTCGATTCAAACGAAAATTCATTCAATGGTTCAGATTTTGTTTCAAACTTTAATATACATCACAAAGTAGAGCACACAAAGTCATCCAATTTTATTTTACCCCAACTTGCAAAAGCTTTTCTTAAATGCTGACAAGTAAATATTCCTATCTAATATATAAAAATGAAAATTTGTCTGTCTGTAATGCTATACAAATCCACAGTTTGGAAGCCAGAATTGTGAAATGTTATGCATGTGTATTAAAACACGGCCGAGGCAACTAAAGCAATCCGGAATCGAAATAATTTATAGTTAACTTTTAATTAATAAAAAAACACCAATTTAACAGCAATTTCCTATCAAATTTAAACATTTTTCGTTATAGCAGCTGCCAACAATTAAAAATACACAATAACCGCCCCCCCCTTTTTTTTTATGTTCAACCCGTAATCACGCGAGTTCTTTAACCAATGTGAAATATACATACAGTAAACTCCCGATTATCCGCGGGATTGTGTGGCGCAACTGTCGCGGATAAGCCGATTTCGACGACTAAAATTTTGAAAAAAGGGAACAAATCAACACAAATATGCACTTGAACAATTTATACACATGATAGGTAACATAAACATACATTTGAACAATTTATATGCACAATGGGTAACATAAACATACTTATTACTTGAGGAATAATAAAGTTATTTACTACTTACAAACTTGTAGATTGCGTCATCTTCTTCCTCTAGATATTGAATAAAGCCTTCAACGTGAGCTAAAGCTGCGTCGTGGCGCATTTTCTTTGGTACCTTACCATCTTCTTCATCACTCTCTTCCAAATTCATACCTAACGCTTCTTCTACAATTTGTTCATCAGTTACATTCTCGAAAACTGGATCGTTTGTGTCACAATTAATCCATTCTGTAATATTATCTTCATCGACATTTTCTCCACCTGCAATATATTTTGCTAAATTCGCTAAGTCAGGAACGGAAACTTCTTCCTTTTCAGATTCTACTAGAGATTTTTCTACACTTTGGCAAAATCTTCCACCAGGGCTTAAGTACCTAATGTTGATTTCTGAACAGTTCCCAAGCACTGTTTACATCGTAAAGGCTATCGAGAATCATGTAATCTTTAAGGAAACTTTTAAGATCATCTCCCTCTTTAATTCTTTTTGCCAGTAATTTCGATTTGTATTTTTTTTTAATTGAAGTGATTACGCCCTGGTCCATAAAAAAAGAAGAAAGAAATTTAGACTCGCGGATAATGCGCTTGCGAATAATCGGGAGTTTACTGTATTACGTACGCCACGCTGCAATACTAAAAAGCTCCAGCGGGTATTAGGATAATTCTTTTACCTCACATGCAAATTAGAGATTATTTAATTGCGCTTAATTATTACAATTAAAAAAAATAAAGGCAAACATTTTATCACAAACATCAACAAAACTTTTTATTCTATTTATTCCTTTATTCCAAAAATATCGTTTTATCATCTGCTGCCATAGTAACATGATAAATTAAATTTCATTAAAAAAAATGCGCAGTAGTTGAAAAATATTTTACTAAATCGAATAGTTATTTTTAATTTTGGTTTTTGAATTAAATTGATGTGATTAATGTGATTAGATTAGATGTGATTAGGATTAAATTCAATTAGAATTAAACTCCCGTGCATAGAACAGGTTAAACAGCTAGTATTTAATATATTCTTGCTTAGATTTCCTTACTGTTAGAAGTTTATTTTATAATTTGATTCAAATGAAATTTGAAAGCATTTTTTCTAAGCTTTACATTGCACTATTTTACTTTTTGACAAAGATTAGACTTTTATCTTTCTAAAACTGTTTGATTATTTGTATTATAAAAGACAAATTATTTTAAAGTACGTTACTATGTTTGTTTACACCTTAAATTTATTTAAAAATAATTTAAGAAAAAAACTGATTTAAATTAATGATTTTTTTTTTTTTTTTTTTTGGAAAATCTAAGCAGTATCCTAAGCCTAAAATATATACACAACAACAAATTATCCACAAACTTATGTTGATTACCAAAAGCACTGAACAAATCTCAGAAGCCTGTGTGTTGTTCAATGTTGCTAATAAGTTTGTAGATAATTTGTTATAGTGTATATGCTAAGCTTAGGATATTGCTTTAAAATGTAGGATTATTAACGTTGATTTAGGCGATATGCTCTTCTTGTTTTGTTCGTCACATTTGCAGATCTTGGAGTAAGATAATACTCTGAGCCGGCAATTACATCGGGCAAGATAAAAACGTTTTGGTGGAATGTGCCAGTTGACATTGACGAATTCGGATTTACAGATTACCCGCTAAATGGTACAGCTGTCACAGCTTATCTCCAGGCTAATGATCATGTCTCACTTTGCTTTGTTTCTGCTTTTGTTTGGTGATTGTTTACACCTACAATTTTGGAAGTATTTCATTGTTTTGATCTGCTTTGATAAAGATCAAAGCTCGTGGTAAAATTGAATGTAATGTTGATGACGTTTTTTGTAATTATTATGCAGGGTACCTTCTTATAGTTGACCAATAGCTAGTCCCTAAGTTTGTTTGTTTTAGAAGTATAGTTCCGATTAAAAAAAAAAAAAAAGCTTCAAATGTTCATCATATGAAAATTCATGTATGTCAAACTACGTATAGTTTAAAAAGTTGCAAAATTTGAAATTTTATACGATCCATTTGTCCTATAAGGTATATTAAGAAAAACTTTCCCCATGCTCTAACAAATAAAACAGTAAAAATTCCAATCCCCCCCCCCCCCCCCGACCAAAGCATACCGAGTTATGGTACTTTGAATTTTATGAATTTTCTGACACTAAAAACGCAAGAATGCGTTTTTTGTGTCTAAAGACATTGAAATTTCATAAAGTAGAAAGCATTATGACTATGTGGTAAAAAAACTTTGGTTGTACAAAAATGGAATTTTTATTCTTTTAGTTGTTGGAGCATAAAAATTTTTTTCTAACTAATTTATTGGAGCTAGGTTATGTTATAGGCATCCGAAAATCAGCTGATGATAAAGCAGAGGTAGTAATAATAAAAAAGAATTTAAAAGAAAAGAAAAAATTTCTTTTAGGATAGAATATTTTGACGAATTCACATATAAACACTTTTCTGTGAGCAACTTTTTCATGTCTTGGTTTAGAAATTGGTCAGTTGTAAGAGAGGGACACCCTGTATATCGAAAGTTCAGCAGAATTTTTACTCAAAATTTTCTGTACTTATGTCAAAAGAAAATGCTAGGTGTGTTTCAAAAGCATTAAATTATAATTAAATCAAGTTATTTGCTTTTCGAAATCACACCATTCCCTAAAGCCGTGTAGTAATGTTTCTAAATTATAACTAAAGAGCAGTTCAAGGGAATAAAGTAAACATTTTGTATATAATATATACATGCATAAAGAAAACATTTATGAATAAAATTCTGTAAAAAAAATATGCTGAAAAAAAAAAATCAGTCTGAACAGTTGTTAGACGTGGCCGCCCGCATCTTGGTTTTCGGTCGAATTTGTTATTTCTAGCAAGTAGTACTCTGTATATCTTACAATCAAAGAAAATACCAAGGAGTCAGATTTTGACTCTATAATTCCAGTAAGGATATAATAAAACAATTTCGTTCAGAAATGGATATTGATGGTGCCATAACCGAATATAATTGTTCATACAAGTAGTTAAAAATGAAGGCACGTCAGATATTGCAAAGTTTTTCTGAAAATTTTTTAAGACTATAATCATACGTTCCAATAATTTCCAAAGTTATAAATATTGTGCTTGTGCTATCTGTCACAAATTTACTTTATGAAAGAGGATTCACAGTCCAAAATTGAATAAAATCTAAATTTAGAATTTCATTTAACAGCCCCATTGTTAAGGACCCATGACATTTTGTTGAAAGTTGAAATATAGACGGTATAAAAGCTGACTTTCTTTCTTTTTTAAATAAAAAAACATTTCGCATAATTATTCTGAGTTGTTGATTTAAATTGCTTCAATGGTATTTTGTCATGTTAATATTAATAAAATTCTTTAAATAGCACACAAAATAACAGTGGGTTTTAATTTTTTTTTTCTCTCCCAAATAGCTCAACTCCCCTCCATTTATAAATGTTGGTAGGGAGACCGCCCTCCTAGGAAAAATTGAATTTCAAGCCCTGTCTGTAGCTTTGAACGATTTTTTATTCTAGAAATTTCAATAACGGATTTATTTTTCGATTTCAAATTAAATATCTTTAAAATTTCCTCGTTTGTGAATTCCGTTTCTTTCGTCATGTTACACAACCAGCGGAACTCGAGCATTTGCTATTGTACTGTTCAGGGAAACGGTTGGTTGGTTGAAACCAACTCAGCACTTGTTAACCTTTACATAACGTGTCTAAACTTTCGAGACAATAGCTTTTTAGCAAAAAATAAGAAAGGCGTATTTTTTAAACAAATAATGCCGATGAAATCATTTTAATTTCTCTACCATGTTTCATTTCAATTACATTTTGAATATTTATTGTGAAATTATTCCGTATATTTTTTTCTTCAATTTTATTATATATTTTAGTGTGTGCCTAAACTTTTGAGACAGACTGTGTATCACTGTACTTTAGTTATTTTTTTTAACAACTTTTATATGTGTTATCTGTCTACACTTCTGGCCGCTGATTTCTCCCCCAAAACTGCGATATTAATTTTGTGTTACATCTATATCTCTACTTCCGTCTTTGAATCGTCAAACTCCCATTTGGTATCTTCTGCAGGGTTGTAAAAAACCCGGGTTTTTTAGAAAAAACCCAGCCCGGGCGGGTTTTATTAAAAAACCCGGGTTAAATGGGCAATTTTCCCCGGGTAAATTAAATTGCCAAAATGTGGACGATGATTCCACCTTCCTCACAAATAATAATCTTCAGAGTTGCCACTGTATGGGGAAAACTAGAAAATCTGAGGGAATTTAAAAATGAGTATTAAAAACAAGGAATTTTACTAAACTTTGGTACTTTGCAAAATTTATCCGTTGAAATTTTGAAAGTTCTCAGAGGAATTACTCTGGGAAAATTTAATATTTTGCTCAGTAAAGCACAAGAAATTTGATTGCCGAAATAAGTGGCAATCCTGATCTCAAATACAATCTTTGTGAACACTTCATAGTCTAATAGATGGGAAAGACTTCATAGTCTTAATAATGATCTCACCATTTTTCTCTGTTCTTAAAATACATATATAGATATGATCACTTTAATTTAAATAACAAACAAAGGTACTTCTTAGTTAACCCGTCGACCACTTTCGCCAAATTTAACTCATTGACATAATTTTTATTTTAAATTACAAAAGATCAAATAAATTAGTAAAACATTAATAAAAATACAAATAAAACGTCGAATTAATGGTTTTATTGGCATTTAATCTTACAATTAATTAATTAATGGCAACCATTATTGGCATTTAATCTTACAATTTGGGGACAGTAATTTGGTCAACGGGATAACTAAGAAGTACCCAAACAAATTTTAAATTGCAAAGCTATCAATTGTGTGTTTTCCAATTGTTTCCAATCTAAAAGTGCAAGTAAATTAATACAAATATATTTTCCAAGATTCAAAGAAGTGAATAAATAAAACAAAATAACCATAAACTGTTAACAATTACATCATCTGTTCTTTTCCAGAAATATATTTTAAAAAACCCGGGTTTTTTACCTGGGCTTTTTATAAAAAACCCAGCCCGGGCGGGCAGCTGGGCGTGTACCCGGGCAGCTACCCACTACAACCCTGATCTTCTGACCATAACAACTTTAAAAACCTTGAATGAAAAGTAGCAGAAAGTTGCATTTGGTCAAATTGTATTACATCTGTTTATTTTTTCTCTTTGGGGAAGGAATCAACAGCCAATCGAATTAAATCAGACACTTCTCAAGGAACAACGCGTGTAAGCTCGCGGTTATCGACGAAAATTGCTAACGGCGAAAATAGATGACGTAGAAATTAGTTTTTCTTGGTGTATCATTTCATGCTTCACTTGGAGGTCCTTGCTTATTCTGGTGTTTAGTTAGCTGGCACTACTCGAACCAGTCTTGGAAGTGTTTTGATGTGGCTTATTGAACACAGAGTGAAAGAAAAACCCTCTTGAAGTAAATTGACTTGAGTGCTTGCGTCTGCTTACGCGCTTTTCAGTTATATTAACTGTAATATGTTGTGCGTCCCAAAATTATACACGCGGTTTAACTAGTATAAAGCTTTATTATTAGTAGGGGATTTTCTGACTACATGGGTGTTCAAAAGTAAAGGGATAAGCACAAAATGCTAATTTTAGAACACAAAAGTTAATTGTGAGTATTCAAAAGAAAGTTGTATAAACGGGAAGTGTCGAAAATGGGTACTACACTACCCTAACATCGCAGACAGTGGATGTGACGTCACAAGTGTTACATTTACTACAATGAGCAAAATGTGATAGATTTTATTCAATATTACCCTCAAGAGACCGTCATTTGGTAAGTCCACAGGGAAGTTGCCGCGATTTTTGCTTTGTGACGAGACGAGTCACCAGGCGGATGATGTCATCTTGGTGACTCACATGTGACCGTCATTTGGTGACTCCATTGTAAAGTCACTTGATAATTGCTTTGCGACGAATTCCCAAGAAACTTAAAAATGAAATCATTTGGTTAGTCGTCATCACAGTAGAGTTTCAAATGTCGGTCACCAAAGAGTCACCACGTGATTTCATTGTAACGGTCATGGAGACTTCACAATAGTCTCCAAGTGACGGTGACATGAGAAACCCAAGGTGACTTCTTGTAACGTCATTTGGTGACTTTTCACAAAGCAACATGGTGACTTGGCTCCTCAGTGGAGTCACCAATTGGTGATCACTTGAAAGTTATAATGAGATGTATAAAATATATCTTATTTGGTTCATCTTAGGAACATACTCACAACTGACTGTTATGATTGAAAATTAGCATTTTCTGATTTCCTGTTAATGTGTGGACGGAAAATCAGGAAGTGACTGAGGAAGAAGTAATTTCTCCATAGATCTCTTCAACATTCGTGTTTTTGCATCAGAACATACAGGCCTAAATAAAAAACAGGATAATTAACAGCTTCAAACAGCAGTTGTTCGAAAATATTAAACACTCTCATCAATATGCAATGTTTTGGTCGCCTCGCTCTCGTATTTGCTAGGGCCGATCCATCTTTATTTGAGCTCTAAAACAATCTAAAATATTTGCATCGTAAAAAATAAAGTTATTGATTATCACCAGAAAAAGTCTTTAAATAAAAGAGGGTCCATGTCCTGTAAGTTTTTCAAAATTTGACTTCCTTTAAACGCAGAAAAAACATTCTAGGGGCTAGTGCAAGAAATATTTTTCGTAGTTCTACATTTTGTTTTCAAAAGTAAACGAATGTTTTCATGTTTCTTTGGTAGCCCAGGCCAGGATGTACATTTTTTGGAATCCTAATTTTTTCCTGCTTCAGAACTGTAAACTAGTTAGATCCCAAAACTATTTTCTATCTCATACTTCTTAATATTTCAAAAGTAGTTGCAAATGTTAATACTTCAATATTATTAGTTCAGTACTATATTAGTTTGATTTTCATCGTAAATTTCTGCTTCAGTCAATTAATCGGAGTAAAAACTAGTTAATCTCGATCATGATATTCATTAAAATCGATATTTTTCGCTATTCTGTTGTACATCAGTTGTTTGCGAATAGCCGGCTTAGCAGGATGCGAAGCTCCGGTGCTCCGGATACGAGCCGCCGGTGTACAACAGACTACGAAAAATCGAGAAAATTACCAAAAAATCGCTATAACAGCGACCTATTGAGGACCTTCTGTAAGTGGGGAGCCCGGGTGCATTTTATTTCCCCCCCTGCCCATCCCATCTCTGCCGTTTCAGAAACGAGAATGAAAAATCAACCTTGGAGACATACATTTTCAGACAGGGTAGTAGGAAAATCACGTTAAATAACACTTCATTTTCAGTTAAAAAAAAAAAAAAAAAAAACCAACATAAGAATGAACAATTTACTTTAAAATTAAAAGGTAGTTTTTGCAAGAATGTTGCATAGAATTAACGTTTGACACACACACACACGCACAAAAAAGCTTTTAAGATTTGTTTAATCCACCTTTTCCTGTTGTCGTTGCATTATATAACTAATAATTTAGTTAAATTCATTCGTAATGCATGGTTGCCGAGAAGAAAGGGGTCACTTGGTTTTCTTAATGTCAAGGTCAGTGTCTTCTTCAATAAGCGACAATTTTCGAAATGTTTTTTGTGGAAAAAAAGAAAAAAAAAATCCTTTTCGAAGATAGAGATGAGTGTTTGTTTTTTTTTTTTTCTTCCCGAAGAACGACGTTTTGAAATCCGAACCCGAAAACTTTTGTGTCATCAGTATTCACACTGAAAGTGGTGATTTTTTTTTTCAAATATCAGAATGTTGAGCGGAGAGAAGCTGTCTTAAATATAAATATTATTACTAATTGCCATGTTAGCTTAAAGCTTAATCTATACAATGTTTCGTTAAGTTACAGTGTAAATTTACAAGTCGGAAATTGTGCATGAAACGTGGCAAATGTGGTGCGTTCGTATTATAAATAGTTTTATAAAAAATATTGAAATCTTGGTGCAATAGCTGCTGCACTCTTAGCAAAAATGCATGAAAGCAAAATTTATTACGATTATATACATTAAATTCAGTAATACAGAAATAATATGACTCCAGCTTAAGAGGCTACTTCAGTCAGGCGAAAAGACCCGTTCGCTAATGCTAATCCTATGGAAGAAATTTATAAAGATATCTTGGTTGCATTTCAATATTTTTAAATTATTTCTTTTGCATTGGATAGTTGAGATCGATCTGTATGCAGACTGTTTTTTTCCTTTTTCGATTTTCATTGCAGATTTTTTTTATGAGGATGTTTTCACTTTCGAAACCGGTTCCGAAAAGGAAAGTGTCCCCATAAAAAATTTCTGTAAACAAAATCGAAAAAGTAAAAAACAGCCTTTGTACAGATCGATCTCAGCTGTCTAATGCAAAAAAAATCATTTAAAAATATTGAAATGCAACCGAGATATCTTTATAAATTTCTTCCGTAGGATTAGCATTAGCGAATGGGTCTTTTCACTTGATTGAAGTAGCCTCTTAACTAGGACGTAACCACCATGGCAGCCTAGAATCATTACCTATCATGGGATATCATTAAATTAATTAAGTATGATAGAATTTAATCGAATGAATAAAACTTTTATTAATATCTTTTAGGTAGATTTCGTAAGAAATACTACCTATTGCAGTCGTTACCATGGTGCGACTTTTGAAAAATTCCTTCATAACTTTTCATTATACGACCCCAGGAACCCAAAACCACCCCCACCTAAAAAGTTTATATATATATATATATATATATATATATATATCAGTGGCGTGGCGTCCGGTCATCGCTGGATGCGGCGATGACCAAGCAATATTTTAAAACTCTTAATAAGCTTTTAAAACTCTACGATCCAGTTTTAGCAGAACATTTGGAGTTCATGTATAAGTGAAGGTAAGATTTAAAGTTTCTTTTTTGAACATTCAACCATTGAATTTTAGAGTTAATAATTTTTCACCACAAACTTAAATAATTGCGATGACCACCGAAAATTTTCACGCCACGCCACTGATATATATATATATATATATATATATATATATATATATATATATATATATATATATATATATATATATATATATATATGTATGTATGTACTAAATTTTGTCCGCACGATAAAAGTCGCAATTATGCACGAATCGTCTTCAAACTCGTCAACAACTTTGAGATGGTTAATATCTCGGCAGGGATTGAAAATGGGCAAAATCGGCCCAAGGGAATAGAAATGGGGAGGGTTCAAAATTTTGAATACCGTCTTAACATGATTCTGATAAAACCAGCTCTTTCACAACAATGACAGAAAAAAATAAATATTTTTCGTTATAGCAGTTGCCAACAATTAAAAAAAGCAATAAAATTCTCGCCACAACAATTGATTTCCTATTACAAAATTTTCACGCGAAAATTAATTAAATAAAAAGTTTGACGAATTGAAAACAAATTGAATATTACGTCATAAGTTTTCTAGAGCAAGATTTCCGCCCGAAAACTCAAAATGAAATAAATAGTTTGACGAATTTAAAAAAAAAATGAAAATATTGCGTCATATTAGAAATATAATGGACACCAGCAGGTGAATATGTAACGTCACGTGAGTTTGAAGAAACGTATTAAAACATGATAAAAACCAGACTATGGAAATTTTAACATATTTTAACACTTTGAGGTTCTCTGAATTTCTTTAGCCATTTTTAAACCTATTTCATATACATGCTTGTGTGTATTCCTGTATATTAGAATTTTCACAAAATGTTTAGCTCCCTAGAGCTCATTCTTGGTGAAGGAACTGGGCTTATCTCTAATCTTGGTTTAAGTTTTGTTGGTGAATTTAGTACTTAACTTCGAAATCTACCTCCGCCTGTAGGCCCGAGCCGGCAGGGATTTTTTAAGTTTTGTTTCGATTTTCGTAAAATTTTAAATGGCTCGACAAAATTCTGCAACGATTATATGTATTAAATATTAAACCATTTGTTTGGGTTGTTTTTGCGCTGATATATGCAGACAGACGGGCCAGACGATGACTATAGATCAGTGTTTCTCAACCTTTTTTGGTTGACGGTACACTGAAAATATCTGGAATTATTTGTGGCACGCCTGAATATAAAAAAATGTAAAAGTTGTATGATACAAAAAGAAAATATATATTTATTTACAAAATTTATTCAATGAGAGGGCTGAGCCTGTTTTCTTACGCAAATTCAATCAAAACGAGGTTCCAAAGTCGCAGACATGTTCGCATTTCATCCCCAACTTTTAAAAATCATTCTCACTTTTCCGACTTGATTTCTGTCAATGCTGAAAATCCAAATTCCCAGAATCATGAAGATGCAAAAGGCAGAAGAACTTTAATAGCTTTCAAGCTGATTATAGGGTACAAATTTTTGCGAGAAAGCCAAAACTCATCCAAATTTTTATCGAAGAATGTTGAACGTTAAAACTTATCGTTTCTCAAATCAATGAGTTCTTTTTCCATTTTTGTAAAATTTGGTGTCTTGCAAATTACAAATGGGAAGGCTAATATGAGGAAAGGAGTGAACAAGGAATATAGCATATGATAAATAGAAAATATCGTACCGTTGATACGACAGCATGCAATTTTAATTATTTGTTGAAAACCCTCGCGGCACATTTGACAATCTCTCGTGGCACACTGGTGTGCAGCGGCGCACAGGTTGAGAAACACTGCTATAGATGTGTAGTAGATAGTATTTATATAATTTAGTACGCACCTAAAAATTGCGATGCATCATTTATTTTAACCGCTAAAAAAACGCTGTTCGATTAAATATGCTATCAATTTCATGTGCAATAGTTTGATATTTTGTGCAATAGATTGATATTTGAAGAGCATTGCATGAAATTCGTTCTCGCTGAAGTAAGATCTTTTTCAAAAACTTGCCAAAGGAAAAGAAAAACGTTAAGCTGGAAAAACCAGGATTTTTTTTTTCTTTTTCTGGCTATTTCTAACCTTTCTAATCCCCATTCACGGAAAAAGAGCTTTTTTGTTGTTTTATCGGAGAATTCTTTCATTCTTTATGCTTTATTTATAAAAAGAAAATGCATTTGTTTTTTCTGCCGGAGTTGATCGACTTCTTTTGGTCACAGTCGGTTTGTCCTGAAAACTTTCACTCCACAAAACAGAGACAAAAGATGAGGCAATTCCGCATATTTTATTTTGATCTATTTGAAACTACTGTAGTCTTTAATCTCATGAAGTAGCTGAGTTCCCACCCCCGTCCCCCTGTTCTATTTTTGAATTTATTTTTGTTTTCTCGCTTCATTTAATTATTAATTTATTTTAATTAACACTTTCCAGCATAGTTGAAAAGTAATTATTTTAAACACGATCATTGTGTTTAATATAATTAAAGTGTAATTACTTATCCACAGTAAATCCTTGCAAAGAGACAACGGGGTCCCGGTAATAATTACGATATGTGACCATACATACGTATGATACAATAAAACCTGCTTAGACGGAAACCAGTGAAAAATCTCGTTTTATGTAGGTTGTTTTCACTTAGAAGGTATTATAGCATAATATTTTTTTAAAAGGAGTATTGGACCGTGGATTTTTCCCATTTATAGCAAGATTCTGTTATAAACAGGCTTTAATCTGTTATTAGGAAATAAATTTTCTGGATAATACCTTTTATACAAATTTATGTAGTATTTGCATACAATTTTATTACTTTTCTTTTACAGTATTACAGTTCAGAAAGCATTTGTAACACTTTTTTTGTCTAAAGATTTTAAATAAAAATTTAAAATATCGAAAATATAATTAAATTTTAATTGAATTAATCAATTAATTTTGAATGAGAATAATAAAATGCTAAACCTTAACCTATATGACTTTACCCAACTTTCCACTTGATTCCATTTCGCACGTCTGAAATCTGCCACGTCATTAAAACAGGGGCGCCATTTCAAAACTTTATTGGTGTTAAATGAACTTTCAAATGTTTGATACATACACAGGAGTATGGGCTCCGAGGCCGACCACCCTGGCCGGTCTGTAAAGACATTGTAGCAAATTCTGACTTTTGAATTTTTATCATAAGCTTTCTTGAAGAGCCGGACCCTGTTTAAATGTAATTATTTTGGTCAATCTGAAACTTAATAAAAGTTAACTCAATCGTAATGCTTGTGTGATTTTTTTTTCCAAAGCGCAGATATACATGAAATAAGCTCTTCGAATACTTTAAGCACTTGGTATATGACCCCTCAAAGCATGGCGGAACTCAGCTGCGTTCAGATGTAGAAAAGTTGCATTTTTAAAGTTCTATAACTCGGTTAATTTTAGTATTATATGAACGGGACTTTTTTCTTTGTCTTACTTGTCAGTGTAATAGGAAAATTTTACTAAATATAACTTGTAGGACCAGGACGCCGTATAAAAATTTAAATTTCGTATTTTTTTTTTTTTTAAGAATTGTTTTTATTCGCCCAAATCGCTTTTAAAATATTTCTCTGCCTCATTTAAAACATTTTTGTAATTGAACTATATGTCTATGACTAACGGTTTAGGAATTAGCTATTGGACACTGTTGAGAGTGGACACCCTGTATAGTTTCTGAACTTCAACGCCTGCTAGTTTCATGCATTTCCAAGCAAAAATAAATTAAAACTTGTGTCATAAAGTTGCCCTTTTAGATTTGACAACAGCCTTAACTAAATTTTGGTAGAGTATGTGGTGTGTATAACATAACTTCTTCAGATCGTATACAGGAATACAGGGCTGCCCAAAATAATTCAAATTAATTAACTTCTATCATTGTGAATTATTGGAAGTGCGTTTAAACCGTATTATGCATTTTTTCAACTGAACTAAATTTTACTTTTAGGGTGTGGTGTGAGTGTAATACGAATAAAATCGTTTAAAGGGTTACACAAAAAAGATATAAATAAAATGTCATATATATATAGATAGATAGATAGATATATATACCGGGTGTCCTAAAAAGGACTGACTGATTTTAAAATTCAATAACTTGCAAATGGTGACAGACATTTAAAAAATTCTTGCAGTAGGGTTATGCATGAGGTCAAAAGTTTTTTAGAGTGATTTTTGATTTTAGTTCAAATTACAAAAAATAGATGGCGCTGTAAGCAGTAAGCGCTAAATACAGGCTCGATTTTTTGGTCTTTCTGTTCTTCCATGCAGAAAAAGGAGATGAAAATGTATTGAGTGGGTCCCGAAGTGCCACAAATCGAGCCTGAACTTACCGTCTGTTAATGGCAGCGCCATCTATTTTTTGTAATTCGAACTAAAATTGAAAATCACTGTAAAAAAAACTTTTGACCTTATGCGTAACACTCCTGCAAGAATATTTTAAATATCTGTCACCGTTTGCAAGTTATTGAATTTTAAAATCAGTCGGTCCGTTTTAGGACACCCGGTATATGGATTGTATTTTCTCCAAAAGCGCTTTAAGGCTGTTCTTAACTGCTCTGCTCAACAAACGCAAAACATTTTGACACAATAACAAACTCATTTTTTAACGGAGCGATATAAAATTGGAAAGCCTGGTCATGGAAGCGATTTGGAATTGAACTGTGTTTTCCATTTTTGGATCAATCCTACCTATTGAGTTATAATTACCTATTGAGTTATAAGCGTTTTTGATCACGTGACAAACACGTTTTTCGCCCGCTGTCGAGTGCTTATTCTCCGTTTAGCTCGGAAACTCGGTTCAAAACGTTCACTTTCACACTATTTTCTGAAAGATCTGTTGCGTTTGCAAAAAAAAATGGAAAAAACAGCTCAATGACATAGATTCTGAACAACAACCAGTTTCATGCATTTTCGAACAAAAATAGATTAAAAGTTATGTCAGAAAGTTGCCTTTTTGGATTTGAGCCTTAAAGGGGCATAGGACCTTTGAGATTATCGAAAACGATCAAAAACATCACCGTTTTCAACGTACGAAAGCTCAAACAATATGCAATTAAGATTTTTCTTTTTCCTTTCTGCCTAAAGTTATATATTCTTAAGTATATTACACAGGGAAATAAATGTTGTGTTCATCAAGTAATATTTAATTTTTATTTATAAAATTCCTATCACTATTACGTGAATGAAAATCATTAAGTGAAGCGCTCATGATTAAAGTGAAAATTATAAAAACTATTTTTGTCCAAAATAGAATCATAACACACTTATCTTTAACTTAAAACTAAAATATACACAAAAAGTATTGTTTAAAATTTGTTTTTAACATACAAATTACAAATTTCGAATTAAAAAAAATCTTTTATTTTCAAGTGAAAAAAAAAAAAAAAACGAAATATATCAATTATTTTGTTTTTAGAATATAAACTATGAAGAAACGCATGTGTGGTTAAATTTTAAAAACTGTAGCTTATACACTTTGAAAACAACAGTGCGCGTAAACTCAAATTTACTAATCTGCTAAACGCATTACTAAACGCATCTTTCTTACTAAACGCATCTTTCTTACTAAACGCATCTTTCTTACTAAGCGCATCTTAAAATTCCAATATCCAAATATCTTCCATTATATTAGCTGTCTGTAAATGATTATAACTCAAGAAATAATACAGATTTTTGAATGCTGTTTTTCGCTTATTGTTCTGGAATGTTTAAAGATTCAGAATAAATTAAAAACCAAAAATTGATTTTTTGAAAGTTTAAAGGTCCTGTACCCTCTTAAGGGGGTACACTTGTTCTATGCACCAGAAAAGAAAACTTTAGTAGGCGGCAGGACTTAAAACAGTTATTGATAAATGATTGGTTTGAACTCGAAAAATGGGATTTGAAATTACCTTATAAAATTTTGTTTAAATAAATATATATACATAATATAATAAAATTTTACAATAGTAATTATTATTATTTTTTCACATAATGAAGATCCAAGTAAAAAAAAAAAAGAAAAGAAAAAAGAACTTCCATCAACCCTGATAATGTCAGAAAGAAGCTGATGTGAACAGTAATAGTGTTGCTAAATCGTCGATGCCTCTGTCATATTTCAACAGTATGAAAAATCAAACAGTCTCTAATTTCAGCTCCAAAATTATTGGCCGATTTACTTTTTATTAATGGCTGAATTGTCCGTGTAGCCAGTTCCGAAAGAATTGACGTCCAATGTTACGAAACTAGTTGTGTTGCTCATTATTATGCATGTTTCTTTTCTTCTCTATTGCAAATGGGTGTCAGCTGAAATAAAAAGGCACATTGTGTTGTGATATTCTTTACAGTAGAAAGATTCTTTCATATTGGCATTTTACCATAGATAAGGCATCGTTTCTTTTCGAGATTTTGTTATTGATGTTGACATTTACGATAAACAGTGTGTGTATGTTTTCGGTTGATGCTGCCAAACGACACTTTGTTCTGTACTTCGTATTCTGTATTGAAATTTTATTTTAGCGCAAGAGCGTTTAATATCTAAATGCTGTTTTGAAAACATTTAATCTTTGCATTGATATTTGTTGTTCTGATTCTCAACTTCATCGATACGGCTACAATTTCCAAGAAAGTCCTTGTTGTCGATGGCAAGAACCTTTTTTTTATTATAAAGTCTTTTTCATAAGTCCTTTTTTCTTTTTCTAAGTTTCCATGTCTAATTTCAACTCCAAAATTAATGGTCGATTTGTTAGATTTTATTAACAGGGATGTGTTTAGGAAGAAATTGGGTTCTTCAAAGGACCCTTCACAAAATTTTTCATTTCAAAACAGGACCCTTCACAAAATTTTTCATCTCAAAGCAAGATCCTTCCAAAAACTTTTCACTTTTAAACAGGACCCTTCACAAAGTTCTTTGTCTTAGAAATAGGCCTTTCACAAAAAGTTTCCATCTTCAAACTGAACCTTTTGCAAATTTAATCATTTAAAAGTAAAATCTGACTTGTCACTTTTACATATACAGTGAAATACGTTTAACACAAAACTGAGGGGGTCGAAAATTTTTTTCGCGTTAAAAGAATTCTTAAATAGGGTTCGTACGCTTCAAGAACTGTTTACCAAAATTTTCGTAATATAATAGGGTCGGGTGGGGGAAAGTGGTGGTAAAATCAAGCTTTTTTTAGAAAAGGCCCTACAATCAAACTATTAAATTTATTTTAATGAAACTTTTGATGCATTTTCTATACATTGGATTCATATAGATTAAACATGAAGCATAACCACTCAATTTTATTCGATTGTTTTCTGACAGTGATACATTTAAAAGAGCATGTTTTGATACCACCACTTTACCCCATGGTGGGGGAAAGTGGGGGTAGTTCCAAAATTAGTGTATATTTAAACAAAAATGTGTAAATATTGTTTTTTAAATAAAAATACACTGAAATAAATGTATCTTAATTATTTTTAAAGGTACAAATGCACAAAAAAAAATATTTTTCAGATATTATTTAATTAAAGAAATAATGTCCATGGCTATCAAAATTAGGTTCACTTAGTATGTAGCATGTATTGCTGAACTCTATATAATCTTCACCACCAAATAGCAAGAAAAGTCTAATAGTTCCCCAATGGTGACTTATTCAAATGCTTTATGTGATATAATGTATTAATTTTTATCACTTGGGCGATTATTTTAGCTGATCGACTTTTTGATGGTATGCAATGAGCATAAACAAGATAGTTTGTAAACATTAAATTTGTTTCCAGTTTCTAAAACTAAAATAAGAATAGTTGCCATAATCTCAATATATGTCTCTAAAAAAGAATTAACAAAATATCTGAATTTAAAAGAGAAAATAGTTTTTTTTCAATATACCCCCACTTTACCCCATGGGCCAACTTTCCCCCACCTAACCCTATGTAAAAAATAACTTTTAATTTAATTGTATTATCATATTAAGATTAAAATTTATAAATAAAGCCTTTTTTTTTTTAGATTAATACTTTTATTACAGACCATTTTTAAAAAGTAATCACATCTACAGTCTAAAATTGAATCATCATACAACATTGAGCTAAGCCTAACTATACCACCACTTTTCCCCACCTCAGAAAAAAAATTATAAAAAATTGAAATAATGAAATAATTCTTACCTTGATGCATGAATCTGTTTTTAAGAAGTTCTTCTACTAAAATGTATCAAAATATACTAATTTTTTCAAGTGAGAAAGGATCAAGAACAAAGTTTATCAATACCATGTGTTAAGAAGAAACTGCACATATATGTAAACAAGAAGATAAACAACAGCAAACTTGTTGCCAGATTTACAAATCTTAATAGAAATATTTGTCACAAACTCCAATTATGTATTAATTGAAAAAAAAGTAAAAATATGTACATTTATTGTGAAAAAAGTGCATTTTTTTAGATTACCACCACTTTCCCCCATCCCACCACTTTCCCCCACCTGACCCTATGTGCCTTATATAACGAAAAAAAATCCGTCTTTAGGTATAGCGACCATTGCTTTACAAAATTTCTGGTATTCAAACACCTAAAATCCCCTGAAGCGTACGAACCCTGTTAAAAAAAGAACAAAACTCACAAATATTTTCGACGTCATCAAATTTTATTCCGATTTCCTGTTAAACTACTAGTAATGTGCATCCATTAAGATGAAAAGCAAGTAAACAAAATATTATTTTGGGGGGAAAAAATCAGATATCTTTTTTTGAAGTGTCTTTTTCAACATTCTGAGATTTAGCTTGTTTGAATCACAGAGTTTCCCACAGGTTTAAAAAAGGGCAGGGTGCTGCTTGTGGGGAAAGGGCACTTTTGGTTTCCGAAGAGCATGTTTTGGATTCTTAAGGGCATTTCTTGAAATTTTTAAAGGCATTCTTTTGATTTTTAAAACTACTTTTTAATATTTAATAGACAGAACGCTATTTTAAAGACAGCAATGAGTCAATTTTTACTATGCAAGTAATTTTCTTAATAAACAAAGGAGTAAGGCACTTTTTTCAGGTGGGGCAACAAGGGAGCTAATTTTTTTAATGAGGGGCAAGATGGGTGCTATCTTGTAAATCTAAAGGCAGGCAGGGTGCAGCACCCTTCTGAAACTGCCTGGGGGAAACTCTGGAATCATATAAGCAAAGCTGTATCTAAATCTTCCTGCTTAGCAGTTCTCATACGTTTTCTCCCAGGGTTAAACATGGTGCGCTCAAACATTAACGTAATGGGATCCTTGTTTTTTATTATTGTTGATAATGTAGAATTGGCAATGCAAAACTCTTTTCAGATTTCTGTTTTCGTCCTCCTTTTTCATCAACTGCATTAAGCAGCTTCAGCTTCATTTAAAGCGCAATAGCAGTTTGTTTTCACCCCGATTTCTTGACTGTGCTCATAAAACATAAGCTAATTTACAAAAAGCACGAAATTTTCACCTGAAATTCAGTGGTTTTAACACAAAATTCACCAATTTCAACTTAAACTAACTAGCTCGAAACCTAATTTTTTTCATGTTAAACGATTTTAGTTTCGTGTTAAAAGAACAAAAATGTATTAAATTGCATCGTATACTGTACGTACCACTATATCATTTCGTGTTAACCGATTTTTCATGTTAAGCGGTTTTCGTGTTAAACGTATTTCACTGTATAAAGAAAACATATGCATTTTACATACATATATCTTCTTAAAAATATATAAACAAGAACAGTGGTGTAGTCGTAAAAAAAGCAGAAGGCATACTCTCTAAGCAGAGAGTATACGCTCATGGCAGGGGTATACCCTACGGTGTATATACTATAGCTTTTTTGAGAAACAGAGGGTATACAGTGTTCCTTAAAAAAATCCAGAAGGTATACGGCGTATACCTCCGTATACCCTCTACTACATCTCTGAACAAGAATCTGATTATTTCGATAATAACAAATTCACAAAATTATGACTGTAATTTTCAGAAATGTAAAAGGCTGTTCACAATCTCACAAAAATAGCACTCTGGGAGAAAAGCCTGGGCAGATCTCCGAAGAAGGCCGAATTATCTGTGTAAGCACTAGGCAGTTCCGAAAGAACTGGTGTTTAATGTTTTGAAACTAGTTGTACTGCTCATTGCGCATTTTTTTGCTTCTGCTTTACAAATGGGTATCAGCTGAAATTAGAGGGGTGTATTGTGTTGTGATGTTCCTTATAAGTGATGATAACCAAATGACACTTCGTTCTGCATTTCGTGTTCTATATTGGAATTTTATTTTTGAGCACAAACGTATATGAACACATGTAATCAAATGCTGATTTGAAAACGTTTAACCTTTGCATCGATATTTTCAGTTTTGATTCTCAACTTCATCGATATATAGTTACAATTTCGAAGAAAGTCTTTGTTGTCGCTGGCAATAATACTTTTTCTTTTTCTGAATCTTCATGGGTAGTTTCAGCTCTAAAATTGACACTGAGCTATAGTTGTACAAAGCGAAACGCTTTGAAGTAAATATGTTTGCTTCTGATGGGTATGAGTTAATCAATTTCTTTAAAGCTTTTAATTTTGAACTTCATTTCCGGAAGATTTCGTCTTTAATGAAATTGTGGCTGGGGTTTTTATCAGGGTTGCAAAAAAGCCGGCTAAAATTAA
The DNA here is from genome assembly GCA_963932465.1 of Maratus speciosus. Classification (NCBI taxonomy): domain Eukaryota; kingdom Metazoa; phylum Arthropoda; class Arachnida; order Araneae; family Salticidae; genus Maratus; species Maratus speciosus. Next base: position 319,098,465 of record OZ010798.1, on the reverse strand, counting down.
AAAAAGCCAGGCCAGTGGCTTTTATTGGTTTTAACCGGCTTTTTTTGGCCAAAATTGGCTTTTTTTGGCCATAATTGGCCTTTATACAATAAAGCATTGTAATTATAAACTACACATTTTAAAGTGTTTTTAATTAGTTTTAATGACATTTAATTGATTTAGAGTTTAATAAGTAACCCAATTTCTCAATAATGAGGACATTAATACTGGAATAAAACTTAGATGATTTTGCCAGTGATTTGTATTCAGAATTGCAAATATGTCAGCTAAATTTTAAAAGGGCCATACCAACTGCCAATTTTTTCATTTTTACTGCTTTATAAAATTAAAGAGGACAATGGTTACTTAGTTATATGTTTTATTACTTAATTTTAAGAGCTATTAATATACAAGTCTTATTTTATTTCTAGCAAACATTTAAAATTATACATAATCATATTAATAAAACACCACCATTTCTCACTATTAAAAACATTATGAATAGCATATGCATGAATATGCATAGCAACAAGCTTTTCAAAATTTTATTTTGAGAAATTTTTTTTTTCTTGTTTAAATGCTCTATTTTTTATACACTTATGTACCACTCTCCTCAAATAAAACATCTTTTCTAATTCCTCGTTTCCATTTTGATGTGTTACATTTTGTCATTAAGGCTGTTAAATCCAAAAGGGCAACTTTCTGACATAAGTTTTAATTTATTTTTGTCCAGAAATGCATGAAACTAGCAGATGTTGTTGTTCAGAAACTATGTAATTGCACTGTTTTTTCTGGATTTTTTTGCAAACGCTATAGATTTTTCAGAAAATAGTGTCAAAGTGAGCGTTTTTAACTGAATTTCTGCACAAAAGAAGAAACCACTCAGAAAAGGGTGAAAAAACATGTTTGTCACGTGATCAAAATCTCTTTATAACTCAATAGATAATTGATGGATCAAAAAATGGAAACAGTTCGATTCCAAATCGCTTCCATGGTCAGGCTTTCGAATTTTACATCTTTCCGTTAAAAAATGAATTTGTAAATGTGTCAAAACATTTTGCGCTTGTTGAGCAGAGCAGTTAAGAACAGTTTTAATGAAATATAATCTTTAAAATGTGTAGTAAATGTGGAGCTATATAATATAGAATTTCAAAACACCAGTTCGGAGCCTAACTTATATCCTTTTCAATGTTTATATACATTTTTTTTCAGACATAATGCGTTCACAGTTGTCTTCTAGAAGCTATAAAGACTTATTTATTTGATAAAATTTAATAGAAATCTATTATTTTTTTTAGTAGAAAATATTTATAAGTGTATTAAAAATTAATTGATCCAAATTTAAAACAAATTTACTGTAAACCAACTTTAACACTAGAACGCCCGGAAGGAGTCGATTCGACTCCGACCACATGATTAAATGTCCATTGGAGCCAGAATTTTTTTCATAAAATAAGTTAAATTTAAGTGAAGCAGATTTACGTTAAATATATCAGTTAAATAATTTTAAAAAAAAATTCTGGAATGAAATATTTTTATGAAACTTAAGTAAAATTTTCGGGCGTTCTAGTGTTAAAAAATAAAAACTGACTTTTTTCAATAAAAGCCGGCTTTTTTTAAGTGGTTAAAACCAAGAAAAGCCGGCCGGCTTTTTTTGGACTGGCTAAAAGCCAGCAACCCTCGTTTTTATACTTTAGTATTAATATAGTTTAAAAATATAAATTTTAAGTAGTTTTAGGTTGTTTGCTAGAGGTAAAATACGAACATTATATTTTTAATAGCTAAGATTTTTTTTGAGTAATATCGATTTTTTTTATTTAAATTTCTTAATTAAAATATCTTTTAAATGTGTTCATTTAAAGTATATTTTAAACGCGAATATTTATTTATAAACAACTTTATAAATTCAATTTTATTTAACTTTATTCAACTTTAAAAAATAAATTGTGAGTAATGTAATGAGTAATTTGAATGAATGAGAAAAGTAATTGTTATTTATTTTCAAATTCGAAAACTTTTTTGTCTTTTTTAATTAAATTAGAAATCTTAATTTGTAGAATTTTTGTTTTTTCATTTTTTAAATAAATTCGGATTTATAATTAATAGACCCGGCATGCATGCGTGCTAGGAATGAACGGAATTTCTCCCTCTTTTGTAGACGTTCGGGGATAATTCACGGATAAAAACATGTTTTCTGAGAGCACGGAAATTATTTGTAAAAAATGAGAAATAATTTAGCTTATATAGACGAGTTTTTCTGACAGTGTAGAGATGAATTCATTACATTTTATTTTATATGATAAAAGTTTTGATCAGAGGCACAGAGAGCCAACTTGGACCACATATAATACCATACAATAACATATACGTATAATTACACGTATAATCTATATAATAAAAGCCTAAGTCATGTGACTGTCATCAACAGTTCCGGGTTGACCGCTTCACTTGTTGTATGCCAAGCGGCCAATTTGGTAAATTAACTGATTCGTCTATTTTATGTACCATATTTTTTCACATGCTGATTAATCTTTCCCAATATTTTTTAAAAGATGCGCATGGTATGAGTTTTTGATATTTAACGTAAATTAAGGTGATGAGATGTCCTGATTTTCTGTACATAACACTTATATTGAAGGCAATTTGACACATTTAAAAAAAATTTTAAATGATACATTAGCATAACCTGACCAGGTGGCAGGTGCCCAGCTTAATCCAATTAGTTATCCCCTCAGATTTAGATAAGTCTTAGAATTGAATATTTGAAAATGAGGAAACTTTCTGGTCACCCTATATCCATTGGCTTTTATATGATGTTGGACTAATGAAGTTGGTTAAGTTTGGATTTATAAAACTGTCAACCAATACTTAATGAATATTAAGCAATTTTTATGTTTTTCTCTTGTTTTTTTCTCCCAAATGAGATATTAGCAAGCTGGATAAATGTGTTATACAAGGAATCGGCATACATGAAAAAATACCGTATGTGTATTGTTAATAATGGAAATCAGGGAAGTCTGATAAAAATAGTTAGTGAAATCATGAGAAAATCAGGGAACTTTTTTTTAGAATTTCTGTAGACACCCTGAATCTTATTAATTGCTTGTATAGATAGCATCTCATTTCATTCTAGAAAAAAATCGATTAATAATATTATCATATTCTAGTGTTGGAAAGTGCTTCTTAATCTATATATTATGCATCATTTTTAGATGCTTTCGTTATTATATAAATACGTAGTACCTATAGCCGTCGTCTGGTCTGTCCGTATATAATATCGCAAAAACTACCCAACCGAATGGTTTGAAATTTAATATATATATATAATGGTTGCAGAATTTTGTCGAGTCATTTCAAATTTTATGAAAATCAAATCAAAACTTATAAAGATATTAATACAAATTTTCTTCCTTCTATTAAATCATATCATGCGTAATTAATTCAATGATATGCCATGATAGGTAATGATTCTAGATTGCCATGATGATTATATCTATTTAACATGGAGTCGTATTATTTCCGTATAATTGAATTTAATATATTTGTATTCATGCATTTTTGCATAAGAGAGCAACAGCTATTGCACCACGATCTGAATATTTGTAAAATTAGTTAAAGTGCGAATGCGCCTCATTTGCTACGTTTGACGTACAATTTCCGTCTTGTTCGTTCTTAGTGTTACTGCAATATATTTTTCTGTTTTCAGACGACGATCTGAAGGAATTTTAATTTCCATTATTTTATCCCCTTATTACATCATTATATTTAAATCCCGAGTTTGCATGAAAATCACTGGTCCGCATAATTATCAATCTCCAAACTTTTCATAGGAGAATAGTTTGGACTCGTCCCTTATGTTTAAAACATAAAAAGATGTTATCTTGGTCAAAGCACACAATAATCCTCTTTTATCACCAGTTTTGACATTATTTTGAAATGGCGAATTCATGAATAAATAACTTAGTACGTGGGAAAAACAGTGCTTTGTTTTATAGATTCAGAGCGTATTACGTTTTTTGCATTTCGAATCTTTAAAGGCTCTGATACCTTTTGAAATGTTTCCGCCGGCACTGAAAAGTGATGTGGTTTTGAGTTATCATAATTTTTTAAATAATGTATTGAAATTGCATAAAATACTACATTAAATTTGAGCCGTACTTCAGGCTTTATGAAATGTAGAAATAAACACTTATAACAAGAGATCGACAGAAAATTCGGTTCCTTGTTTTCGGCGAAAATTCGGCCGGGCCGAAATTTGACTAAAACTGTCTCTATTCCAAAAATCTCGTTTCTTCCTTCGGAAATTTTCAACCTCTAATTTGAACTGTATCGGCTCAAATGAGGCACTATTTATTGCTATGAACTTCGCTGTTTACAATTATCAGGCATCACTGACTCAAGACGTGAGTGCAAATTATAAAGCAAACAATGCATAATGACATAACTTTGAAGACGCTTTCCACGTGCTCATTAAAACCTGCAGACTTAACAGTAATGAAAAAAATTTAGTTTGAAACCGCAGAAGTGATTCGGTATTCGGTGGTTCGGCATGTAAACCGAAGATTCGGCTTCAGCCGAATAATTGCGGATAAGTATTTTCTTAGCAATAGAAGAATTCTCTTTTACTTAGAAGTAGAATAGGCTAAACGATGAGTTTCAATATTATGTGCATGAGTTCAGAGTTCGGCTGCACTACAAAAAACAAGTCAAAGGCCATTTTTAATAAAAACTTTTTCCTTCCTAAAATAGTCTACATAGGGGTGAAATCAAAACAACTGTCTACAATTGAGAAAAGAAAAGTAAGGAAGATGGGCATTCCCTTATCATTTAATTTTAATTATATTTCTACATTAGTTTTTTTATTTAAATTTATTTAATGTGTATTTTCTTTAATATACACATCAAATAAGTATATCAGAGTTCATCTCTGTATATCTAAGGTGTATATTAAAGAAAATACACACATCAAACAAATATGCCCCTATATCTATCCTGTAGCTTTTATATAACCATTAAATTAAAATCGCTCAAATTTGTTATCTTCATCATCACAATGTTAAAATATTAATCAAAATATAAATATATATCAATAATTTGACAGAAAATAGTTAAATGTACAAATTGGTGTGATTGATTGAAATTGATATTGTGTTTGAGAAGATTCCTATTCAATATGTTTATAATTAGACAATCAGTAAATCAGCTTAATGACAACATTGTTTCTTTTTATTTGAATGAACTTTTGTTTTTCTGACAATTCTTATCCTTAATAATAGCCTGTATAGTTTAATATTTTCATAGGTTATTTTGGGTATTGACTAGTGATAAAATAATAAAAAATAAGTGATGGGTTAGCGAATTTGTGAGTGGAAAGAAGGCATTAAATTTTTTGGTGTAATTAGATTTAAGAATAAAAAAGTTACTGAATTAAATTATTAAGAATTTAATTTCAATTAAAGTTTATTAAAAAAGCTAATATATGCAAAAATGTGTATTAAAATTTTTTTAAGTATTCGGTTGCCGAATACCGAATATTCGGTATGCACTTTGACCGAAGCTTCGGTATTCGGCAAAATTGCTGCTTCGGTCAATCGCTAGTTTGGAGGTCATTTTAACCTAAGTTTTATGTTCGTTCATACAACCATTCTAAGTTAAGTAATCGTACGGTTTGTGACATACCATGTGAATTTTTTTTATAATATTTTAATTGAATAGTATTTTTACTTTCTTCTATCTTTACAAGAAGAAAGTATTGGATTCGTGAAAATTTTCGACTTCCGGTTTTCGACGGATTTACACGATTTCATGGTTTTTAGAAAATGTCTGTCTGTCACTCTGTCACTCTGTCTGTGAGTCTTTATGTGACAAAAATTTTGTGGGCGCTCTATCTCAAGAACTAATACACAGAATTTCACAAAAGTTATTATTTAGTTAGAGCTTGATATAAACTGGACCTGATTAGTTTTTGGTGAAAATCGCCCTACAGGTGGCGCTGCTATGCGGCATTTTTCACGATTTCTGCAATAGCTATATCTCAAAAACTACTGCACGGATTTTCATAAAACTTCAGATTCAGTTAGTCTAGGATATAGTTTGGTGCTGATTACTTTTTTGTGAAAATCGCCCAACAGGTGGCGCTGCTATGCTGCATTATTCATGATTATCGCAATAGCTCTAACTCAAGAAAAAATGCACGAATTTTCATCAAACTTCAGATTTCGTTAGTCCTTGATATAAATTAGTGCTGTTTAATTTTTGGTGTAAATCGCCCAACAGATGGCGCTGCTGTGCTGCATTTTCACGATTTTCGCAAGAGCTGTATCTTAAGAACTATTGCACGGATTTTCATCAAACTTCAGATTTAGTTAGTCCTTGACATGAATTGACGTGTAAATTAGTGCTGTATAATTTTTGGTGTAAATCGCTCAACAGGTGGCGCTGCTATGCTGTATTTTTTTAGATTTCCGCAATAGCTTTATCTCAAGAACTAACGCTTAGATTTTCAACAAACTTCAGATTCAGGTATACCTTGATATCATTTAGTGCTGTTTATTTTTAGTGTAAATCGCTCAACAGGTGGCGCTGCTATGCTACATTTTTCAGAATTCCCGCTGTAGCTCTATCTCAAAAACTAATGCACGAATTTTCATCAAACTTCAAATTCAGATATACTTTGATATGAATTGGTGCTAAATTCATGTAATTTCTTGTACTGTTTAAATGATTTAATTGACGTGATTTATATAGAAGAAAGTTTTGTGATGGCCACAACATACTAGTTTGTTATATTATAAGTGTTTATTTTTACATGTAAAGCCTTAAATATGGCTTAAATATATTACATAGATTTATGCAGGGTTGGAAAAAAATCATGATTTTTTTAAAAAAATAAAAAAAATCGGATTTTTTAAAAATTTAAATCAATTTTTTTATTTAAATCGGATTTATTTGATTTTTTTAGAATTCTATTTTTAATTATTGTGTTTTTATGTTTTTACAATACATGGAGCAGTTTTTTATAATAAATAACTAAATAACTAAAAAATAATATTTATAATTTATAAAAATAACATAAGAAATAATTATATAATTAAGAAAATACTATATTCTATTTACTGATTGGTACTAAAAATTAAACATCTAGGCTTTAATCTAAAGCCATTCTATTATTTTGTAATTGAATTGTGCACATTAAATAAGAAATAAACTTAAATATGTTGTAAATGAATAGAAAATGGTAAAATTTAAAAAATAAATTAAATATTCATTTAATGCAAGCTATTTATTAAGGGATAAAAATCACAATTAATTCAATATTTTTTAAGCAAATAGAAATAAATCAGGGATTTAATTGTTTAAACAAAAACACTAATTTAGAAGCTTTGTCCACTGCTAATTTATCACGAAGGCTTGAATGAACTAGTCCAAAAGAAGAATATTGTCTTTCTACTCCAGCAGATGAAGCCACGGCAGTTGTTATTTGGTAAATAAATTCAATTTCAATTTCTCTGATTCTCTCTTTACCTCCCATTGCATAAAAGGACTTCCACCAATCATAATCTGTCATAATATCTGAAACTTTTTTCTCAAGCAATGGTAATTTTTGGAATGGGCCATTTTTTGCTTGAAAATGTGCTACAGTGGTGAGAAGATTTGAACATTTTTTTTTTAATGAATGCCAAACCTTCATTATTTTCCTCTACACTAAGTGAAATTTCATTTCGATTTAAAACAGAGGGACTTAACAAAACTCCAGCAAAATGACAGCCATTAATAGCTTGTTCATATCTTGCTTTAAATTTTGTAATTCTATCTTTATCTAATACATTTTCTAACTTTTTACCCAAAATTTTCCATTGATATGTGCATTCGGCAAGGGAACAATCTTCTTTTTGGATTGCATCTAGGGCACAAGCAATGGGTTTCAAAACATCAATCATATACTCTGCATTTCTTTTAATATTTAAGTCCATTACTGTTTTCTTGATATAATCAGAACTTATATTTTATCGGTGCTCTTCACATACTTTTACTATTTTTGACCAATTTTTTATGTATGATTGAAAGCAGTCAACATAAGAATTCCACCTTACATCTACTGGAATAAGTAATGCAGTGCCGCCTTCACTATTGTACCAAGCTTTAGGGAGATGAGTATTTCGGAAATATTTCACTATTTTTATAATATGATCACTGATCGTTTTACTTAGTAGATCTTTGGCCAACAAGTTTAGAACATGAGCAGAACACCCATACGTAGTTACATTATTAAAACCTTTCTCTTCTAATTCATTTCGCATTTTAGCCATGTTGGCAGCATTATCAGTGACGAAACTACGAACTTTGCATTTCAATTTATTTTCTGTTAAAGGAATCATTTTAGTCACAAGTTCAGTCAAATATTCACCTGTGTGTGAAAATCCTGATGTATTAATTGTGGGGCATTATTTACACCCACTTCTTATTTCTCTGCTGACTAATTTCCAACATAAAAAAAAAATGATTTAAATCAAATGATTTTTTTAAAAAAATCAGCTGATTTAAAACTAGATTTAAATCTTGATTTAAATCAGTTGATTTAAATCATGCCAAACCTGGATTTATGTAATTTCAATAAATACTCTTAGAAAGTTGAGACTTAAATGGGTTATTCTCTACAATAGTGCAAAAAGTGTTTCCCAGTCATATAAATGCTCTTAATTTCATTACATTTTTATTTATTTTTATTAGAAGATCTAAACATAGTTTATTAGGGACAGAAAGTAAAATTTAAAAATAAATAAATTTAGTATTTAAAAATGTAATATATATCATGCAAACATCATTCCCTCACCTTTCCCCCACCTGTACTACCCTATTTTATTGCCTATTTCTTTCCGTCCAGAAATAAAAATAATTAAAAATACCCTGAGCAAAATAAAGTTCTTATTTGGTACATTACAAAAAATATTAAAAATATTATTTTTTACTATTATTATATAGTCTACTCAATCAATTATATGTTTCCCCATGTTAGACCATCATTCCCTCACACATTGCTATTATCTCAAATATCTACTACTACAGAGCAGTAGCAGTCTAGCATCTTTCACAGAGAAGAAGCCATTTTGAGCACTTGTCAGTCCAGCAACATAAATTGGTGGTGTAAGATTTTTGTTAATTTTTCAAAAAAAAATTTCAGTCACTATATCTGGAAGCGTTTTTATTAGCAGTCATTCCCACACACAGAATACTCATTTTTTTGCAAATAACAAAACTTTTAATTTTATCATACATTATATAGTAAGTGTTGCTCTTAAAGGAAACAGTTTGGATTTTTTCATAATTTTGCATTTTTTCTCTACAACTAGTAAAAATGTCATATTTCATCATTCCCTCACTTGTCATTCCCTCACATTTTTTTTTTATTTTTTCCACAAATTTTTATTTTATTTTTTTTTTGTTAAGTCAAATTTTTAAAACGATTTCTGCTGCTATTAAAATCTTCAATAATTGACTAATTTCTTACCATTTATTTAATTTTTATGAAAATTTGCAAGTATTGTAGAGAACAACCCAAATATATTATAGAGATATATGCAATTTCAATAAGTATTTAGAAATTTATGAGAACTTGAAACCACATCACATTTCACTGGCGGTGGAAATATTTTAAAAGATGTATGAAACCCATTAAGTAAGATTTTTGCGTCATAATGCTATATTTTCGAACAGTGCCATGCTAGCAGGCGAACATTTATAGGTTTCCCGAGTTCATAAGATCATTACACTAATTCTCCACCATTTGGTTAAACAATTTGTATTTTTACGCTGTGTGGATGATATACCTATAAGCTCGTTGTTTTAAAGTATGTAATTTATTGCAGTTAACCGGAAGGATGTGAAATCGCGTAGGAAGGTGTAATCTTTGAATTATTGGGAAATTTGTGTTTTATTTTACCTAAAATCTATTTTTAAAAGATCTAAAATTACAAAACCAATGTGAAAAAACAATTGTAAAAAACAATTTTCGTATTTATTTTTACTTTTCCTAGTGTAGTCCGACTAATACGTCAAAACCGTCAATTTAAACACACCTTCTTAATTTGCAAAAATGCTTCTCGGGATCTCGAGGATTGGAAAAATAGCAATGCAAAACTAAACTTTCACGATCATCCAACTTTCGTAAATATATTTTCTAAAACATCGAAATGCCTGATATTTTGATATGTATCGGATATTTTCAAAATATTCAATTTACTGCTAAATATTTTCAGACTTAATTTGAAGTAGAAATTAAAAATGACAAAAATATTACTCTTAACATGAAAACTTAATAAAGCACTATTTTTTTTTATTATTAACCATTTGCATAGTTGCCAACTTGTACGGATTGGCCGTACAATGTACGGATTTTGCTCTAAGTGCCCGGTTGTACGGATGAACAGTACGATTGTACGGTTTTGCGCGCCGGAAAAACGATCGCAGAAAAATGCTAATTTCGTCAAAAATCGCGTGATAAGACGCTGATTTCGTCAAAGATCGCGAGAAAAACGCTAATTTCGTCAAAGATCGGGAAAAAATGCTAATTTCGTCAAAGGATCGCGAAAAAAATGCTAATTTTGTCAAAGGATCTCGAAAAAAGTCCTAATTTTTGAAAAAAAACGCGAATTTCGTCAAAGATCGCGGGAAAAAACACTAATTTCTTCAAGGGATTGTGAAAAGTACGCGAATTTCGTCAAAAATCGTGGGGGTGAAACGCAAATTTGTTCAAAGAATCGCGGAATGAACGCGAATTTCGCCAAAGTTCGCGGAAAAAAACGCGAATATCGTCAGAGATCTCGGGGGAAAAAACACGAATTTTATCAAAGATATTTGAAAAAAAGCATTTTGTCAAAGGATCGCGGAAAAAACCCGCATTTCGTTAAAAATCGCGCATAAAAACACTATTTTTGTCGAAGGATCGTGAAAAGATCGAGTGAAAAAACACGAATTTTATGAAAAATCTTTGAAACAAAGCTAATTTCGTCAAAAACGCGGAAAAAAAACGCGAATTTCGTCAAAAGGTCGCGAGAAAAATGCGAATTTCGTCAAAAGACTGCGAGCAAAATGTGTATTCCGTCAAAGATCGCAGAAAAAACGCTAATTTTCTCAAAAGACCACGAAAAAACCGCGAATTTTGTCAAAATATCGCCGAAAAACGCAAATTTCGTCAAAAGATCACGAAAAAAATGCAAATTTCGTCAAAATATCGTGGAAATAACGCAAATTTCGTCAAAATATCGCGGAAAAAACGCAAATTTCGTCAAAAGATCGTGAAAAAAAAACTCAAATTTCGTCAAAAGATCGTGAAAAAAAAAGCAAATTTCGTCAAAGGATCATGAAAAAATGGGAATCTTTCACAAGATCAAGGAAAAAACGCGAATTTCATCAAAGGGCCTCGAAAAAACTCATAATTAGCACCGGCAGGGAATCCCCCCCCCCCCTTTCCTCCCTAATCCCTTGGCTGTAAACTTTCACAAAATTTGCTGTGAATTTCAGAATTTTTTTTTTTTACTTAGAATTTTCCATGCAAAAAAATTTTCTTATGAAATCTCACGTTTTTATTTTGAAAAAAAAAAAAAAAGACTATACATGAATATAGCATAGAAAATGTGTTATGAAATATTTTTTCATTGCATGTGCATATGTTATGCATTTTTAGGCATGTAAGAATACATCATAAAAATTGTAAGGATTTCAAAATTGACATGTTGGCAGGTATGCATTTGGAAAAATGGTTATTGTCCTCTGTCAGAGTAGGAAATCAAAAACATATCTGAAGCGTTTTATTGGTTGAATCCGCATTTTATTCGTTTTCTGATTGGTCTATACAGTAATCTGTATTTTCCCTTTACTTTCAACAGAGATGGATATTTCTGTTGCCACTATGACAAAAAAGTAATAAAAACTACAAAAAAAAAAAAAAAAAAAAAAAAAAAAAAACTCAGAAACAAATTGAGATACAGCTTTCAAACAAATTGCAATTAAAAGTACATTTTTTTTTCTCTATACGACGGTGTAAAAAGTAATATTGTGGGATGTTTAGAAGTTTAACAATGAAATTTCATTTAAAATGGGTCGTCAGATTTCTTGGAAATCTGACGATGGAAAAGCCTTTTCCCGAACAGCCAATGAAATGCTTGGATAATAGGTACGTTTCAGGAAATCTGAAGAGTCGCAGGCGATTTCTGTCGCTTGCAATTTTTACGTGTAATAACACTATTAATGTTTAATTCATGGCGTACGTAATGTATGGTCAACTCCGTGCGATTTTTTATGTCTTAAATTTTAGTCTTTGAAAAAATTATTTTCCAAATGGTCGTTGTAATTTGTTAAATTGCTTTTATATATATATATATATATTTACTTGTAACAAAATGGAAGTTTAACTAATTCAAATAGAAACAATTTTTTGAAAGGTTAAGAAAGTTGCTTTTTAGGTGCGTTCGTAATTCTATAAATACGTAGCACCTATAGTCGTCGTTCAGTCCGTCTGTCCGTCCGCATATAACATAGCAAAAAATACCCAACCGAATGGTCGGAAATTTTAAATATATGATTGTTGCAAAATTTTGTCGAGCCATTTCAAATTTTATGAAAATCGGATGTATAGTTTAATTACAGGGACATTCAAAAGTTTTTCTTTACATTACGGCCAATGGGAAAAAATTATTGCAAGTGCGTTTTAATGATGTTGCAGTCTTCCGAATGGTCTGAAATTTTAAATATATAATTTTTGCAGAATTTTGTCGAGCCATTTCAGATTTTATGAAAATTGGATGTATAGTTTAATTACAGGGACATTCAAAAGTTTTCCGTTACATTACGGGCAATGGGAAAAATATTATTGCAAGTGCATTTTAATGATGTTACAGACTATGCACTTATGACGTGCAAAAAAATATACATTCAGTACAATATGGGGTGCGAAAAATATTTATAAAACTAGTTACAGTACGAACGCACCTCATTTGCCACGTTTGATGAGCAATTTCCTACTTGTTTACATCCATTAAGGGGACAGTTTACCTTTTCAACAATTTTGTTTATTTAAAAAAAATATGGTTCAAATGGTGAACTCGCTGCATTTCAATGTTCAACGATTTGAACATTTTGAGAATAAGTAAACTCTGTCTAAGGCGGAATCGATCGGGAGTTAGAAAATTTTCCGTAGTAGACAATATTCCGACTTAGACAAATTTTACTCTATGTCTATGGATTCGCAGGGACTTGAAAGTCTTTCCAAGTTAGACAGATTTCCGTTTTACACAGAGTCCACCTTACAGAGAGTTTACTGTAATTTTTTTTTAACTGCATATTTAATTAAAATTTTTAAAAATTTTATAAAAAATTTAAATAAAAAAAAATCCCACAACTTTTTTAAAAATTGATATTTTTGCCCAATTTTTTAAAAAAGATTTTTAAATGTGTATTTCACAAAAACTGTGCAAGAATTTTGACATATATCTATAATTTCTTTTACTGATATATATATAGTGTAAAACGATGAAACTTAACATATCTTCATATACTTTTATTTAAAAAAAAATAAATAATAATAAACCTGAAGGCTAACTTCATGCGCAGATTTATCACATATATAATAAGGATTAAAGAATATGTACAAAAATTTTTAAATCTCTGTCTCAAATACAAAAAAAAAAGCCGTAGCATTTTTAAAACCAGTGTGAGAAAAAGTGAAGAAAATATGAACATGAAGAAAAAGCCATTTAAAGTTGTAATTTGTGTGGGTAATTCCGCTCAGTGTATTGACAAAATTTACAATATCTCGCGATATAATTACCATATGGGTAAAAATAAAGTGTCAAAAAATTCACAATTAAACAGGCTTTCATTTAATATTGAAAAAGAAAAATAGATTTTTTGACCAATTTTAAAATAAACTGCCCCTTAAAACCAAAATATATGATTCAGTCTCATGTGTGTCAAGAAAGTTTTATTGTTTTATAGTAAAATTTGTACATAAATTTAATACTATTTTGAACTGATTTAAACGAAAACCAAAGAAGATTCTGTGTACTTTAGAAATATTTTGAGAGCTAAGAAAAAAAGAGACATCTTTTAGGAAGTATACACAAAAAAATAGAAGTTTAAAGTATTAATTTCCCGAGGAGATATTTTAAATATACGAATGCATCCAATGCCCATAGAGTTTACATTAGTGGGGGGAAATCGGAAGCTGAGTGACCATCCCCCTTAAAGCGTAAACCCCTGAAGAATGAAGACGTAGGATGAGGTTTGGAGGGTTGGGTGATTTTACACCCCCCCCCCCCCCACACACACACACACAATCCAACCCTCTTCTTTGGTCACAAATGGGCATCTAGCGTAATAAAGTGATTTTCCGTATAGCTACACTTATGAAACTGTTTGTGTAGCAAGGCGCACCTATGACGGACCCATTAGTGGAATAAAACGCAAAATGAATTTTAGCGAGATGTGTCACTTTTCTTGCGGGTGAGCGATATGTAGTCATTCTATTATTCCGAAGGTGAAAAGTACAATGTATATACAGTCGGACCTCTATTTAACGAAGTCGCTAAATCCCGAAAAAAAGTTCGTTATATGGAAAATTCGTTAAATAGAGAGTCACCTTTTAAAATACTTTAAACTACGTAAAACACATTTTAAGTCCACACTAAATATAATTAAAAAAGTAATTAGTCACACTTTTTTTATAAATTATATCTATTTGTTTTACTTATTTTACCCACCAAAAAGAAATCTGCAAGGGAAATAAGAATGAAACAAAACATTGTCTGGAAATACATTGTATTTTCAGTTAAAAAAATAATTTTACATTAAAATCACGATTTTTTATTATGGTTGACAAGCTGTTTGGAGGAATACCAAATTTTAAAGCAGTATTCTTTTGCTTCATACCTTTATCCACCTGATCAAGAATATTTTTTTTTTCTCCTTGATGCTCAAGCACTTTTGCTTTGACATTTTCCAGCTACAAGAACTGAAATTACCGACACGATTGATCATGATCAACAATCTAGAAAACGGGAAACTATAGTTTAAGGACACGGGGCAGCTCCATTGAGGGTTAAAAGGGGACATTGAATGTTTGTTCGTCTTGGATGGAAAGCAAAGAATCACAACGATTTTACTGCTCTCGGTGAGTTAGGTGCCTGGTAAGACCTGTTCATGGTCATTGATTATCATAAAATGTGTTAAAAGAAAGAATAAGTTTGAAATGTCCAGCAATATTTTAAGAAATAGGGAGAAAAAAAAATTTAGATCCCAAGGAAAAGTTCGTTAAATAGAGAATGCACTTCGCTATTTGGAGGTTATTTTACGAAGAAATTTGCAAAATGTTCTTGGTTCCAAGTAAAAGTTCGCAAAATAGAGGTTCGTTAAATAGAGGTCCGACTGTATATATATATATATATATATATATATATATTTCTTTTTCGCACAGTTATTTATAAATGAAAATAAACATATCTGAACATTGTCTCTTCCTTGAACCATTGAAAAACATGGCCCAAATTTTTTCCGATCTGCATTCATTCATCACACATACGGATGTGTCCCTAGTGCCATTAAAGTTAAGACATCTGCTTTCATGGATTACATGTGGGAATTGATAAGCTGTAGTAAATAATTTCCTCAAATCCCTACTCTTCCTCTTTGAATTCATGTTATCCAGTCTTGAACATTCCCGAAATTCTTTCGTGTGAGCAGCTGTTTTCTTCTTTCGTCTCCACTATCTCTCCGCTAGACTCTGAACATCTGTTCTCACTGCTTGTTTGCTTGTTCTTCCTTGTGTACATTCAGATACTCGCTTTTAAAATATTTGAAAAAATGTCTGTACATTTTACAGTGAATTCATTTGTGACAAAATATCAATATAAACGTAGAATAAAGGCACTCTCAGATTTAAATCTGAGACTTAATCAACATAATGCCAAAACTACGGAAATAGTGTTAAACCTTTCCGCTGTAGTGTGAATATGATTTTATTTTTTATTTTTACTGTACATAATTTTAAAATCTTTCTCGCATAAAATTATATTATTTCTGTCAAAAAATCTGACAGCCCTAAAATTCACCAGTAAAAATTCTTTCATATAAATGTTGCTTAAATCTATCATTTTTTAAATATCAAATATGAAATCTTATCAAAATACGGCCTTAAACCTTATGCAATTTAAGGTATTGTCTCCAATGCATTCAAAAGCACTTATTATTATTATTATTATTAGTATTTTAATAATAATAAAACAAATCTATAAAAGTACACCCATTTCACTATTAACCCTCTCGCTGCATAATTGTTTTATGAAAATAGCTTAAAAAATTGCGTATTTAACCTTTTCGCGAAGAGAAAACGGTCTTTTAAGAATTTTTATTCATTTGTCACCGGTTTTTCAAACCATTTTTTTTTTTTGTCTAATTTAATATGGAAAATGCTCCGATTAAATAAGACAAAATTTACAATAAAAAAATAACTGGTGGGAATAATCAAGGGGGGGGGGGGTAATTAGGCGGAAATAATGAGGAAAATTCGCCCCGAGGAAATCTCGGGTTGCGCAGCGAGATGATTAATATATATTTTATCTAACCCGCCTCCTACCAGACGGGTCCAATGGATCCAACAGGTACATTCAAAATAATTTTTCTCATAAAAAAAGGACTGAAAATTCCGTAAATATGCGACTTGTACTGGAAGGTACATTCAAAGTGATTTTTCTCATGGGAAAACAACAACAACAAAAAAACATGAAAATTCTGTAAATTTATGACATTTTCGGGAATGTTCTCTCTCTAGTAGTAACTGTTTGTAGATCATTCCAGAAAAAGTCACATATTTACAGAATTTTCAGTCTGTTTTTTTATGAGAAAAATAATTTTGAATGCACCTGGTAGGCGGAGGGTAAAACTGCTCAGGAAGGTAAATATGAATGCAACAAGGAAAAGAAACAATCTCTTGAAATCCATATTACTCTTTTCTAAAAATTACTTGTCTTTCTTTTCATATTGAATTATTGTTTTTAATCCATGTTTAATTGTATAAATAATTTTTTTTTCTTTCTCTTTTTGCAGGTGAGTAAAAAATTTTGGATATTTGTTGCATTACTTTTGAGTGAGTATTTTAATTTCTAATCCAGTCAAACGTGCAATTGAATATTTTTTGTCGTTTTCTTTCAGCAGTTTTTGGTGGAGTCATGTGCGAACCACTTTCTTGTTTCTTTTTAAATCTAATGCATTTTGTAATATATCACTTTTTTTTTAACCTGATTAAGACTGAGTTTTATTAAAAATCATATTATATCATTTTTTCAAGTATGGCGCATAATTTGTTTTTGTTACTGTTCATTGCAGTATCATTAGTAGCATTGTTCGCCATTACCCGCGCAGATGAGTATTTTCTCTGTTGAATAGTTTTCACTTATTAAAAAAAAAAAAGTCAAGGCGTGAAATTGTGCACCCATATTTATCGAAAATTTTGAAAAGGCTGTTGTTCAATCAGATGTCAAATTTTCAAAAAATACGCTATTTTGTCCTGGTTTAAAAATATTACCTGGTTACGGAAGATTGAATGATATTGTCACAACCAGTGTCGATCTTCTGTAATCGGGTTGCCATTCATTTTCCGATAACTGGGGGGATTTTTTGGTTCCCAAGACCGCCTTCACTGCTGCTGTGACAGCTAACCTCTTTTTTCGTGATTATTTAAGTAAGACTAATTAAACATTTGAAAATAAGCTTGTATAAAACGGTAAGTAATAATAAAAAAAAAAATGTCGTTGCCTCCCGAACTTTTATAATGTGTGGCAGAAAAGGGTTCTTTTAGACACTGTATGAGAAAATAGCTTTAAATAGGACGTAATTTTCCCCAGCATTTCGCACGTAATAATTTAATTATTTTAAAGTATGCTGTCTTTTTTAATATTCACATGTAAATATATTTTTTAATTAAAAAGTGTTTGGAAATATTTTTTAAGCTTTTAAAAATGTTACAACATTAGGCAAAAAGGGCTATTTTCATGATTGCATCAAATTAGTTTGAAATTTGATTGGACTTTAGAAGCATATTTGGGTTAATACTGAGTTTTGGTAACATTGGTTGCAGGGTTCGGTAATATATATCATGATATAAATCCGATATTTATTTTCAAAATATCGTGTTTGATATTTTCATATATTTCATATTTATGTTCAAAATATCATTGCGTACGGTATTTTTTACATTTTCAGTCAAAACGAAGGGTATAGGAATTTTTCAACTGTTATTGGCAGTGTCGCTCTGTAGGTAAAAACTTTTACATCTGACAGGTTTTTTCAGACAATAATAATTATAATTATTTGGGGAGCAATATTAACTTAGAGGTAATCTTTTCTGTTTTAGGTTTAGTTCAGTTTAAACTGCGCAATAGATTAGGAAATGAAAAAGCAGATAAGCTTGCATTTATATTTTATATTCAAATTTTTAAATAAAAAAATATATATGTTGTATATATATTTTGTATTTAAAATTTTGATGTTTTCATTTTACTTAAATTAAATTTTATTTTAATTAAACTTAAAATTTTCTTTATACTGAATATTGTAGTAGTTTTTTATTTTTTTATTTTATTATAATAATAAAGCAAATTGTTTCTATTTTCAATAAGATGATCTGTAAATTTGTTGTAGCTTGCAAGTGGGGAAAAAAATTAAAACGACCTGTAAGTTATTAAGTTTACATATTAATTGAAACGTGTTTTAATTCTTAATTTATACCTATTAAGTCTGAAAATACTTATAATCAGCAGTAAGTTGACTTTTTTGAAAATGGTCAGATATGGGTCATTCTCCAGAAAGTGTACCTTTTCAACAAAAATATTTTTCAATTTCAAAACCTTGTGTTTCCCCCCCCCCCTTTTTTTTTTCATTTTTATATGAAACTTTTACTTGCTAGAAGTAACCATGAACAATGGTCCTACTTAATTTTAATTAATTTACTCTTAAATTAAAAAAAATATATAACTTTATTCAGGGAGATGAGCTTTAATTCACGGAGGTGAGACTCACTGAGGTGAGGAATCTTCCATAAAAATAAGTTTAATGTATGCTTTTTTTCAAGAAAATAAATTTATTTTTTTTGGTATTACAATTTGCACATGTTAAGCATATTAAAACAGGTAAACTTGTATTTTTACATTGTTTTACATACCTGAAATTCAAGTTAACGGAAGTGAGAGTTCTCAATAACCACACTTGTTTCTTAAAACAAAATCTATCTTCTCTTTTCTCAACTAAAAACTCAGAACTTCTTTATAGCTGTAAGCAAACAAGATGGATGACTTGTATCATGGGAAATAAAATGTGATGCCAGTACTGCCATCTATCAGTGAAAAATGGAATTTTATGTTTGGGTAATGGAGGTGATAATTTATTGTGTGATAGAAGTAATTGTTCTACTAAAACAAACTAAATCATAATATGAAAAATTTAAATATGCTTAAATATTTAGTATTTGAGACACTTGTGGAAGGAATAATAAATATGTAAATATATTTTAAAAATTAAACAAGTTCAACATTAACAGCCACTCCAGGTGTGTGACATGCCACGGATGTGAGAATTCACATACTGTGCACAAAAAATAAAATAAAATAAAATAATAATAATAAATTAAAAATGATTATAAAAATATTGGATACAGATTTAAATGGACAATATTTTATTGCAATTAAAAAATATAGTTAAATGAATAATTCTTTAAAATTTTTACTGTAAAATGCATGTGACGGAAAGGTTACACTTTTTGAAGAATGACCCATACATTCAGAAGTATCGTATACATATCGAAATACCGATTATTGTTTGATATTTCGAAAATATCATGATATTTACGAGCCCTTTTACGTCGATCCTGCTGATTTTTAATGTCGCCATCGTATGTAGTCAATCGTTAAAAATGTTTCTTTAAGTTACATCTGCAGAATTAGACATTAGCCATCTCAGTAATGAAGATTCTGTCTAGACATCGATAATTTCTTTTTTTCTAATAACTGTTCCCGTTGTTTTTACTTCTCATGCACAAGTTAGTTCTTCAAGCATTCCTTACACTACTTAACCCCCCCCCCTCCCCCTCCTGCCTTCTAATGAAATTGTTGTGACACATATATATGTATTTTCGTATTCTTCCTCCGAAAAGTTAAATTGTCAATTGTTTGATACAGTTTAGAATGTAGTTAATTATATTTTCTTAATGGTCCCGATCACGAGGCATTTGCGTGGAGATCATAATTTAAATTGTTCGGCAAGTGTTCATTGAATGAGATAGAATTTGTATTGGAAAGATCGGTCAAGGTAATAAATAGTTGAGTAAAGGATTTATAAAAAGCGAGGCGTAAGCTTCTTGTTATTTTAATTAAGGAGTCCCAGGACTCTTTTAAAGCTTTAAAATTTTCGAAATTTTAATTTTTTTTAGATGTTAAACTCCTATCTTTTCTGAACGTTTTAATATAATTATTTCCTTGAAATTTCCATTAGAACAAAAGCTATGACTTTTAGAATTATACTCGCTCAATAGCTGAAGCGGCGTTTCCGAAACTTCGAGTCATTTTTCTCCAAATGACGTTTTTGGGCATAACGCGCACGATATGTCAGAAACTTATGAATATTTTTCATGAAATTTTCAAAACGTATGTTTGATGTTAGTCTGTATAAACTGAACCTAAAATTTCCTTTTTATTGTTAATATATATATATATATATATATATATATATATATTTAGGTGATTATATTATTGAAATTTTGTAAATTTTGAATTAGCTAAATACAACTTTGTATTAAAAATATAAAAATGCTTTAAATACAAATTTATTTAGGTTCTACAATCTGAAGTATAAGTAGGCACCAAAATTTTCAATCTAGTTGCCAAAATTTTCAATCTAGTAATCCTGCGTGAAATCTGTTATGCCGATTTTCTGCTCGTCAAATGTCTGACAGTTTAGAGCCTCCTGTAAATGCTAATTCTGCATCTTACAATTTTTTAAATATTTGAAATGAAAGAACATGCTTATATCTTTCCTCCTAATTAAAATTGTGTCTTAAGATCAAATACATTTTAAGATATTAAATGTTGAAAATGGTCTTCTTTTTTTTTCTTCCAATTTTAAGAGTCCCGAGACCCCTTAAACTGATCATTGAATGATCAAAAGCAAAATTCATGGTGTCTAGTCACCTGGAAAAGCCAGGGAAATTTTTATGGAATGGGAAATTCAGGAGAAAGTCATGGAAATTTGCCATTTCTGTGGTAAAGTGAGGAAAATTTGAAATTTCTGAAAAAAAGTTAGAGGAATTTTAAACTTCCAAAAAAAAATCCAGGAAATGCTTTCTGATTATAAAACTAAAAAATTGAAATTACAGTGCCAGGGAAATCTAACTTTGTGCTTCAGAAGTACTGTAAGGAGCGTTTTAACCTCTCATGTAATTTCTTTTGTCTACAGTCCTTCCTTGTAAATCAGAAATTTTCAATACCAGCTTCACTATCACTGAATATTTGTACAGTTTTGTAAAATTATTTAGGTTTGCTTATTTATTTTTGTTTGAGAACATTTGTTAGTTTAATTAATTGAATATTTATAATTCTTAAATCTGGATAGTTACAGAGCAGCTACATTTTTTTCTTTCTTTCTTTTTTCTTTTTTTTTTTTTTTTTTTAAATATGTCAAAGCAGTCTGTGATTGATATGAAAAAGAATTTCATTTTGATTTGGAAAAATGGATGAAACCTGGTGCTGAAAAAGTATATGCATGTTAAAAATAGATTCAAGAAAATATAGAAGCGTCAAGCAGTTATTATACAGCTTTTAAGATTTTTTGTATGTAACATCACAAAATCTCTATACCCTGAAAATTCAATCGGAATAGTTTTCATCGTAAGTAACGAGTCCTAAAGACTGACTGTTTTTAAAATTCAATAACTTGCAAATGGTGGCAGCTATTAAAATTCTTACAGGAATGTTATATAAGATGTCAGGAATTTTTTTTTTCTGCGATTACCTGTTTTAGTTCCAAATTGCAGCGATAGATGTAGCGAAACCACCCAACATTGGTGCGAAGGAAGAAGTTTAAATCAGGGTTGGGTTTTTGACGTCAAAAACTGGTTTTTGACATGACAGTGGTAAAAACCGTGTTTTTACCGGTTTATTCCGTCAAAAACCTATCATTTTCGATTTTCCTCAAATTTATAGTGTAAGTCTAGCATACAATACATTTGTAGATTGATTTTTCTTTGTTGTTTTTGTTATTATTATTCACAATTGCTTTGTTAAATTTATTTAAAAGAAGAGCATTTCCTACATGGAAAAAATTTTAAAATACAAGAGTAAAAGGAAAGAACAATATTTGTCACAATCTCCACCAATATAGATTCTACTAATTGCAATGAACATTAATATTAAATGATAATAAAATGTTATTATAATTATTAAATAATATTCAATATACATTTAATAAAATACATTAAAATTATTTTAGAGATGCAAAAATGCTGTTATATGGTGTGACAATAGATGTCAAGTATGGACTGTGGTCAATAAATAAATTTGAATATTTTAAGATATGATATTTTAAAATGCATATCTTATGTATTTCATAAATGCAGTTATGGTGATTTTCATTTTCACTTCAATAAGCAGAATCTTAAAATTTTAAATTAATCAATTTTTTATACAAACCTGTAGGACTTGATTTCAAGAGAAAGCTCTTAGACTTAAATATATTTTACTTCATTTATTACTATTTAGAAATAAAAATAATCAATGAACAATTTGGATTTAACACTTTAAGAAAACTTACATCTGTGAAAATTTCTGAGAAAGCTATTTAGTTTTAAACAGTGTACCACATTCTGCAGAAATTATACATTTTTTAATTTTATACTTATGGGTTATAAAATTTCTTCAAAAAATATAATTTTTATAGAATATGCTAAACAGCTTAAGATTATTGTAGAGATCTTCTAACAGAGATGTATATGTATATTCTAATGCAATTCTTTTTTGTTTTTCTCAGATGGATAAATATACTTTAGAGTCTTTTTGATATTGAATGTTTCATGTGAAACAACTTAATACTAAAGATAGAAGGAAGAAAAATAATGTAAAAAGAAACTACTCCTAAAGAATGGGTTTTTGACATTTTTGACAAAGAGGTTTTTGACATGACGGTAAAAACCATGTTAAAATCCGGTAAAAACCATCATGCGTCAAAAACCTGCCAACTCTGGTTTAAATACATGAAGTGGGTCTCTAAGAACAAGATTGTATTAGTGAATGAGACCCATTCCATATATTTAACCTCTTCCTTACTCCTGAAAAAACTCCTGACATCTTACATAACTCTCCTGCAAGAATTTTTTTAATAGCTGTCACCATTTGCAAGTTACTGAATTTTAAAAACAGTCAGTTCATTTTCAGACACTTGGGCTTCATGGTAAGCATCTTACATATCGCTCATCCATAAGAAAAAGTGATGCAACTAAAAAATAATATATTTCATAAGAGAGGCAAAGCATGTTTTTCCTGTAACAGGAAAACATTCTGTTTTCCTGGTCGCATGTTTTTACTGCAACATAAAATTTTAGCTTTAGCTCTGCGTTCATCTATAAAAAAGTGCACTAAAAGCGTCTGGAAATCAGGGAATTATGGAAAAGTCAAGGAATTTTGTAAAAATTGTCAATGGATAGTTAGTTCGAGTTTTGACCAAATTTAGACTTGCTTTTTTTTTAATTATTATTATTCAGCCTCTGAAGTTTTTTCAGTTCAGATAAACGAAAAATTAAGAATTTATTTTTTTGTAACAGAATTTTATAAAAGAAATACTTTTATTATAGTTAACGAGGTAGAAAGTTCTGTACTAGCAATTAATTTTCTGTATTAATTTTAATTTTTCTTGTATTTGCTGAATTTTTTGGAAGAAGGAACAAATCGACTTACCATTGCTCACATTATTTAGTAGAATTTGATCAGACAAAAAAAAAAAAAATAAAAATAAAATAAAATAAAAAATAAGATTTGCAAATAATGTCTTATGTCATCTGAATATTGAGGAAGTATTTTGCATTGGGATATTTTTCCTCAAAGCTCTTGCCATTCAGAATTTTATTTCATTGTTTATCGACTGTAAAATTGGATTCTCGTCATCCGACGAATAAAATAATGTAATGGTAAAACGAATATTCCTGAAAAAAAAAAAAAAAAAAAAAAATTCTGAAAATGAATTTAAAATACATTTTTTTTACACCTTTAACCGGTGTCGTGAAATTTTTGTGTGCAACTGTGCCATAGCGCTATTTCACCCCCGACTAGTATCATAATTAATAATAATAATAATAACAAGAATTTATGGTATTTTTACCTAACTGTTTTATCAGTTGAATGGATTAGTAATTATATGACTAGTTTTTTTTTTTTTTTTTTTTTTTTTTTTTTTTTTTTTTTTTCACAAATGTAAAAAGCTGTTCGCAATTTCACAAATACAGGACTTTGGAAGAAATGTCTCTAGACAGACACTTGATGCTTTTTTGTGATTAATGAAAAGCATACCCATTTTAGGTCAAGCATAAAATTTTTATACGAGGGCAGTATGATAAGTACCTGGCCTCGGCCAGAGATGGTGCTACTAGAATTTAAAAAATGATTTATTTCGCAAAAGTGATCTTTCACATCAAATCTAGTCATTTGCCAAGTCACTAAGTTGTTTAGTTTGTGAGTGGAAGCCATTTGAATAAAACAACTTTGGTAATATTTGAAAAATGAAAAAATTTGAATATTGAGCAGTAATAAAAAACCTGTTTTTGAAAAGAAAACAATTGATGAGATTAAAGCGCAACGCAGAAAAGTTTATGGGGACTCTGCACCTTCGTTACAAACCATAAAATATTGGACAGCTGAATTCAAACGCGCCGTACAAGCATTTTTGATGAAGAACGTCCAGGTCACCCAACTGAGGTTACGGCATCAGAAACGATTGAAAATATCCATGATATTGTGATAAACGATCAGAGAGTGAAAGTGCACGAGATTGCTGAGACTGTGGGCATCTCAATTGAATGGCTGTAAAAAATTTTAACAACAAATTTGGATATGAAAATCTTTCCGAAAAATGGGTGCCGCAGTTGCTCATTATTGACATTAAACACACTCGTAAGCCAATTTCAAAATAATGTTTGGCGAAATGAAATCCAAATGATTTTTGGCATCGATTCATAACTGTTAACGAAACATGGGTTTATCACTGCACACCAGAAACTAAAGAACAGTCCAAACAGTGGGTTTTTCGTGGCCAACTTGCTCCAAAAAAGGCTAAAGCGACTTTATCTGCAAACAAAGTCATGGCTACAGTAATTTGGGATTCATGCGGCATATTTCTCGTCGATTACCTTGAAAAAGGTAAAACGATTAATGGAGAATATTATTCCAACTTATTGGATAGTTTCAACCATGTTGTGAAAGAAAAACATCCGCATTTGGCGAAGAAAAAAATTCTCTTTCATCAAGACAATGCATGCGTGCACACCTGTGTCATCGCCATGGCAAAATTCTACGAATTAGGATACGAACTGCTTCTGCACCCACCATATTCGCCAGATTTAGCCCCTGCGAATATTTTCTATATCCAAATATGAAAAAACGGCTCGGTGTAAAAAATTTGGCTCTAACGATGAGGTTATTGCTGGAAAAAAAAAAAAAAAAAAAAAAAAAAAAGCCTATTTTGAAGCGTTGGAGAAATCGTATTTTTTAGAGGGGATAGAAAAAATAGAAAAACGTTGGACTAAGTGAATCTAACTAAAAGGAGATTATGCTGAAAAAGAAAGTACATTTTTGACAAAAAATGTGTTTTCCTTGTCAAGGCCAGGTACTTATCATACAGCCCTCGTAAAATGTGATATTATTTTCATTGAAATATGCTTAAATTACATTCATAAGCACAATAAAAAAAAAAAAAAAAAAGAAAAGAAAAGAGGTTTCGTGCATGAAAAATAATATTCTACTTGAGAAATAAAATGCATTCGGTCAATGGTGCGCTAATGCAACATTAAATTTAAAATTAATAATTTTTTAACCATTTGGAAAAATGGTTATTGTCCTCTTCAGGGTAGGAAATCAAAAGCATATCTGAAGGTTTTTATTGGTTTAATCCGCATTTTATTCGTTTTCTGATTGGTCTATACAGTAATCTCTATTTCCCTTTACTTTCAACAGAGGCGGATACTTCTGTTGCCACTATGACAAAAAAGTAATAAAAACTACAAAAAAAAAAAAAAAAAAAAAAAAACTTGGAAACAAATTGAGATACAGCTTTCAAACAAATTGCATTTAAAAGTACATTTTTTTTTCTCTATACGACGGTGTAAAAAGTAATATTGTGGGATGTTTAGAAGTTTATGAATGAAATTTCATTTTAAATTGGTCGTCAGATTTCCCTTTTCCCGAACAGCCAATGAAATGCTTGGATAATACGTAAGTTTCAGGAAATCTTGCAATTTTTGCGTGTAATAACACTATTAATGTTTAATTCATGGCGTACGTAATGTATGATCAACGCCGTGCGATTTTTTATGTCTTAAATTTTAGTCTTTGAAAAAATCATTTTCCAAATGGTCGTTGTAATTTGTTAAATTGCTTTTTTATCTTTTAAATTTTTATAGCATTTGTTTCATTATTATTTTATTTACAGAACTTGCAACTTTAATCCATTATAAAAACGTGTGATTAATCTCAAGTGGAATAATTATATATTTTCAAAAAGCCGAATTTGTCAATAACCGTTTCAATTTTAAAAGACTAGCGTATTTTGAAAATTTCTCAACAGAAAGTGTTTACTCCAGTTGAATTATTGATAGTTTATAGATGTCTCCAGAACCCTTAAAAATAGCAGAAAAATACAATTAGTGAAAAATATTCGTCACAGTGTTAATAAAAAAATATTTATTGAAATGGTGCGTTTACGCACCTTTGGCCGAAAATGGGTTAAACATAAGGTCAGATAAATTGTAAGATATTGTACTTTGGTGGTAAGCTAAAATTTGTCAGCGAAAAAGCAGATTTTCTGGTACTTTTCCAGTATAAGCGGCCTTGGCGGAATAGAAAAAATTATCTTAGCGAGAAAAGGAAATTTGGAAACATATTTTTTATCAACGTATTCAGTGTTTTCACACCACACAACCAACATTTTTCAACTTTTGTACAATTTATTTAATATTAAAAAAAAAAAAAACATTTTATATATTTTTATATTCAAACAGAAGTAAATCGTATATAAAAAGATATGTAGATAATTAAAATATTTAAATACACAATTCACAAGCATAAAAGTTCATTATAGGTTTGTTTTCATAACTGTTTATACCATTTGGCAACAGATCTCAGTTTCTGAAGCCCAAACTACGTCAAGATTTAATATCTATATATATATATATATCCTATACCCCTGTGCTGGAAAAGTATACTGTTCTTTTTTTTTTTTTAATGTTGAATATAAAATTAAGCTAAATTGGTTAAAAGATACGTTGCACCAGAAGATGTTCGGTGTTGTATTTTAATTTTGTACGTGAAGTTACAAAGGAAAAATTATGATTGTCCTTTTTATTAATTAATTATTTAATTTGAAAATATTTAGAACTAGCGAACTTGCCCGGTGTTGCCCGGGTACGTCAAAAAACAGCAGGAATATTGCGAAAAAGTCCTGGAAATCACAATAAAATATCGCGAGAAAATTTTAAATCGCTGCACAAATTTCTAAAAGAGAGAGAGAGAAAAATATATATATATATATATTGTGTTCGAAGATTGCAAGTTGATTCCTTTCACTAATGTGGAAAAATGGTAGCAAATCACTAAAATACACTAAAAATAACATACAAAATTCCCGAAATTCGAAAATTGCTATACGAAGTCCGAATAAACTTTATTGAAATGGGGGCAGAATGTACTTTAGGTCAAAAATGAAATGTCAAAAAATAGCAGCAGATAGCGAAGAAACGTAAAAATCGAATTAAAAATCTCAAAAAGTTCAAAAATCACGAAAGTCAAAATTTACTATAATTGGATAAAAGTTTCAAATCTAATTCCTTCGACCTCCGGGCTCTCTTAAAATTTATGTTTGGGAAAGCATGCTAAGCATTGTTTGATGTTACTTTTATTCGTAATTTAATTTACTTGAATTACCTTAAATACAATTAATATAATCCCTTAACTTAATATTAGTTTTTGTTACATTAAAATAACTCAATTTGTTGATTTTCTCTAAGCAAGTAATCCTTATTGTTTTACAATGAAAGTCTATGGGAATTCGGCGAAATATTAGAAATATCGCCAAGTTGGCGTCACTTTTGGCGACTAAATTTGGTCGCCAAATTTGGCGATATATTGCCAAGTTGGCGACAAACTTGGCGGTATTTAGCGACAGAACTGTGTCCCCCATACAGTAACACCCTTATAGGTATGAAGATGCATTAACTGCTGTTCAATAATCGCATAAAAAAAATCGCTGTACGAATTCCGAATAAACTTTTTTGAAAAGAAAACAAAATTTACTGTATTGGGTTAAAAGAAAGAAACCGTATTCTTTTCACTAATGTGGAAAAATCGCCTCGAAACTTAAAAAAATGCCAAAAATCGGATAAAAAATTAAATAAAAAAAAATCTAATCGAAAATCGGGCTTCGAGGTGCAAAACTTCATATATAGACGTATCTTTCCCCGAAATTTTGTAGCTCTACGTGCAGCGGTCTCTTTAGAACACCGTCGATACACTCACACACAAACTTCTTTCCTTATTATTATAGATAGCAAGCAGTGCTTACAAGTGATTTTTCTTATCTTTGAGCAGATTCAAGTTGGGTATATGAGATAAGAGGTCTGCACGGCTACGGAATTATTTCCAGGCCCGGCCCCGTTAGTATTTTCGCAGTTCACTGCCCTGCCCGTGCTAAAATTACTGAAAACAGGCCCGGCCCGTGCAAAAATGAATGAAAACAGACCCGACTCAATTCTCCAAGAAAATACCGATTTTTCTCAACATGAAATTAAGATTTTTTTTTTTTTTTTTTTAGAATACTGCATGCATATTTATGGGGAAATTTAACAATATAGATTACTATATGCTCGCAAGCCATAGAATGCAGAATAGTATCAGCACCGGCCCACCATGTAGGCCCAGTATATAGAAAAAAAAAATGTAACCCTGATCCCGGTCCGAGTATGCAGAAAAAATTAAGCCCTGATTCAGACACGATGCAAATGCTGCTCTACGCTGGACATGTTATATTTCTGTATCGATGGTAATTTAGCATCGGTTCGAGCATCATACTTATCCCCGAATCAGTCACATACATTGAAAATTTTTCACATTTTATTGGCTTAGTTTGATCCTTGTAAATTTTATATAGGATCGAATTTTTCCATCACCGAATTGTTTCATAGCATCAGCATCGGCCCGCCATGTAGGCCCAGTATGTAGGAAGAAAATGTAACCCTGATCCTGGCCCGGACGCTACATTACAATCCAACAAAACTTGGAAGGGTTTGGCGGCTTGGAGTTGGCAGCTTTTGGCACTTTCGCTTTCGCTGGTGGAGAAAAACCAGTTCTTAGGGAGGAGAAAGGCATTGCAGCTCTTTGTATCGTATGATAGGGTACTGTGTAAATGTATAGTGAAATGATTTGGAAATAGAAAATTACTGTTCTATTCCCAAAACAAATGATAAATTTTACCATTTTTAAGATAATTTATAATTTTGATTTTTTAATGCAAATAAATTACTTCATTTATATAGATTTTCCAAATATTTTCATATTTTATTGTTTTTATTACGCATTGTTATTATTTTTTACTACACCTGTAACACATTTTGCTAAAAATTTCCTAAAATGTTTTAATATTTTGTTTTGTTTACACCATTTCTTTGATTTTCTAAAATAATAAAAATCTTCAAACCGAAATGTAAAGTCCGAATTTTATAAAGAAGTTCTAAAATGGGTTTGGGTGATAAAGCAGATACAATAAATAAATAAAATAAAATAAAAATAAAAATAAAATAAAATAAAATGACTACAGTAATAAAGGTTGATTATTTAGAACTGTTGTTAAAAGTCAAATTTGTCAGGAAAGATATTGTGACCTCATAAATTTAGTATTTATATCGAAAAATGAAATTTATTAATTGCGTTGTAAGAATTTCTGACATTAAAAAAAAAAAAAAAAAAAAAAAAAAAAAACGTTCTGTCAGAGATGGTGGAAAATCCCAAAAAATGTTGCTTTTGAATTTCAATAATAACAGATATTAATTATGTATACAATATTACAATTATGTATAACAATATAATTATGTATGTATAATACATTTTTGTTTAAGGTTTATTCTAAATTAAAATGTATAACTAAATTCCGTATTTTGTGTCATTATTAAATTTCTAATTATTGTAGATTAACAATTTTTTAATTATATTCGGGCCCATGAATGACGGTTTTCTTGGAGAAAATAAATTTTATAGTGAAATAATTTAAACAATAATGATTAATATATTATAAGTTAAAATTGAAATATCACTACAAAATTAAAATCAACATTTGAGATAATCTGATAGAGTAGGGACAATATAACTTTTTGTAACTAGAAAACATAATTCTTGCATTCACGAAAGAAAAGGATAGCTTTTTTTTGCTTCATAAATGAGATTGTAAATTCGACAACTTAAGAGACAGAAAAATAAAATATTTTAATTCTATGATGAATATATTTAATATCACTGTATTTAGAGTTTATTCTTTCATGACATACAACGTTTAACATTGAAAGAAAATGTTATTGAAGCACTGCCGTCATTACGTTTTCTGAAATATTTGTGTTTCTTTATTTACTTTTTATAATAACAGAATTAATTTTATTCAAAATATTAAGATTTCTTAAAATGAAATATATCTAATGATTGATTACATAAGGTTACGTGAGGCAACTGGGCCATGATTTTACAATGTGACTCTGGAGATTCTGGCAATTCAGCTTCAAAAGGCTAATATTCATTTGAATTAAAGTCTGAACTTTTGTGAATGTGTTCAGTTAGGTTCCCCCTATCAGGCAGAAATGTTCAAAATTACATTTTAATATCTAAAAATAAAATATATATTTCATCTTTCTTCCCACATGGGCCCAGTTGCCCCATTTAAATGGGGAAGTGGACCAGGAGGGTCTATGTTCCATACGCGCTTGTATTTTTTAATAAAATGTAAACAACTAAACAAAATTTAAACCAGGCAGATCATGTACATTATATATCAACTAAAGGGCGTTGTAAGGGAAACCTTTACTGTCAATGTGTCGAAAAAAGCACTAAAAGTGAAAATATTAGATTTATTTATTCTAAAAACTTAAATATTAAGTAGGTACTTATGTACTTCAGTATAGTTAATAAGTATAAAAGTTGCATGGGTATTTTATACTTATGTACTTTATTATAGGTAATAAGTATAAAAGTTGCATGGGTATTTTACGGGAAAAAAATAACAAGATAAATTCTATGAACGAACGGCTACGTAAGTACTTAAGTATCTCATACTCTTTTTTATTTACCACAATGGAAGTTCGATATGTCCAATAAACCTGTGGAGAATGTAACCATATTTTTTATGTAGAATAGAACTACTTTTTTATTCGTTTCGATAATTTTCTAATAATCTCACTTTGCTTTAGGTACGCCTCTTCATCTGTATCGTAAAATTTCGAGCTATAGCTATCACACTTAAGAAATTTGGTTTGATACCCCCAACATGCTTTTTTTTAAATTTTACTATGTAATTTTACTAAGTTATTATGTAATTTTCTTTATTGCAAGCAAAAATACAATGGAGAAATTAATTTCCTATGGTAAGAGAAACTCAAAAAGATATTTATAACTGTCGGGGAAACTGGATCTTATAGAGCCAAGTTACCCCTGATACATGTCCCAGTTACCCCATTTTTAAAAAAATTATGGGGTAACTGAAATTCCGGCCTTACATTTGAAACACGAAGTAAATATATATAGATACCTAATAATGTTAATGCATTTATGTGTCTAATCTTTAAATAAAAAGATTGTTTAATGAAAGTACTTACCGTATTTTAAGAAAAAGCCGAGGAAGTTCAACCAAATGAACATTGTTTTTAAAAAAAGAAACCTAAATTTTCGGCAACTTATCACAACAAAGGCAGAGTTATGATTGAGTTGACATACGTTGTTTTAAGAAGTAGAGGGGTGGGGGGGGGGGGGGGGGGTTAAATGTTGACAAAAGCCAAAACTTAAAAAACATCAACGGTTTTTAAAAAAAATAATCTACGGCCCAGTTACCTCGTGGGTCCAGTTACACCAGCTTACCTTACTCTTTTTAAACTCGTTTCACGTATGAATCTCTAAATAAATGGAATTTTTAAAAAATGTCTTTTAATTAATTAAGAATTAAAAAAATGAGCTTTGGATATTCAGCTTGCAATGAGCATTTAGCAATAATTTAAATATTGTTGCCTTATGTATTATAGAGCTTAGCTGATAAATGGAGTTAAGAATAATAATAACAACATTTATAAAAAATGTTTAATATTACTTTTAGATGCTCCTTAAATGTTATTATTTCTTTTAAAAAACAACTTTGAAAATTCGCCAGCGTTAACATATATATTGTGGCTGTTTTTTTATTTCCACTTTACTTATAAAAGAACAAATGTGTTTTTTTATTTAAACTAAATTAGCAAAACATTTTCTCGTAATTTTTTAACAAATCATTAATGAACATGCAATCATAAAAACAAATGACAGCACAGCATGAAATTTTACAGGGTAATCATCTTGTCTATTTTTTTTTTTTTTTTTTTAACGTGAAATATATAGCTATAATATAGGACATATAACAGGTCTCTAGCTCTTAGATAGTGTAGACGATTTTCATAAACCTTGTAAATAACTTTTATACATTAAAATAACCTATTTCACAAGTGTTTTAATTTTTAATTAAGACATTAGCGATCATATGTTACTTGTGGAACTTTATTGTTTTAGCATATTTTTTTTTCCGAAAGTTAACCGCGTTCCTTTCTTCACATCACCCTCTTCCACGAACAATAAGATGAGTTGAAACTGATCTTCCCGAGGATCTTCCCCCGTGTAAACAAATGGGTTACTGGAGAAACGATAGAAAGTGAAGATTTTAGCGCTCTTGGCTCATTGCGTTTTATCTCGCCAAACCCTTCTAGTTTTGTTGGATTGTAATCTCGCGGCCCGGACCGAGTATGTAGAAAAAATTAAGCTCTGATTCAGACACGATGCAACTGCTGCTTTACGCTGGACGTGTTATATTTCTGTTCCGATGGTAATCTAGCATCGGTTCGAGCATCATAGTTATCCTGGTCTCAGTCACATACATTGAAAAATGTTCACATTTTATTGGCTTAGTTTGATCCTTGCAATTTTTATATAGGACCGAATTTTTTCATCGGCCCGTTAAAAAATTTGTCTTTAATCTGCCGGCTCGGCCCGCTGGAAAATTTCCCTTCATTTTGCCGTGCCGGATACGGGCCTCGGACCAATCCCTTATCCTTGCAGACCTCTAATATGAGAGTAGGGATGCACCGAATATTCGGTATCTATTCGGTATTCGGCCTATTCAGCCATGTTACCGAATATTCGGTTTGGACGAATATCAAACTATTCGGTATGCCGAATATTCGGCTTGGCCGAATAGCAAATTATTCGGCATGCCGAATATTCGGTTTGGCCGAATATCGAAATATTCGGCCGAACCGAATACTTAAAAAAAACTTTTAAAACATTTTTTTTAAAACCTTATACAACTTCTACGTTTAACAGTCAACTTATAAAGATATTCAGAATAATTAGAAACAGAATCATATTTAAATAAAAGAGAATGTTTTTACATTATTTATTTGCTGTTTGTTAAGTATTATTCAAGAAAATTAACCAATCATGAGGATTTTCATAGGAATTAATTATGTACAAATGCAAGTTCCTCAACATTGTCCAGTAAATAATCTGTTTCTTGCTAAGATTTTAAGAACAACGTTTACAATCTCTGAAAATGATTGCCCACTCCAGACACCAATCTAGGATGCATTTAAAAACTTCCTTGCTTAATCAAAGGGAGTAGAACAGTTATTCTTGCTAAGTTGTCACCATATAAAATTTGAATCGATCGTATTATTTATTTACTTTTACTTTAGTCTCTTCCTGTCAAGCAAATATATGATCCTGTATAATTCTTCTTCCAATTTTTTCACAATTTCTCTTTCATTTAAAATTTTTTTTTTAGAATTTAAGAAAATTTTATTCATTTGTTTTAATTCTCAGAAGAAGTCATGAAATTTAAAATTTTATTAATTAACCCTTTGTTGCATACTGTCCACTACAGTGGACAAAATTGGCAATTTTTTCCTATCCAACCTATTTCATTCACAGTTCCTATTTATAGCTTATGCTGTTTTTTGACATTCATGCTTTCAGGGAAAAAAATTGAAATGGCCCTGCGAGACGGTTAACTTACTTCTTGAGATAGAATTAATATTGACGTCCCATCAGAAAGCCGGCAAGTTGTTCAGCATAAACTAAAATGTCTCTAAACCTATAATAATATAATTTAA
Source organism: Maratus speciosus (assembly GCA_963932465.1). Classification (NCBI taxonomy): domain Eukaryota; kingdom Metazoa; phylum Arthropoda; class Arachnida; order Araneae; family Salticidae; genus Maratus; species Maratus speciosus. The sequence goes on along the minus strand of OZ010798.1, from coordinate 319,063,808 downwards.
ATGATACTTTGTTCATTAATTATTGTTTTTAAATGTCTTGGCTTTTAGACAATTGAAAAAGAAGTATAAAAAAAATTTTTTTTGTTTATTTTATGGAAGTTTTTACATTATATCCACTATGGTGGACGCCATGCACAGCATCGACGTTATGACATTTTACTCTGTCAACTGAAGTGGACGTCATGAATGTAAACAGTGAAAATTTTAAAATATAAATTTGACGTGTTTTTGTGATTTTAATAGTATGCAGGCATATTTTATATAAATTTTCATCTCTTTCACATTTTTAAAGTTATAATTGATTGATTTCATTTATTTATGCAGTTTATTAGTTAAAAAAAAATCGCATATGTGAAATAGGTTTTTGATATAGGAAATTGTTTGAAATAGGTCTGTATGACAATATTGAAAAACAATAACATAACAATAAACAATTTTAAAATTGATATCTACAAAACATTTAAAAAATATATTTTATTAATTGGAATGGACCAGACAGCTCTAATTGAAGATTATAACCAAAATATAGGAGGAGTAGATAAATGTAACATGTTATGTACATTATATAGAACTAACCTGAAAACCAAGAAGTAGTATAAAAGAATTATATTCCATTTAATTGATGTAACTGCTGTCATTGCGTGGCTTTTATATAGAAGCTTGTTTCCAAATTGCGACATACAATTTGGAAAATTTAAACTGACTGTAGCAAGCGGACTCATTCAATCAGTGACGCGACAATCTGGTGGCATTTGATTCCAGAATCTACAGAATATGGAAGACAAAGCAACTAAAACAATTGCCAGTAATAGCAAATTCTGTACACAAGGACACCAGATATGACAAGATGGAACACTTTCCCTGTCAAACATACCAAAGTGCACAACAATGCAAGATGGAACTATGTAAAAGAAAGTCAACATATTCATGCGTAAAATGTAAAATTTACCTTTGCATCGATGCATAAATGGACCGTTTTCACAAATTTCACCATCAATGAATATTTTCTCAATTTTAACCATAAATATTTTTAGGATATGATAATATTCAAGAAGAAAACTAACATAAATCTTATTTTTCTGACAGCACTACATTTCAATTCTGTGTTCATAGTGTCCACTATAGTGGACAAGCTGTAACTCAAATAATAAAAAAATATTTCACATAAAATCATTTTTTTCACATTCAGCATGATCCTTTTAGTGGAAAAATACTAAATTTAACGTTGGGGATTTACCAGTTTTAGAGTATGCAACAAAGGGTTAAAAGTTTTTTTATAACTATCCTCTTCTTAAATAACTCAAAGCGGATTTTTTTTAGCATAAAGTGTACTTAAAAAAAGCTCTTGTTTATTAGAATAAAAGTTTCTGTATTAAATATTATGTAAAATTGTTTTAAAATTCAACATTTTAATGCCTTTAAACTTTGAAATATAAAAGTATTCGACAAGCCGAATATTCGGTATTCGACAAGCCGAATATTCGGTATTCGGCTGAATAGTTACTATTTGGCCTAGAAGTTACTATTCGGCAGGCCGAATATTCGGTATTTGACCTAGAAGTTACTATTCGGCTAGCCGAATATTCGGTATTCGGTTCGCCTGTTGGCCGAATATTCGGTATTCGACCAAAATTACTATACGGTACATCCCTATATGAGAGTCGATCTCCCCTCCCTTTCTCCACTTAATCAAAGACAAATTCAAGAATCAATGTATTTTCTTTTACGAAAATACCCACCAATACTGGAAAATGCTTAATTGATAGGCAAAAAAGCTTGATTTTCATCTACAAGTCTTCTACGGATCATTCCTTTTTCAACTTTCCCACTGTAAAGATTCACTATGACAATTCATGCGTAAAATGATTTATCGGCATTTTTTCATTCATCGTAAAAACATTTTCATTCATCGGGATTTTATAATGACTTTTTGTCGGTTTATTAATTTTTTACTTTTCCTGCATTGCAAATTCACAAAAATAATTCATGCTTAAAATAGTGCATCGGCATTCAGCAATTTTTCTTTCATTATGTAACATTTCACTAGAATATTTTACGATAATCTCCTGAAAAATTTGGAGGAAAAAAAAAAAGATTTCGGAGTACGAACCGCTTACGGGATAGATCATTATCACATGTTTTGATATAGGCCTTATGTGAGAGGCCATGATCTTTAATATCAGTACTAGCGGATTGAAATGTCCATGAAAAATTTAGTCATTAAAATTTTCTTCATAGATTTACATATTTTGTAATGTCGTGTCAGTTTGACTATTTTTGAAAAAAATGTCAACCTGTCGCACAAATTTTGTAGCCCCTCATCTCAAGAATTAACACTAGAACGCCCGGAAATTTTACCCAAGCTTCAGAAAAATATTTCACACCAGAATTTTTATTTAAAATTATTTAACTGATTTATTTAACGTATTTTTACGTGGTTTAAATTTAACTTATTTTATGAAAAAATTTCTGCCTCCAATTGGGATTTAATCATTTGGTCGGAGTCGATTCGACTCCTTCTGGCCGTTCTAGTGTTAATGAATGGAATTTCACCAAACTTCATATTTAGTTAGGCAGTAACGTAAATTTTTGCTGATTAGCTCTTGGTATGCATCGATCGATAGCTGCTATAGCCTGTTTTTCACGGCGTCTATGGGTTAAGTAAGATGCTTATTAGATGCATTCGTAATTATGTAAATACGTAGCACCTATAGTCGTCGTCTGGACCGTTCCGTCTGTCTGTCCGCATATAACAGCGCGAAACTACCCAACCGAATGGTTCGAAATTTCATATTAATTTATTCCTTTTCTTTATTTTGTTTTGTATTCACTCAGTACTTATTAAGTTTATTCCTATTTTTTCATTCGTTTAACTAAAAGTTAATCTAAGTCTTTTCTTGATTTCTTCAATCATTTTCATTCCTTTTATTTTTTTTTGGGGGGGGGCTTAAGATGGCAACACTAAACATTATTGTTATTAATCCAGTTCCAATTTACATTTTTCCTTTCTTACACCAGATGGCAGCACAGTTATGGATTTCACTCAGATGCTCAACTGTAGATCACATGTTAAAATAGTCTTAACTCTGTTTTCCATGCTGATATGCAGTAGTTTTGACTCTTAGTATGTCATTCAGGTATTGCGCTCTAATAATTTTTAATATCCTGTATGAGGTGTATCTTTCTTTGGATCTCTTAGCTTTTTATTATCTATTTTCTGTAATGTTTGCATTATAAGGAGCTAAATTTTGTCATTTTAGGCTTAATGCCGACAAAATTGGATGAAATAACGCATCTTCTATGATGAACTCACAAGCTCCTCTGACGATTCTGTGAGTCATTCATAGTTTTCTTATTTTACATACTGGTTTCCGATGTTCATTTCTAAATCATCTTTAGAACTTTATCAATTTCTTCATATATTTGTGATTTCAAATTTATTATATATATATAACCATTAAATAAACATTACCGACCACCAACAAAAACTGTGAAATTATGAATAAAATGACATTAACAAATACAGTTCCCCTCAACAACATAGATTCCAAAAAACATAGTACAAAACAGCAGAAGTTGAATATGGAAATTTGTAGAAATAATTTTTGCAGAATTTTGTCGAGTCATTTCAAATTTTATGAAAATCGAATCAAAACTTATAAAAGTTTCCTTTATTCTATTAAGTCCTATCATACGTAATTAATCCAATGATACCTCATGATAGGTAATAATTTTAAGTTGTTGTGATGATGATGTCCTATTTAAAATGGAGTCCTTCCGTATTGCCGAATTTAATATATAGAATAGTAATAAATTTTGTATTCATGCATTTTTGCATAAGAGTGCAACAGCTATTGCACCAAGATCTGAATATTTATAAAACCAGTTATAGTACGAACGCACCCCATTTGCCACGTTTGACGTACAATTTCTGACTTGTTATTAATGTTCTGCTGTGATATGCTTTTTGCGAGGAATATTGTAGCTGTTTCTCAGTTTTTGTGTGATATAAATGCTTCAAATTTCTTAAAAGTATATATATTGATCTAACTTTGAATTGGAATTACCAACAAGATTAGCTGTTTTATTGTGCTTGATATTGCTCGCTGATCACTGCAACTCCCAGTTAAATGAAGATTCATAAAAAAAAAAAAAAAAAAAAAAAAAGCAGCCCTTGCTGTTCGCTTAACCCTTTGGGGACGAGCGACCTGTACACGTGCTACATAAGGTGGTCAGAATCCTTGATTATTCTCACCAGTAAATTTTACCTTATTTAACTCGATCATTTTCCCGATTTAATTAGGCAAAAATTTCTGTTTTGAAGAACCGGTGATAAAAGATTAAAAATTCTGTAAATTCTGTAAAAGACGCTCGTCCCTAAGGAATTAAAGGAAGTCCTTTAGAATTTTAATTAAATTTGTGTCTTAAAAGGACTCGGTGGTGAAGTTGATCTTCTTACAGGAAGTGAAGGTGTGTGGGATTAAAATGCACTGTAACAGCGGTTTTGAGGGATTAATCATGGGGAATAGTAATTACTCTAAGGAACGTAAACTTCTCTGTTGGTCAGGAATTTTTGAAATTCTTTAATATTGTTGACAGTAACACGTAGTTTTAATAACATGTACCATATAATTCATTAAAAAAAAAAAAAAAAAAAAAAGTAATTTAGAATTGAGATGATTGTTTCAAAGTAAATGTTTTATGTTTGACTCCAAAAACTTTATGTGGGTATTATAATTTTCTTAATAAATTTAACGATAGAGAATTACTCGGATTCTATTAGATGTATTAATATTATGTTTGCCTAAGGCCGAGGTTATATGTAAGGTTCTTATTTATTAATCATTTATGTACTGAATTATGAATTCGTGAACATTTTATCTTCTAAAGCATTTTTCGTGAATTTTTGAAACTACATTTGAAGATTTACATTGTCATTTAATAAATTTTAGAAGGATTGAAGAATTTAGAAGGATTAATTAAATTTGAATTTATAGGGAGTTTGTGCAACATTTATAACCCCACTCAAATCTTTTATTTTAAATATTTTTCTCAGTATTTTGTTGAATTAGGAAATGTACAAATATAATGTTCTTACAATAGAAATAGAAATATAGAAACATTTTCGAATTGAACACCCCCCCCCCCCCCCCGCCCAAGCCTCAAGAAAGCTGAAAAGATGCAAAGGCAAAAGAAATTATCCTTTTAAAAATATTTTTGTTTTGTGTAACCAATAATGCTTTTGGAACAAGATAAAGTAATGCATCTGTAACTCATTCTAAACTGTATTACTACTAATCGATGTATTAAATGAATTTTATGACAAGTTATTTTAATGGTACTTATAAGCACCGTTTGTAGATAAAGGGTTAAGATGTTTTCTATATACGAGTACGAGAGTTTCAAAACTCATCTTATCCAAAATTTTAAAAAATCAAGTTTTCTCTATTAATCTAGTCTAAATCATTAATCTATTCTAAATCATCTCTATTAATCTATTCTAATGCATAGAAAAAAATATTACAATGCGGGGAAGAAAAAAAAAAAAAAAAAAAAATATATATATATATATATATATATACCAGTTTTATGAAGTATTTCTGGCATTGTAAAATTAGCCCCAAAATTAGATTTTCTGTATAAGTAGAGTTTTGAAACTCACGTCCATGTATAGTATACTAGGTAACTGTTACAATAATATTTATGTAAAATATTATTGCATGACAGTTTTGCATTAATCAGAGATTCGGTCATTTTGTTGTATGACCTTGTTAGCTATTTTTTTTTAAAGGTATTATTATTATTATTTTTATACTTTCGTGGGATTTAAAACCTAACGTAAGTTAACCACTTCAGACTTAATTTCGCTTTTAAAGGGCTATATACCAGGCTGTGCGGTGTAAAATGTCTGAGTCATAAATCATTTCATAACTTCTGTGATATAATAGTAAAGAATTTAAGCTCGTTAAAGGATTTACAACATTATTACAATTAGGGATTGACCGAAGCAGCAATTTTGCCGGATACCGAAGCTTCGGTATTCGGCAAACGAATACTTGAAACTTTTTAATACGCATTTTTGCATATATTAGCTTTTTTAATAAGCTTTAATTGCAATTAAATTCTCAATAATTTAATTCAGTTACATTTTTAAAATCTAATTACACAAAAAAATTTAATGACTTCTTTCCATTCGCAAATTCATTAACCCATCACTTATTTTTTATTATTTTATCACTAGTCAATACCCCAAAATAACCTATGAAAATATTATACTATACAGGGTATTATTAAGGATAAGGATTGTCAGAAAACAAAAGTTCATTCAAATAATAAGAAACAGTGTTGTCATTAAGCTGATTTACTGATTGTCTAAGTCTAATTATAAACATATTGAATAGGAATGTTCTCAAAATACAAAAAGTATTATATCAATTTGTACATTTAACTATTTTCTGTCAAATTATTGATAGAATATTTATATTTTGATTAATATTTTAACATTGCGGTGGTGAAGATAAGAAATTTGAGTGATTTTGATATAATGGTTATAAAAGCTATACGATAGGCATAGGAGTATACTTATTTGATGTGTGTATTTTCTTTAATATACACCTTAGATATCCAGATATGAACTCTGATATACTTATTTGATGTGTATATTAAAGAAAATACACATTAAATAAATTTAAATGAAAAAAAAAAACAAACTAATGTAGAAGTAAATAAAATTAAATGGTAAGGGAAAGATGCGCATCTTCCTTACCTTTTTTCCCTCTGTTGTAGACAGTTGTTTTGATTTTGCACCTATGTAGATTATTTTAGGAACGAAAAAGTTTTTTTTAAATAAAAAATGGTCTTTGACTTGTTTTTTGTAGTGCAGCTGAACTCTGAACTCATGCACATAATATTGAAACTCATTGTTTAGCATATTCCACTGCTAAGTAAAAGAGAATTCTTCTACTTCTAAGAAAATAATTATATGCAATTATTCGGCTAAATACTTAAAAGTATTCGGCCGAAGCCGAATATTCGGTTTACATGCTGAACCACTGAATGCCGAATCAACTATTCGGTATTCGGTCAATCCCTAATCACAATACGTATAAGATAATATATATAACTTGCACATCATATATTTACACTGATATATATACATACAGTATACAGTAAATTCTGTCTAAGGCGGACTCTGTATAAGCCGGAAATCTGTCTACCGCGGAAAATTTTTCAAGTCCCGGCGAACCCATAGAAAATTACATTAATTCATGCTGCATAAGGCGGAATCTGTCTAACGCGGAAACGGAAAGACTTTTAAGGTCCCACCGAAACCAAAATTTTGCATAAGGCGGAAAAAAGGAAAATTTAAAAATGAAAGGCATTTTGTTTATTAAACTTTAAAACTGATAAGTCAAATACTCAATGTCGTGCATGTTTGTTAAATCCCGTAAAACTTTGAAAAAGTTAATTCAAAACGACAGAAACTGTTTAAATTTTAAGGAATTTATGCTTGTGCCATTTTTTCATATTCAAAATTACATTTAAAAGTTAATATTTCTAGTAGAATGAACATTTATAAAAATATATATTTTCGAAAGTGCAATGTATTATACTTTTTAAGGATGTACTGAAATTCAAAGTTATAGCGTTCTGTCTCATTCTCGAAGTTTATTGGGGGGAGGGGGGGGATTGTTAGTTTTTTTTGTGTGTGTGTGTGTGTAAACTTCCAATTCGCATGTATTACAGCAGTACTAAGTTATTGAATAGCGTTTCTCATTTATCTATAAAGACAAAAGATCTTACCGAATTTCAGTTTTCAACCGATTTTCGAGTCAGGAAAATCAAAAAATCAAAAATCATCAAATTCGAGGGATTTTTTTTTTTTTTAGGGGGGGGGGGGGAGCTTTTTTGCATAAGCCGGAATATTGTCTACCACGGAAAATTTTCTCAGTCCCGATCGATTCCGTCTTAGACAGAGTTTACTGTATATCTAAAATTTAGGAATTTATTTTAAAACAGAGGTAATTTTTCACGATATTTTTAACAGTGATGGTCGAAGGCTTATTTTCTTTCTTATAATGACGCAAGATGTGTAGTGAACGTATTGGTGTACGCAATGGTAGCTGATTACTGAAATGACAGGACGTACGCAGCATACGTCCTGGGAGTGAAGAGGTTAATAATGTTTTATGCTGCTGTTGCTTTTGTGTTATATTTTTCAGCATTTTACTTAAAAAAAATATTAAAATAAGTGGGGATTGTTTTTCTCGTGGCTTATACTTTTATTATTTTATATTTCTCCGTGTATTTTTCTCTTTTTTGGAAGTTAGTCATTTTCAGTTTTCAATAAGACTCAACCCCACTTCAGAAGCCCTGAAATTTAAGGTTTTTTCGAGATTCATTTTAATGCGAAATATTTATTAAATATTGAATTACGTGGTCATACGTAGTCATCATTTTCATTTTTGAACAAGTCATTATTGTGTCAATATTGACTTGCCCGGAAGTTCATTATTTTCATTTTTGATCAAGTCATTATTGTGCCAATATTGCTTCTAAAGCCTTTTATTTTTGATTAAGCCATTATTGCACCAATATTCATTTAAAGCCTAATCAGGCTGTAAAGAAACTCTTTCTTTAAGCCATTATTTCGCGCTTCTGGTATCTGTAATCTTAATGCAATTTAGCCTGCTGTTAATTTGGATGATCAGAAGTAATTACATTCTTTAATTTATCAAATGTCGGAGGATTTATCGTTTGCGTGTTACAAGAAGGGTATGGCTGCTATATTTTCCAAAGAGATTTGACATGCAGCGTTGTCAAAATATAATGAATAATTTATTTTCCAAAAAACAATTGTTTGTTTGTGTATGCTTGCTATTTAGCCCTTAGTGCTTTTCAAATCTTAAATGCTGTGCCGGCTATAACTACAGCCAGAACACAATTAAAATGTAGAATTTATTTTTCTTCTTATTATCGTTTCTCGATAAATATCTTGACCGATACTCGTTTGTCATATGGTAAGTATTTTAATTGTATTCCATTGCTAATACTTTAATTTATTATGCATTATTTACGATATTTATTGATATTTTTCATGCTTCTATGCCGTTCAAATAACTGACACATTAAAAAAAAAATAAAGGAATTTTTAATTAGTAAAAATATAAATAAAAACGCGATTCATTGTGCTAATTTACACATCGTTATACTATTATTATTTAAAGTAGACAGACCTATTATGGTGACGCCGTTTTTAAAAGATTTATAATATTTTTACTAACGAAGCCCCAAATTTCTTTGTCATCTGTTATTGCTTAGTGTTAGAAAGGTATGATTAACTTAACCCTTTGTATCACCGCGTTGCATATCTGCAACATACCCCAAAATCAAATCCTATTTTTTCGCTTCAATTCTACGAAAATTGCGCTTTTCCGCGATATTTTGATGAAGTTTGCGCTATTTTTGCGATCCTTTGACGAAAATCGGCTTTTTTCCGCGATTTTTTGACGAAATTCGCTATTTTTTCACGATTTGTTGATGAAATACGCTATTTTTTCGCGGCAATTTTACGAAAATCGTGTTTTTTCTGCGATATTTTGATGAAATTTGCGCTATTTTTTTGCGATCCTTTGACGAAAATCGGCTTTTTCCGTGATTTTTTTGACGAAATTACGCGTTCCACGGGACGCGTAAGAGCTATTTCTTTGCGTCCCGTCTCCGATTTTTCGCATAATTTACGCGCTATAGCGCGTCCGCGGCATCACTGATGTATAAAAATTTATTCATTGATGCTTTATCATTCACATCTTTCATAAATTCAAAATATGAGTTTAAAAAGATATGATATCAAAATTTAAGTGACGCCTTGATGGAGCTTTAAGCAATATTTTAAAATTCAATTTCAATTGTTTTTGGTTTGGCTAAATATATTTACACATGTAACCAAAACTTTTAATTTACCAATACACTGTTAAAAATATCACTCTCACTGAACCTATACAATGCACTGCAATGTATTTATATGAAAAAAATTGATTTATCTTTTGTGCCACGCTATCCAAAATCAAAAGTAAAATTTTTGTAAATGATTTCTGTGCGTTATTGTATCCAAACTAAACGAAATGAATGCAAGTGGATAATATGACGCACAAAAATCATTTACATAAATTTTACTTTTGATTTTGGATAGCGTGGCACAAAAGATAAATCAATTTTTTTCATATAAATACATTGCAGTGCATTGTATGGGTTCAGTGAGAGTGATATTTTTAACAGTGTATTGGTAAATTAAAAGTTTTGGTTACATGTGTAAATATATTTAGCCAAACCAAACACAATTGAAATTGAATTTTAAAATATTGCTTAAAGCTACATCAAGGCGTCACTTTAATTTTGATATCATATCTTTTAAAACTCATATTTTGAATTTATGAAAGATGTGAATGACAAAGCATCAATGAATAAATTTTTATACATCCTTTTAAATTTAACATAATTCTTACACATGCAATTATAAGTAACACAAAAATAAAATTATGAAATAAATAATATATGTATGTATGTGTACATTAATTAATAGCATAACGTCACTTAAAATTTGATATCATTATTTTTAAGTTCCATATTTAAAATTCTTATAGCAATTCTTATATAAAGTGCTGCGTCACATATTTTAACCCGTTAAGGGTTTTTTAAATTGATGTATTTTACATCTTTTTAAAAATATATATAAAAAGAACCTGAATATAACGGTCATTTAAAATTCACAAAATTAGGACTAAATTTTTCACAAATGTAAAAAGGCTTTTCACAATTTCACAAAAACTGGACCCTGAGAGAAAAGTCTGGACAGACCCCTGTTTCTACATAGTGGGCCTACATGGCATGCCGGTACTGATGATATTCTGCATTCTATTTCATGTGAACATATAGTAAATCTAAAACATGTAGGTATCCATAATGTTACATTTTCTCATAAATATATATGCAGTACTCTAGAAAAAAAAAAAAATCTTAATCGTGTGCCAAGAAAAATTGGTATTTTCTGTGGAATTTGAGTCAGGTCTGATTTCATTAATTTTTGCATGGGCGGGCCAGGCGCGGGCCTGGAATTTCCGGCCCGTGCAGACCTCTACGCGAAGTAAACACGGCACTCAGTTCTATCCTATACCAGAGTTTTCCTCCAGAAAGCTTCGGGAGGGTGCTGGGTGCCCTTTGGTTTAAAAATTAGTACCTTTCTTGCACATCATAAAAAAAAAAAAAAAAAAAAAAAAAAAATAGTACCTAGCCCTTTAGTCAAAAATTTGTGCTCATACCGCTTTTGTATTAAACATTTTGCTTGCATAGTAGTAAAAATGGATTCATTTTTGTGTCTTGAAAAAAGTGTCCAGATCTTTAAACATTAAAAGGGAACATAAGAATCTAAAAAATCTAAGAATCCAAAATGTTTCGTTAAGAATCTTTAAAAACTGCTCTTACAAATCTAAAAAGTGCCCTTAAAAATCTAGAAGATGTCCTTTTACCACCAGCCACACCTTGCCGCCCTACTTTTAACCTTGGGGAAACTCTGTCTAAATTTTCCGATTTCTTAATTTTATAGAAAAAAAACAAAATACGAAAATTCATTGTAGTAATAATATTGAATTATTTTTGCAGCCGTGTAAACATATCACATAAAAATATTTTTCCTAAGTTTATATTTTAGGGGGCTAGTAATTTTCGGCTCACATTTGTGGAGGACCTACCTAGACCTCGTTTGGAGAACGCATGTCTGGCTAATAAGAAATAAACATGAAGAAATCTCTGAGAAAATACCGCAAATTCTCCCAAAACCTGTAAAAAGGGTTCACTTACTCTAAATAAAAAAAAAAAACCCACAAAAACATCCAGTTTATTTTAAAAGTTAATGTTAATCAACTATCATAGTTTTTCGCCAAAGTTCGTCATTGATTGTAGATTGGGAAAGCTTTTGACTCTGGAATGACTCGGGGATTTTTTTATTTTTTTTAATTTTGTGTGTGTGTGCATAAGTGGTGGAAATAAATCTTATACAAGTACGACAGTCAACTTATTATTTGATAGAAAATAAAAATAAAAACTACAATCTATTTTTCGGTAGTTTCAAAACACTTTTTATGTAACCAAAGAATCAGTTAACCACTTTTTATTTTATTTTACTTAACAATAAATAACTTGTAAATAAAAGTAGACTTTACTGAAATACATAAGAACTTCATTGCTATGTTTACAACTGTACAGAAAATTTAACAGAACATAACATTCATTGAACAGGGAAAAAAAAGGAAAGGAATTATGTTTCATCTGACAATTCGAATTGTATTTCTAAATGTGTGAATGGATTCTATTGTGTTCACGACTGTTAAAATAACACCCACAATTAATACTCTTCAGATTTTTCTAAAGACTTGTTTGCGAACTTTTTTCTTTCTAATACACATAGGCTCTTGTACATTCTTTATCCCAGACGCATCGAAAGATAAATCTGAAGTAGTCTAATTGAAAATTTCAGTTGTTTTATTTAAGGCTGTTCTCAACTGCTCTGCTCAACAAGCGCAAAACGTTTTGACACATTTACAAATTCATTTTTTTAACGGAAAGATATAAAATTATAAAGCCTGACCATGGAAGCGATATGGAATCGAGCTGTGTTTTCCATTTTTTGATCAATCAATTACCTATTGACTTATAAGCGATTTTGATCACGTGACACGGTCTTTTTCTCCTCTTACTGACTGGATTTTCTTCTTTCGTTCGGAAGTTCAATTCAAAATGCCAACTTTGACAGTATTTTCTCAAAGATCTATTGCGTTTACAAGAAAACGGAAAAAACAGTTCGATGACATAGTTTCTGAATAACAACACCTTCTAGTTTCATGCGTTTCCGAACAAAAAATAATTAAAACTTATGTAAGAAAGTTGACCCTTTGGATTTGAGAACAGCCTTAACCAAGTGTTATACACTGGGGGCGAAGGGGTTAGGGTTGTTTTCGAATCCAAAGTGGTACCTTCTAGCACTTTCTCGAATTTATCTAACTTACAGATCGAATAGCGTTTTCCGTTTTTCTATAAAGACAAAGGATTCTTCAAAAAATGATGTCAAAGTTTTGGTCTTGAACCGATATTCTTTCTAGATGCTGCGATTAATTTAAAAAAGTCATTATCGCAGAGCAATTCACCATAGTTCAAGATGTAATGCATCTATCGGTAAATGACAAACTCTATTCGTTTCTAAATCATTTCTGTAGTAATATGAGAAACTTTTATGCTTTTACATGAGTGCGCGAATTTTACGAAGCGATCAGAGATTAAAAAAAAGCGGGAATTTCGCGAAATGACCGTAGAAAAAAGCACGAATTTCCCGAAACGATCGTAAAAAAAGAAAAAAAAATCTGGAATTTCGCGAAACAATCGTGGAAAAAAATCGCGAATTTCGTCAAACGGTCGCGGAAAAAAATCGTGAATTGCGCGAAACGATCGTAGAAAAAAATTGTGAATTTCGCGAAACGATCGCGGAAAAAAAATCGTAAATTTCGCGAAACGGTTGTAGAAAAAAAAAGAATGCAAAACGAGAAGAAACGCTAAAATTTGTAGAGGAGAAAATTTAGTGTATTGAGCTGAAAGATTGAAAACAGATTTCTTTTACGATGTCAAAATATCAACGCAAAACACTAAAAATCGCATACAAAATTCAGGAAAAATTCATACTTAGTTTCAGGAATTCCGCATAAACTTAATTTTAGAGGAGAAAAATTACTGTGGTCTAACAGATTGAAACCGGATTCCTTTTGCTAATGTGGCAACTTCGATGCGAAAAGCGAAAAAACATATAAAAAATTAAGAAAATCTATTCAAAAAATTTTCAAGGTGTGTAAATGATTCATAAATAAGAAATTTTATTTTCTCCCAGATTATCTTTGTGACTTTACTTATCTTATTATTTAGAAAGGCGACTTCGTGTAAAAGAGAGGAAAATAATTTTAAAACTAGTTGGATGTCCCAATCCCAAAACTTTCTTTTATCTCATACATCTTAATATTTTAAAAAGTAGTTACATATTTTAATACTTCAATATTATTAGTTCAATACTATGCCAACTTTGATTTTAATCTTAAATTTCTGCTTCAGTCAATTAATCGGGGTAAAAACGAGTTAATCTAGATCATGATCTTTATTAAAATCAATAGTTTTTCCTTATTCTGTTGTCATCAGCTGTTTGCGAATAGCCGGCTTAGCAAGACGCGAGTTTCCGTCGCTGCGTAAATGGAATGTGATGTTTCTTGTTCAAAAACTTTTTGTCTTGAACATATTATCTCCGTTGAAAGTTTGTTGCAAGAATTTAGGAAGAACCTGTATGTTTACAAACTCTAAAAATGATTGCAAACACTGATCTAGGATGCATTTAAAAACTTCTTTGCTAAAGAAATTTCTTGCTGAGTTGTCACCGTTTGAAGAGATTTTATTATTTATTTATTTTTTACTTTAGTCTCTTCCTGACAAATAAACAGTATATGACCCTGTAAAGTTTTTCTTCCAATTTTTTCACAATTTCTCTTTGATTTTAAAATGTTTGTTTTAGAATTTAAGAAAATGTTCATTTGTTTTAGTTCACAGTAGGAGTGTTGAAATTTAAAATTTTATTAATTAAAAAAGTAACTATCCTCTTTTGAAATAACTTAAAGAAGTTTTTTCAGCATAAAGTTTACTTGTGAAAAGCTTTTGTTTATCAAAATGTAATTTTTTGTATTAAATATTCTGTAAAATTGTTTTAAAATTTAACATTTTAATGCCTTTAAACTTTGGAATATAAAATAATTTGGCTAGCTGAATATTCGGTAACCGGTCTAACAGTTACAGTTGGGTTGGCTGAATATTCGGTATTCAGCCTAACAGTTACTATTCGGCTAGCCGAATATTCGGTATTCGGTTCGCCTGTAGACCGAATATTTAGTATTCGACATTCGGCCAAAATCACTATTCGGTGCATCCCTACTTAAAAGCACATTAAAAATTATTCTTTATTTATACAAAATTTATTCGGCCAAATATTTGTTCAGATTTGGTCAGGTTGTATATTCGGCAAAAGTGCTGAATACCGAATAGTTGCTGAATATTTGTTATATCCCTACTGCGAAGAACGAGCAATTCTACAAAGAAGAATTGTTAATAGCGCAGGATGTACTTTATTATGTTTTTCGTGGGAAAATGTTCTAAAGACTGCAGTGGCACTACTTTATCTTTTAATAATACTAAATACCTCAACACCGTATTTCATAGTCGCAATGACCCCTTCCCATCCGTTGCGTTGATTTTTATCATCGACCGGAAACCCCTAAGCAAAACGAAAATGTCTTCTTCAACCTTGTTTATTTACATCGCATAAACATACGGGAAAGGAAAAAAGAAATCTGTTTTCGAGCTTTCCTCTTTTCGTACGGGTGGCGGAAGGAAATCGTCCACTCCTTTTCACATCATTCTTATTCTTTTTCTTTACCTCTTTCCATTCCATTCTTCTAGATTTCTGAGTGAAGCATAAACTTGTAGGGGCTACATAGGCAACGCCCGGCCATTACCATTCTCTTTTCCCTGACCATTGTTCTGGCTGGAATGATTACGTTATCGTCCGCGTAACTCTTTTAAACATTAGTGTTTTTTGCTTGTTTTTTTTCCCCCCTATTTTTGGTTTGAAGAAAGCCCCCCCCCCCCCCCTTTCTCTTTGGAGGCTCTCTGTGTTTGTGAATGTTAATATTGACATACATTATAAAAGTCTAAAGTCGATGCACTGCATTTTCTTCATAATGAAGTCATTGAAGAAAATGTGGTTTATGAGAAAATCTCACGTCATTAATTGCCATTATGAATTTATTGCACATATTTCTTACAGTTATTTTATTTGTTTATTTTTAAGATTGTGAAATAGAAAACATTAAGTAATTTGCATTGTTAGATCTTTTCATCCAATGCATCTTTGTGCTTGTGAAAAACTACGTTTAGCTTATTGAAAATTTTGTTACATATAATCGAATCTCTAAGAAAGAAGACCGACAAAAATGTAAAAATTACCGTGTCATTAATGTAACAGCAACATTTAGCAGATTATATGGACGGATTTTAAAAGATTTCATTGAAGAAGAAATTAGAATGAAAGAAAATGAAGAGCCAAGTGGATTTTAGAGCAGGAAGATCATGTATATGGGCTATATATTTTGTCTTAAACAAATTGTTGAAAGGGAATTGGCAATGGGAAATCGAATTCATCTTCTACTTATCGATCTTACGAAAGCATATGATAATGTTCCAATCGCCAAATTATGGAATCAGGGTTCGTTGATATATATCAATAGATATATATCTTAATATATATCCGATATTTATTTTCAAAATATCAAGATGTTTGATATTTTCGATATTTTCATATTACTTGATATTTATTTTCAAAATATCACCATGCGAGATATTTTCGATATTTTCAGTGAAAGCATGTGTAAATGAAATTTTCAACTGTTATTGACTGTGTTGTTCTGTAGGTAAAGAACTTTTGTTCCTCGTAGTGAATTTTTTTAGCCAAAAAACAAAACAAATATATTTTCCAAGTTTTATGTTTGAAGTTTAGATTATGTGGGAGATATAATGAATTCAGAACAGACATTGAAAGATAAACTGTCTAATTTAGATAATCAGTTATATACAGCTTCATTACAAAAGTATCTGTTCTGGTTTTAGTTTAGTTCAGTTTAAACTGTACACCATGTTAGGAAACAAAAAATAAGTTTACATTTATGTTAAAATTTTTAAATGAAAAAAAAAAATGTTTTGTATTTAAAATTATTGTTTTATAAATTTATAATTTCTTGATAGTTGATACTGAATCCTATAAATTGATTTTCCATTAAAAAAAAAAAAAAAGAAAGAAAGAAAGAAAGGGTGAAAAAAAATGCACTTTTAGTATACTGTTTGATTAAGTTTTAATGTTAAGTGCAATATTTTTTAGTTTTTAATTTATATTATGCTTGAAAATATTTATTATTAGCAGTAAGTTGACTACTTTGAAAATATCGAATACATATCGAAAATATCGGATATATATCAAAATATCGGATATTTTCGAAAATATCATGATATTTACGAACCCTGTATGGAATGTATTAAATGAAATGAACATAAATCCAAATATGCGTTACAGCAATTCAAGAACTTTACAGAACTTTGCGTTTATTGACCGAAATTGATGAAAGGGAATTTTCAACTGTGCTATGCGTTTCCTAATTGAAGTAAATTTTTACTAAAAAACTATCGGTCATATACAGGGTTGCACAAAAGAATTCGGATATTTTCCCGACTATTGATGGTAATTTCATAAATTGGGTTTTGAAACGTGCTATTGGTTTTCCAAATTTTTAACTTGGACATCATCTTAAACGGCGAAGTTCTGTTAAAGTATTCTGAATTTGTTGGAAAGTATTACGTAATTTATCCTTGACGCGTGATTTTTCGTTCTTGTTAATATTTCCGCATCGTTTATTTTGCTATCTGTCAAATAAACTTGGATTTAGTGGCAGAAAAATAGTAATATTTAATTAAAATGGAGACTTTAAAGGACTGGAATGATTGTGTTGTCATCTGCGTAACTCGTCTGAATGGTAGTAGTACTTTTTTTCTTCTGAGGTAACAAAATAGTTTTCTGCACCTCTTTGAAGGCGCCCTGCGTTTGCGAATGTTAATGTTTCATACATTACTATGCTAAAAATTGGATGCACTGCGTTTTCTCCTTAATGAAATCTAGAAGAAGAAAAATCGCACAGTAACTGCCATTAGGAATTTATTTTGCATATTTATTGCAGTTACATTTTTTGAGATAGCTGATGGATAAGTCACTGTGCCTGTGAGAAAATATATTTAACTTGCTGCAATGCGTAGTAATTTTTTTTCTTATGCAAACGAGTATGAAAAATTAACTCTTTTGATGCTTTTTTATTATTTTCATGCTGTTCGTTTTACTGTCAGTCAAAGAACCTCGGATTTAACGGGATAATATAGATATACTGTGAAACCTCCCTGTGCGACCACCTCCCTGAACGACCATTTTTTCATGAAACGAAATTTATTCCCATAGGCTCAATACTAATTTCACCTCCATTCAGAGACCATCCCAATCCCAGTTGAACTCCCTCTATGAGCGACCCATTTCTTTGAAGAAAATAAAACAAATTCAGTTTTTTCCTGGTCGCTTGAAGAAGGTTTTATTAGAAAAATAATTCCGGAGAGCACATTATTCATCAGACTTCTAAACTAAGTTTAGATTTTTTTTCCCGGTAACTTTTAAGTGTTTAAACACTTTTGTGCCTTTTTAGGCAATGAATTTAACTCTGATGACCAATTAAGAATGACGGTCAATAACCTCCCCTGCCCTATTCTGTCTGGAAACTCTCAAAGAAATAGATAAATTAATGAAATCGTCATTATTTGTTCCCGTCAAAAAAAAAAAAAAAAAAAAAAAAAAAAAAAAAAAAATGCATTTATTTACTGAACTTTGAAAGGACTTGGAAATAAAAGTTATAAAAGATTAAACCATAAAATCGAAGCAAACCTCAATGTAGTCATTTTTTAAACTCTGGAGTAACTGACTTATGTAATTAACTTTTGTTTTGATATTAAATTTTCATATTTATTTCCTAATGTGAAAAATAAATTTTAGTAACATTGTTTTCTTTTTTCAACGATTAAAATCTAGATTTAAGCATGACCTCCATTAAGAGACCATCTCTCGGAACGACCACTTTTTATTGGAACGGAACGTGGTCGCTTTAGGGAGGTTTTACTGTACATACAAATAAATAAATAAATAAATAAAAGGATGATTAAAGAAAGTCATATTTTTAAACCTCTATAAGGAGAAAAAAATAGATTAAAAAAAATAATAACCCTGTGTAATTTATTATACCAAAACAAATTTCAATATAATCATCTATAATTTCTAAAGATTTCATTAAAGAAATTTACAATATCGCAAACTTTCAAGTACCGTCTTTAGAAATTAAATTTTCGGCCCGACAAGGCGTGGGTCCGATCCGACTCTGCCCGCGTCTAATGAAAGAAAATTGGCTCATTCAAGTTTCTAACTCAAATATGTGTTGGGATTTGTGTCAATAAATCCCAATCAACCAACTAATATCTATCTACATTATATAAGTGCTGAACGGCTGCTTAGACTTTTGCAGAAATTTATCTTTTCACGCTAGATTGGTTTCTCGTTAAACAATTCTAAAAATGCGCTTACAAAACGATTAAACATAAACGAAAGTTTCTTGCTTGAAAGACCTTTATTATCAGCATTGGAAATGTCCTCTACTTATCAGTTACATCTTTTGAGGGTCAGTCTCATTACTGTTGCTTCAAATATTTGAAATTGCTGTAGCTGAGGGGGAAAAAAATGTAAACATTCGGTGTCGACTTGTCTAAGAAGTCTATTTCCAGACAGACAATTTTTTTCCCCTTTTCTTATTGACGATATAAACTCACTGAAGAGACAGACAACTGGTGAGGCTTTAATCTGATAATAGTTATGTAATTTATTTTGTTACGTAATATACACTTAAACGAGTAAATTTGTAGAGTTCCTAGGAATTTCTCCTTTACCTCCAGTAATAGAAATGTCCATTATAGCAATCCAAGGCATAGATGTTAAAATACAAAATGTTTACATAATATATGCAGGTTTTTTTTTTTTTTCCTTGGGGACCATTTTGCGAACAGTGTAAAAGTTTTTTTTTTTTTTTATTTATTATTATATTTTTGTGAAAAATAACATTTTGCAATGAAAGATGACATCCAAGCATTTATTAATAATAATTTCTTAAAGTGATTTTTAAAAAAAATTCCCTTTTTGGTGAATTTGTTTCTTTTACGATTGACATATTTTAAAACCTAACAAAATAAAATTATTTTTATTAAATATTTTTTTAATAAATTATTATTCTTAATGAAGAGTTATGTTCAATTATGGCAATAATTATGCTATAATGGAATGGAGTTTTGTGAAGGGGCTTGTTTTATTAATAGGAATTTCGTGAAGGGACCTGTTTTATTGACAGGAATTTCCTGAAGTGACCTATTTTATTAACAGGAATTTTGTGAAGGGGCCTGTTTTATTAAAAGGAATTTTGTGAAGGGGCCTGTTTTATTAAAAGGAATTTTGTGAAGGAGCCTGTTTTATTAAATAGACTTTTGTGAAGGGGCCCTAAAATAGGCCCCAAATTTTGCCTGCATCGACTCCTGATTAGTGTTGCCAGGTATCCCGATTTTCTAGAATTTCAAGACCCGTCCCAAGGAACTGTCATGTGGAACTCCAAAAGTTCCAATTTTTCATGGTGTATATATATATTTTTTTTTTATTTATTTCTTCTAGCACCATGCTATTCGTTACTCTGCACCAAGTGGAACTTAATGTAGTAAAACCCTTAAAACTTGTGAAAATAAAACTTGTTTATAACGAAATTGTTTTATGATTCCGAAAAAAAGAATTCTTAGCAAGTCTACTTTCTGAAAGGGGGGGGGGGGGGGGGATCTGGTATTTAGTTATTCTGTTTTTGCAGGTTTTAATGTACTTTATTTGGTAAAATCTGTGTAAACGGAATCCTGCATTAAACGTAAAAATGTCATAGTCCCTACCGAAGGAAGATAATATAATAACTGCTAAATATGAAATCTCTCCAAAACTGAATTTTATTCTCTGAATTATAGTCTCTAGCAATTTCGCCTTCACAGATACGAAAAGCCGACGGCAAAAATGTTCCGTTTTTGACTGCCTTTCGTATTAACGGGTATAGTTGTGTTTTTCCTTCCGTACCCGATAGCAGAAAGTTCGAGACGGGAGACGAGCGTCGCAGATTTTCTTTTCTCTTTTGAAGATTATTTTTCATCGAACCTTTATTTTGCTTCATATTATGTTTAGCTCTTTATTATTACTTAATACAAAAAGTTAAGATTATTATTAATAAAAATTTATAAAATGCCTAAAAACGCTAGTGGTAAGTGATTGTTTGATTAATTAACGCTTCAATTGTAAAAAATATTTTACCTGCAGATTATTTTTTGCCCCTGAAGTATTTGTCGCAGACATCTGGAGAATTTTCTGCTACTGGGTCCGTAGTGAGGCATGAATTTTGTACGTTTCACATAGGATTCCGTTATAGACAGGTTTCGTTTTTAAAGGATTTAGTGTATTTCTATGTCCCGACTTTGGAGCAACTGTCCCCCACCCCTTCTTTTTTTGTGACAGTGGAAGTGGACTTGGCAACACTATATATGACGTATTGTAAAATGTAAATAGAGAAAGTGCTGTTGCCGGAGCGGTAGAAAGATGAAGAGCAGGGATGCAATGGAGGGTGTAGATCACGGCTGCGGAGTCGGAGTCGGACCCATTTTTGAGCGAAAGAGTCGGAGTCGTCCATTTTACAAGCAGGTCTGCATTGTCGGAGTCGGCCCATCTTTGAGCGAAAGATTCGGAGTCTGATCTGTTAAAATTCCCGGAGTCGGATACGTCCATTTTCCCCATCTTCTCCGCAGTCCTGGTTTAGATACGCCGTATCTATACCTTCTCAGGGGTCTGTCCTGGTTTTTCTTACAGGCTCCTGTTTTTGTGACATTGTGAACAGTTTTTTATGGTTGTGAAAAATCCAGTCTAGTTTTGTGAATGTATGTATATATATTTAATTCAATTTATATGGCATGGTAAATTTATACTTTTTGGTGTATAGTCGATCGGGTACATAATGGAATTCAAATTTTAGCTTATTGCTGGATTCTATTACAGAAATCGACTATGTTTTTGCTTATATTTGTATTTCATGTACCCTTGAAAAAGTGAAATGCTATATAAGCTTCCTGCTACATCCATCCAATTCCAATTGTTCTATTATTTGTTTATTATACGTTTTTTAATGGTTCAACTTCTCTGGTTATTTGTATCTTTTGTCTTTAATAGGTTATTATATCAAAATTTGGTGGTTTTTCATATGTTTTATATGGATTAATCGTCCGCAATGTGCTACTGAATTAGTGGTATTGTGCTTGATTTTGTATTACAAGTTAAAGGTTCCATCTTTATTTTGTATAAGGTCAGTGTTATGTATTGAAGCTAAATTTATTAATTTAATTTTAGTAATTGGAAATAGATGATGAATTGTAATTATATAATGATTATATATATATATGAAAGGATAAAAAGCCTTTAAAACTCCAAAAATTTAAATTAAAATCCGAAGTATCTTTCGTCTAACTTTAAATCTATTCCTAAAACCAGTTTTACCCCTTGTAACTTTGTTTCCCAGCAATACATCTGATTACTTTCAGATATCATTTTAGGACGATTCTTAAAAGTGAAACTGCTAATCTAAGCGCTTTTTGCAGGCATCTGTGGGTAGGGCTGATACGTCACAATCCCTGGGAATTGTGCGGGTCTTGACCACAGATCAATCAAAACTTAATGAACCAATTAAATTAAATGTTCCTCCCAAATTAACAATTCTGCCCTCTGCTGGAAAATATTAGAATCTTCAGCATATTACCCAGAACACGCGCGGGGAATAAGGAATTTGGCTATTTGAGAGGCTAGCTAAACTTACGGCTATGTAACCTCCCAAAATCTATGCTGTTGGCTCCGGGACCGGCGATCGACTCGCGAATCAGATGTATGAAGAGCGCCTAATAAATGAGTTCGATTCGCATAAAGGTTCCCGAGTCAATTTCTCATCCCATCCCAGTCATCATCTAGGACAATACCCCCTGGAAATCATTACTTATTTATTACATACATATATATATATATATATATATATATATTAGGACGTATATATATATATATATAATATATATATATATAAGGTAATTAATTGATTCTTTGGCGAGTTGAATTGTTTTGAGACAGGTTAGATTTTATTTTTAAATGATTAAATTTGTAAAAAGCTCAGTTTTGAGGTTGAAAAGTTTTGAAGAATGTCTAATTTAAGGATGAAAAATTTTGTGAAGGATCCTGTTTTGAGATGAAATATTTTGTGAAGGGTACTTTAAAGAACCTAATTTAATTCCGAGGCAGAGTTCTGTTTCTGAACTTTGTGAAAGAACTCAGTATATACCCTCTGTCTCTCAAATGAAGCTGTAGCTTATTCCGTCTATTTCTATTTATTTTATTTTATTTTATTTTTTATTACGCTACTGATAAAGAGTAGAAAAGTTATATAATAGGTTACTCTCACTAAGATTCCTGCATTTTGTCTGGTTGACTCTAATTGTTTCGGTTTCTTGTCAGTTTCTGATTGAAAAATTGTTTCCTGTTGGTTGGTTTTGTGTAAAACTATCCGATTTTCCAAAAGAAAGACGATAATTTTCTTTCAGTTGAAAAAAACAAACTATATACTATATTCAATTTTCTTTATATAATATAAATATATTACTAAAGATATAATTATAGGCTGTTTTTCAACAATTACTTTAAAATAAGGCATTCATTTTATTTCAGATCGGGTTTGTGTCAGTATCAGGATAATGTGTGTCGGTTCAAATTGGGTTTCAAGATGAATTCAAATAGCATTTGCAGGTTCGTTTTAGATACAACCTAGCCCGTACAAAACTCTAATTCAGATTATGATGCAATTTTCATGCACAATGTGTAAAGTGAGAGAGAGAGAGAAAAAAAAGCAATTTAACAAATTACAACGACCATTTGGAAAATGATTTTTTCAAAGACTAAAATTTAAGACATAAAAAATCGCACGGAGTTGATCATACATTACGTACGCCATGAATTAAACATTAATAGTGTTATTACACGTAAAAATTCCAAGCGACAAAAATCGCCTGCGACTCGTATTTGGTGTGAAATATTTATATGTATTCATTCCCGTCCTATTTATCTTTTTTTTTTTTTTTTTTTATTGCCTTATTCCATTTTTCTTTTGCACGTGAAAATCTTACAAATTAAAATTAACTCTTTGGCAGAAATTATTATTCATTTTCTTTCATTTTCATTAGTTATTATCCACCTGAAACTTACGTATTATCCAAGCATTTCATTGGCTGTTCGGGAAAAGGCTTTTCCATCGTCAGATTTCCAAAAAATCTGACGGCCAATTTTAAATGAAATTTCATTCTTAAACTTCTAAACATCCGACAATATTACTTTTTACACCGTCGGATAGATAAAAAAAAGGTACCTTTAAATGCCATTTGTTTGAAAGCTGTATCTCAATTTGTTTCTGAGTTATTATTTTTTTTTTTTTTTGTAGCTTTTATTACTTTTTTGTCATAGTGGCAACAGAAAGTATTCATTTCTGTTGAAAGTAAAGGGAAATACATATTACTTACTGTATAGACCAATCAGAATACGAATAAAATGCGGATTAAACCAATAAAAACCTTCAAATATGCTTTTGATTTCCTACCCTGACGAGATCAATAACCATTTTTCCAAATGGTTAAAAAGAAAAAGAATCAATAAACGGTCGTCAATTTATAAGTACTCATTCGTTATTTTAGAAAGACCTCTATTGGCGTTGAATATGCCCTCTACTTATCAGTTACATTTTTTGATTGTCAGTATCATTATTGTTCTTCAAATATTTGTTTTATATGTCAAAAATGTAAACGTGCTATAAAATGTTTTACAGACTGACTGATTTTTTTCCTCTATTCCTATTTGAGAATATAAGGGCCATTCCATCTTACATGTGTGACATTTTGAACAAAAAAATTTCTAATTAATCAAGAATTTTGCAATATATTTCTTATTTAAAAATCCAAACAAAAGTTCTTTAAAAATATACACTTATCTCAAGAACTCTAGGCGCTCTATCTCAAGAACTAATGCATGGAATTTAATAAAAATTTATATTCAAGTAGTCCATAATATAAATTGGTGCTGATTAGTTTTTGGTGTAAATCGCCCTACAGCTGGCGCTGCTATACTGCATTTTTCGCGATTTCTGCAATAGCTCTATCTCAGGAACTAATGCACGGATTTCCATCAAACTTCAGATTCAGTTAATCCTTGATATGAATTGGTGCTGGTAACGTTTTGATGTAAATTGCCCAACAGATTGCTATGCTGCATTTTGCAGCATTTACACGATATTCATAATAGCTTAATTTCAAGAAATAATGCACGGATTTTCATCAAACTTCAGATTCAGTTAGTCCTTGACATGAATTGATGTTTTCTACCTTTTGGTGTAAATCGCTCAACAGGTGGCGCTGCTATCCTACATTTTTTGTGATATCCGCAATAGCTGTATCTCAAGAACTAATACTTGGATTTTCAACAAACTTCAAATTCCGGTATACCTTGATATGAATTAGTGCTATTTATGTCTTGGTGCAAATCGCTCAACAGGTGGCGCTGCTATGTTGCATTTTTCAGAATTTCCCCTACAGCTCTATCTCAATAACTAACGCACGAATTTTCATCAAATTTCAAATTCAGATACACTTTCATATGAATTGGTGCTAAATTGATGTAATTTCTTGTACTATTTAAATGATTTAATTGACGTGATTTATATAGAAGAAAGTTTTGTGATGGCCACAACATACTAGTTTTTTTTTTTTTTTTTTTTTGTTATTATTAAGTATCTCATTTGCGTTTACTTAATAACAAGCAAAAAAAATTCCTCTTAATAAAAATCCGATTAAATAATATCTCTTTTACTTATGCAGTCAGAGCCATTTTATTTTCCATTTATCATCAGCTGGACCGTGACTTCAGGTTTCTCCTTCTGTATCAAGTTTCTTCAATTCATTTGTGATGCATTCTTTTGATATGTCGTTGTTTGATTATTTGAATCCCCGTAATTCATTCTGTGTCATTAAGCTGTCGCATTACATTATGAAAGGTGTAACAAATGTCTTTAAAAAATCATTTCGCTTAAAAAAAAAAAGACAAGAAAAAAAATATCAATGGATAATAAGTTTTCAATATTGATTGCGAAGTAACATGATCCGATTCAAAATTGATGGGCATTCTACGAAATTGGATTAGCATTAATGCTAACATTTTTTTTTTTTTTTTCTCTTTGATGATGGGCTATTGCTTTCTGCAAAATTCTAACTTATTGTTATTATTATTATATACAGGGGTTAATCCAGGCAAAATCTGGGGCCTATTTAGCGCCCTTTTACTAAAATCTATTTAATAAAATAGGTCCCTTCACAAAAATAAATTTAATGAAATAGGCCTCTTTACAAAAATAAATTTAATTAAATAGGCCCCTTCATAAAATTCATTAAAAAAAAAACTGTTTTAAAATGCGTAATTTGTACCAGTTGACCAAAAACAAAAACCTTAGCAAGAGGATTTTAAAAAGTTTTTGTTGATAAATGCTTGCTTCGAATTTGAGTAACTGGATTTCAAGTTTCATTACAAAATGTTATTTTTCACAAAAATAACTTTTACTTTTCACAAAATGGGCCCCAAGAATAAAACTTGCATCGACCCCTGATATATTATAATATTATTCGATATTTCTTTAACGTGTACATTAGTAATACTTTAAGCTTTAATTTTTGAAAATGAAATCCGACAGATTTTCTAAACTAAAATTGCCTGCATATTTTGGGGGGTTTCTGAAAATCGTCTGAATTTGAAATTCTTTTGATATGTCGTTGTTTGATCATTTGAATCCCCGTAATTCATTCTGTGTCATTAAACTGTCGCATTACGTTATGAAAAATATAACAAATGTAATAATAATAAAAATTATTTTTCTTTTAAAAAAGACAGAAGAAAAAATAACAACGGAAAATAAGTTTTTCAATATTGATTGCGAAGTAATATAATCAGATTCAAAATTGATGAGCATTCTATGAAATTGTATTAGCATTAATGCCAGCTTTTTTTTATATGGTGGGCTATTTCTTTCTGCGGAATACTAACCTATTGTTATTACTATTATTCGATGGCTTTTAACGAATACATTAGTGTTGTGTTTGGAGATAGGAGGTAAAAGAATATTGTAAAGTTATTTTGGATATTGAAATTCCAATTAGAAAATCTAAAAATCATTTTTTTTTAGGATCAATCGTATAGTGTTATAACATTTTGTTGTGGCCACAAAAGACCACTTTGACATAACAGTCATTAATTAAAAAATCTGAATTTACTTATCATACATTTGGTAATTGAGAACAAAAAAATAAAAGGTAAAAGCATTACCTGCATACACCTGAAAGAACAGAAAATGATGGAGACATTTGCAGAAAGGAAATAAACAGATGACAAATCTTCCTTGAAAATTTTTTATTTATGAAGCAATTTTTCTTGCAGAACATAGCGTATTATCGTAGAGTACACCTCTTATTCTTTTAGATGTACTTTTTTTATGATGGACACGTACAAATCTACGTTCTTACTAAAGAAAATAAAATAATTTTTTTCTTTGGGGAGTGTGGAGGCACAGGCATTTAGATGATTTTTTAGCATCATAATTCCACGACTCGAAATAAAAGGATCATTTGAATAAAAATAATAATAATGCCGTCAACAAAATTCTTATCCACATCTTACTGAAAAATCAGAAGTAACTGATCAAAGAATCTCGCCACAAAAAAAAAAAAAAAAGACGAAACTATGCATTCGATTACACAATCTTGAAGAAATAATATTCTTGCACTTTTGATATTTCTTACTGTAGATACGAAATCCGTTTATTATTATTATTATTTTTTTTTTTTTTTTGTAGAAGGGGAAGAGGCATCCACCCATTCTCTGCGTTTGTTGATAGAACACTCATGCAGGGGCGGACATAATTCTTCACAGAACGGCAAAAGGGCAGCCATTCTGCATTGAAATCCCAACTCAACTGAATGCGCACGAGCTCTCCGAAAAGAGGAGTAAAGGGGGGTTGCTATAATACTTGGAACACGCCAACTTTGGCGGAACGAACATACAGGCGCCTTGCATTGGCATAAAATGCAATGCTAAAGTATATAAAAAACTGCTTTAAAAAAAAGGAAATTTGATAGATTTCACTGAGATAAGATGCCAAACAGTAGTAAAGAGTTACGAATTTTGAAATTACGAATTAAACTGATTTAAATATTATTGGCTAAGGGGCGGAGCTACAAAAGGATATGACTTCACAAATAGAAAGATATGGAACTTACCAGATAATTCTTTTACCGGAAATACAGATTTCAAAACGACGTTTATGATTTTAAAAGGAATAAAATGCTATGCCAGAAAGAAAAACTTACAGGGAAGGTTGAAAAAAAAAAAGGGAATTAAAGTAATTTTGGAATGCGAATATTAAAATTAAATGAATACAAGATTAATAAAAATATTTTCTAAAATGAAATTAAATAAAAATATGGCAGTGGTTATAAGTAACCACAACATATTACTCCGGCCTCCCCAAAAGAAAATATTGGTAAGATGGAGAAATTTAATAATTTTGACATTGGGCCAATATTTTCTAAACTATATACATATACAACATGCATATAACTTCAAATAATAAGAAAAATAATAATGGGTTACATTCTTCTGACAAAAGGTACATAAAGTCTTTCAAAATAAAGTTGCTAAAAGTTCATTCACTGATATGTGAGATAGCAAATACAACACTGTAAAATAAGATCAGTGTATATTAAAAGAGTGGGTAAAAATTGTAATAATGTACACATAGACAAATAATATTACATAATACAAATTGACAATCATATTAATAATGACTTTGTATCCTTCAATATAGTACAACATTAGTAATAAAACCTTTTTATTTTTAAAGAAATAAAAATAGCAATAATTTAAAGTAGCACCTTTAAATCACAACTCTATTTCAAGTCACAGTCGATGAACTACATTTCAATTTTTCTATCAATTCTGCAATAAATTACTCATCTGAGAATTTTCCATAACATAAATTCAAAGTGTAAGTAAATAGTCAAGAGAGAATATTTACACTCTCATTAAAAATATTTATATATAAATATAGCACTCTTTAAGAAATCAACTTTTCATAGATGAATAACTAATACCGTGTTATTCTACAATCACAATAATAATACTTTCAAAGAAAATAAATGCAAAGAGAGGATATTTAAGCTCTCATAAATGTAGTACCACATAACTTTAATAACATTGGTCTTACAAACAAATTATCACGCAAAGAATTTATACTAAATATTCTGAAATGCTTATCGAATTATGTTTAATTCAAGCATCTGTAAGACTAAATATGTGATTATGCTTTTTATATAAAATACATAAGTATTTTTGTTTGTAAAGACTTAAAACAATCTTTGTAAGTATAAACATGTTACTACATTTTTTCATGTAAAATACATAAGTATTCCTTTTGTAAAGACTTAAAATAATCTTTGTAAGTATAAACATGTTACTACATTTTTTCGTGTAAAATACATAAGTATTCCTTTTGTAAAGACTTAAAATAATCTTTGGATCCAAAGTAAATAATTTTCATGTGCACAAACATTTTTTTCAACTTGTGAATTTTCAAACACTTAAAAAGCTTAATGTATTTTCAGCCACTTTACATAATACACCAATAATAACAGTAGAAGTATTAGCATGCATAACTTTCACTATTATTTTTTTTTAGATGTTAGAAAGAGGTTAGTTGTTAGAACATGCATGAATTATAATCAAGAACAAAGTAACATTTTGAGTTACTCTAAAAGTCACAATAGGGAAATGGATGACATATGTACTCAGATTTTATATCAATAACAATTTACTTTTCAAGATAAATACCATATCAAAATAAAGCAATCAATGACACTTCATTTGCTACTAAAATAATGAATTATAAAAATTTGATTTGATTTTTCTAAGAATCTTTCTTATTATTTAAAAATCAAATACTGAAATTAAAAATGCTGAGTTATCAGCACATTTTTTTTTTTACAATACATATAAATTCTAAAAAATGAATAAGGTTTTGAAGAAAATATTTCAGTGAGCAACATAGTAAACAAAAATAAGATTTACATACTTTTGCAGGATGACAATTCCACAGTGTCAAGGCGAAGGCGACTTAAAAATAATAAATATAAAAAAATACACAAATGCTGCCTGCAGCTTTGGTAGAAGTAAAAAAAAATAAACAGTCAGTCTTCGTATTTGACAATCCAATCTAGCTAGCATAT
Source organism: Maratus speciosus (assembly GCA_963932465.1). Taxonomy (NCBI): domain Eukaryota; kingdom Metazoa; phylum Arthropoda; class Arachnida; order Araneae; family Salticidae; genus Maratus; species Maratus speciosus. Next base: position 319,033,631 of record OZ010798.1, on the reverse strand, counting down.
ATGAGATTTTTTACAATGGTAAAGGCATCCTAAATAAAATTGAAGATTAATTTATATTTTATATTGTTTATGACTGCGAGGACGAAGATCATAATGTTTTTTACTTTGAGTAGATTTATTTAGAACTGTAGTGGAAGTTTTACTACCAGATGCTTGAGAATGCTTTGAATTATTTGAATGCGAAGCTGTTTGTTGGCACTTCGAAGTGGTGTGAATTTGAGGAGAATCACAATTAGTAGTATGAGTTTGAGTAGGCATATGTCGTTTCACAGGAGAAGAAGATGCACTATCAACAGTCGTTTGATCATGTGTTGCACTTCTAGATGAATCAGAAGGATGAAGCAATGCTTCATTTCTTTTCTGGAGTTTCAAGATTCTGTTAATATGAATTAACACAGGTGATGCTTGATTATTATTGCAATCTTGAATTTGAATAAGTACTGGTGGAATTATTTTCTTTACCATATATGATCCTTGTATTTTTTTTGTTAAATACACTGGGAAATTTTACATAAACAATATCATCAACTTTGATATTAGCAAATTTTTATTTTTCCCTTGATTTTTGATACACTTTTTGTCTAGAAGACTCGTTATTTTTGTAAACTTGGTAGTATACTTTTTCAATTACATCCATTAATTTGTGGATTTCATATGCAGTGTTAAGGATTTTCCAGGAAAAATGGGTTTTATAATTGGCATAAATATCATTCACCTCCCTTCCAAAATGAAGAAGATTTGGAGTAAATTTTGTGGCTGGATGAGGTGTAGCGTTATATATGGACTGGTGGATTTTTAAAGCAGTTGGAACATCAAATCCTTGGGAAGCCATTGTATTGACAGATGACTTTATTTGAGTGTTACACCTCTCACTCAATCCATTAGCCTGTGGATGCGCTACTGTACTGTGCTTTAGCTTTATGCCAAGTTTTTTGTTGAAATAAGAAAACAAATCACTAGTGAACTGGGAACCATGATCTGTAAGAGTTAACTCGGGTTTTCCATGAGTGGAAATGTAATTCAACAGAGCTTTAGTCACCGACTCAGCATTCAAGGCATATAATTCAAGATGACGAGAAAAATGGTCGATTACAGTCAGTCATAACAAACTGGTGATTTCTCAAAGGACCAAGTAAATCCATCGAAACTTTTTGATTGGGATCTGTAGGAATAGGTGCTGGCAGATATCGAGCAGTGTTTTTCTTATGATTTTTATTTACTAACCAAATTTCACAAGAGTTGACATAATTAATTGTATCAGAAACTAGAATTTTCCAAGTGAATCTTTTCTTTAAATTAACAATGGTTTTATTAATACCAGTATGAGTAATATGAGCAATTCTTAAAGCTTTAGCTCTAAGTGAAGATGGTAAAACAGCTCTATGTAATTCAATGTCTTCTGAAGAGAAGTGTCCATTATAACAAAGCAACTCATTACTTGGATTAATGTAATAACCATTTAAACTTTTAGATTTTTTATTAGATTTAATATCTACATAAATTTTCTTAATTTGAGGATCTTTTTGTTGTTCAGAAAGGATGGTTTGATCAAAAATTTCTAACAATGGGTCTTCATTACTAACATTATTTGTAGATGGAGGGTCACTTTGAAGATGGCAGTTATGATGTTTTTTACCAATTAATCCACATGGATACTGAGCAATTTCATTATGTAGGTCATATTGATTATCAACAATAGGCAGTACTTCTTGTTCAAAAATGAGATCAGGGTTAGTATGCAGATCTTCAGTAGGAATATGAGGTGTCCTACTTAGAAAATCTGCTAACACATTCTCTTTGCCTGGGACATGCTGGAATGTGTAAGAGTATTCAGATAGTTCTAACATCCAACATGTAGTGATGTCAGCAGGAGATGTTGATTTTTTGTAATTATTGAGAGGTTTAGCATCAGACAAAAGAATGAAGGGTCTGCCAAAAATGTAATATTTAAACGCCGTTATACCTTTATAAATAGCATAAAGTTTCAGTTTAATGGCTGGGTACTGTTTTTCAGATTGAGATAAAGTTTTGGAGTAATAAGAAATGGGGCGAAGTTCACCTTGAATTTTTTGCATAAGAACAGCTGAAATTGCTGTCTTTGAGGCATCTGTATTAACATAGAAGGTCTCATTCCAATTTGGAAGATTGAGCATGGGTTTATGTGAAAAAATTTCTTGCAATTTATTAAATGCATTTTCTTGTTCAGATTTCCAACATAATTTATTTTTAGGTTTGGTGATTTCCATAAGAGGAGTAATTAATTTAGCAAAATGAGGTATGATTGACCTGTAAAATGAACATAAGCCAACAAAACTCCTTGTTTGCCTCTTAGTTTTTGGCTTTGGAAAAGAAGTAATTTTCAAAATATTGCTCGTAATTGGAAAAATTTTATGATCAGTGAGGTGGAAGCCTAAAAAGTTAATGCTAGTTTGCATAAAAGAACATTTTTCAGGTGAAAGAGTAATGTTGTTAGCAACAAGAGTATCCAAGAGTTTTGTGAGTTTTGCAACCATTTCTTCAAACGAATTAGCGCCAACAACTATGTCGTCCTGGTATGCGTAACAAGAGTCAATTTCGGATAATTGAATAACTGAATCAATTAACTGTTGAAAAGTACTTGCAGCCGTCTTCAAGCCAAAAACAAGACGAAGGTAGGTAAACATTCCCCATGGAGTGGTAAAACTGAGCTTATCTTGCATCTCTTTAGGTACCGCAATCTGCCAGTACGCAGAGGGTAAGTCCAGTGTACTATAGTATTTAAATTTTGACAATTGTACTAATAGGTTTTGAATGCGATGTAGAGGATATGAAGAAGGAATAATAATAGAATTTAATAATCGTAGATCTAAAGCCAAACGATATTTTTGAGGTTTTGACATGTCAGTTCTTTTCTTTTTAACTAACAGCATGGTGCAAGCCTAAGAAGAATTTGATCTTTCTATAAGGCCAGCATTTAGCATTTGATTGATCTGGTCAAGAGCTTCTTGCTCTAGTGCCTGTGGCACAGGAAAAGGTAGGGTTTTCACCGGATGAGAATTCCTCATTGAAAATTGAGGATTCACTAGGTCCGTATGATCCAAAGTGTCTAAGGATTTAGAAAATGCTTGAGCTTTATTGCACAATAATTTTAGTAAACAGTCACTTTCATGTGGGGACAAGTGCTTTAAGTCAAAATCATTTGGTGACAGTTCTTGTATTCGTTTTCTTTTAATTTCCTCAGGCAGCCATTCTGCATTGAAATCCCAACTCAACTGAATGCGCACGAGCTCTCCGAAACGAGGAGTAAAAGGGGGGGGGGGGTTGCTATAATACTTGAAACACGCCAACTTTGACGGAACGAACATAAAGGCGCCTTGCATTGGCATAAAATGCAATGCTAAAGTATATAAAAAACTGCTTTAAAAAAAGGAAATTTGATAGATTTCACTGAGATAAGATGCCAAACAGTAGTAAAGAGTTACGAATTTTGAAATTACGAATTAAACTGATTTAAATATTATTGGCTAAGGGGCGGAGCTACAAAAGGATATGACTTCACAAATAGAAAGATATGGAACTTTCCAGATAATTCTTTTACCGGAAGTACAGATTTCAAAACGACGTTTATGATTTTAAAATGAATAAAATGCTATGCCAGAAAGAAAAACTTACAGGGGAAGGTTGAAAAAAAAAAAAAGGTTGCTGGGCAACATATAACTATGATATGTTCCCGCACCATGTTGGTTAAATCAAAGTAAAATTGCGTAATTTGTTATTTCTGTTTGTATAAATATTTTTTATAAAATATAATTATGAGTGTAAAATTATAATGTTTATATATTTAAGTAAAATAAGAGTGTAAGTTCATACAAAAATTATTAAGTTGATTTTAAATAGTAAATATATTTTTTTAAAAAATTGTTGTATTGTAAAATGAATGTACAATATTGAATTGAGTTCGGATCTCAGACAACCACAATAGCCAGACGCCATGGTGTCGTTTTATGACAAGCCAATGGAAAGTGGTGTATAATTAGAAATCGTAAAATCATAAAAACGTTGGAATCAACTTATGGCCTCAATAAAAGTGTTGGGAAAAATTTATGACTTTTCAGACCACCCAAACTTTAAGGCAGATAACAATATTAAAGTATATGTAAGGGGCCATTTGCAGACTGCTAGCTAATAGGCCTATCGAAGTATAATAAAAAATCTTCTCACATCCAATAACAGTGGACTAGACAAAAATAGTTCCACCCACTGCAGGAGCTGGTGTGCAAGAAGAATAAGGTTTAAAAAAGATAGTCTGAAAAAAGATGTAGAGGACGCAGGAGCTCTCCTGAAAGCCCGTGCAATGAGTCCCGTAAGCCCTAGTAAAGCCCAGGCAAGATGGACATGCCTAATCGAGCCTAATCAAGCCTAATTGAGGATGTCTTCCTGAGGTACCTATCGGAGTGAGCCTAATCAAGCCAAATTGAGGATGTCTTCCTGATGTACATATCGGAGTGATCCTAATCAAGCCAAATTGAGGATGCGTTCCTGATGACACATTGCCATGATCCTAAGCAACGCAACAACTCGGAAGTTGATGAATAAAGGCCACCATCCCGTATATTAAAAGAAGGTACTATTTTAAACTTTTTCCTTTACCACTTTAGATCATATGAAAAATCTTAAAAAATACTTTTCTGATATTTTACGGTAGAGAGTAATCTGAGATCCGACAAAACCAATGATCAAATAAGATTAAGGTAATTTAAAAATGAAAGAGAATTATTCTTTTAGCAAAAAGAAACAATTATAATAATTAAAGTATATGAAAATATTGTCCTTTTTTTAAAAAACGTTAAATATACATGAAATAATGAGAAGCAAACAGAAGTATTGCTTTCTATTTTTTGAATTAATATTATGTTTTTCTGTATATAGTTATGTTCAATGTAAATAAAATATTTAATCAAGTTTTAAAAAGTTTCTGTAATTATTTAATTAATAATATTTAAAGTGTGTCAATTTATTTTTTTCAGCTTAAATTTTAGTTTAATTCATAAGTGGAAGAGTTCGTCTAAATAATTCACAACGCAAACTCTTAATTTTATTAGTAATTATTCAAATTTAATAATTACATTTTGACGCGAATTATAATTTAATTTTATGAATGCTTCGCGTTGCTCTTCTACTAGAATTTAGGTAAATACGATCACTTATATTATTTGAATTTATCTAAGGTATATAAAATTATATACCAATTTGCTATGAAGTTGCTTGGATGATTTGGACCAATTAACAATTTTGAATATATTTAATAAAAAGTAAACAGGTGTAATTATCTGTCCAGCAAAGGGAATTAAAGTAATTTTGGAATGCGAATATTAAAATTAAATGAATACAAGATTAATAAAAATATTTTCTAAATGAAATTAAATAAAAATATGGCAGTGGTTATAAGTAACCACAACAATTAGTAATATTTTAAACTTTAATTTTTAAAAATGAAATCCAACTGATTTTCTAAACTAAAATTGCCTGCGTTTATTTTAGTTTTATTTTTCTGAAAATCGTCTGAATTTGAAATTCTTTTCATATATCATTGTTTGATTATTTGAATCCCCGTAATTCATTCTGTGTCATTAAACTGTTGCATTACACTAAAATTACATTATGAAAGGTGTAACAAATCTCTTAAAAAAATTATTTCTCTTTTAAAAAAAGACTGAGAAGAAAAAAATACCTGTGGAAAATAAGTTTTTCAATTTGATTGTGAAGTCATATAACCCGATTCAAAATTGATGAGCATTCTATGAAATTGTATTAGTATTAAATGCTATCATGTTTTAAGTTGGGCTTTTTCTTTCTGCAGAATACTAACTTACTGTTATTACTATTATTCGATAGCTTTTAATTTGTACAGTAATTTTTGAATTTTTGAAAATGAAATCAGAAAGATTTTCTAAACTAAAATTGCTTACGTTTATTTTGGGTTTTCTGAAAATCGTCTGAATTTGAAATTCTTTTGATATGTCATTGTTTGATTATTTGAATGCCCTTATGTGAAAGGTGTAACAAATGTCTTTTAAAAAATTATTTCACTTTAAAAAAAGACTGAGAAGAAAAAATACCCATGGAAAATAAGTTTTCAATATTGATTGAGGAGAAGTAATATAATGCGATTCAAAATTGATGAGCATTCTACTAAATTTGATTTGCATCAATGCCAGCTTTTTTTATGGTGGGCTATTTCTTTCTGTAGAATAACTTATTGCCTTTATTATTGCTATTATTCGATAGCTTTTAACGTGTGCATTAGTAATACTTTAAGCTCTACTTTTTGAAAATGAAATCCCACAAATTTTCTGAACAGAAATTGCTTTCGTTTATTTGGGGTTTTCTGAAAATCGTCTGAATTTAATATTCTTTTGATATGTCGTTGTTTGATTATTTGTATCTCCATAATTAATTCTGTGTCATTAAGCTGTCGCATTACAAGGTGTAACAAATGTCTTTAAAAAAATATTTCGCTAAAAAAAAAAAAAAAGACTGATAAGAAAAAATATCAATGGAAAATAAGTTTTCAGTATTGATGAGTGATAATGCTAGAATTTATTATTATTATTATTTTTATGGGTTATTTCCCTTTGCTAAACCCTTTTATTATTATGATTATTATCGCGGCATCTAACGTGAGCTCCCAGGGTTGCAGAAACATACGTGTAATATGATTTTTTAGATTTAATATTTTTTTTAGATTGCCCACTAGCAACACCAAAAAGTGTTTTAATTTATGTATGAAAAATGTAAATTAAGTATTCAAATAAAGTTTCCAAAATTTATTAAAAGCTATAATTTCAATAAAGTTTTCAAAATTTATTTAAAGCTATACTTTCGTATTATTCGCATGCCAGGGTTTCATAGTCGGAGAAACCGCCAAAGATTTCACTAGGTATTTATAGCAACCTTTTTTTATTCCTATTATTTCAATGTTTAAGCACATAGTTCAATTACGTATCTGATAAATTCGTGTTTCATTTATCGTATATTATTTATTTATTTATGAAGTTTTAATTTCGCTATGGAATATTAACAGGAAACAAATAGTGAATTGTTTGTATTATTTTGTGTGTAAACGGGCTAATCTTCCGTAATCGGACTTTGTACGATAAATGATAATAATAAAATAATAATAATAATGCTTAAAAATTACTTTTAAAACCATAAAAGGAATCAGTAAATTCAAATACAGTTTCTAGATAGTCTGAATTTGAAATTTGTTTGATATGTCGTTTGATTATTTTAATTACTTTCAGGATCCTCACATCTATATATTCCCCGACAATTATCAACTTTGGCTGTAAAAAATAAAGTTAATACTATTTTTTTCAGCGAAAAAAATAATTAAGTCAAATTTAGAGCAATAGTATCATTATTGTACACAGAATAATGTTATCTCAAATTATATAGAAGCGTCTCCCCCCCCCCCCCCCCCTCCCCAAACAAGACTCCAACTGGTGCGTGGCCCTAGGCAAGCGTTTGCCGGATGGTTGCGCCGGCCGTGAAAATAACTCAAAAATCGCGTTTTCTTCTCTGAATATTTATCAACATTGTAGGGACATCAATCCATAATTGTAATCTAACAGATATTTTTGCTATATTTTTTCTTTTTTGTGAACTTTCTGAAAACCTCTTCTTATTATCATAAGTGAAACTGGACCTATTCATAAAAATATTTTCTCCTTGTATTTTTCTTTCTTTTTATTTTCACCGCTCCCACTTTTTTTAAAATATGAGATTTCACATTGTGGAATGTTAAGAAAGTGTACATCTCTTTCTTATTATACCTTAAATCCTTATACCGATCCATACCTTTACAATCAGTAAATTGCTGAAAAGACATATATCAACTCTGAAACCGAGTATACTTCAATAACCTGATAGCTTTAATAAAGGTCAAAAATATCTCAAATATTAAATTTTCAGTACGAAAAAAAGAAACAAACAAACATAAAAGGCCTGTCGAACACATTCTTTAGCTGGTAGTCTGTGCATTTGATGATTAACAGAAAAAATTCGTTAAAGATATGTTGCAGAAACTATATACCTCCCGAACTGCAAATATTTGTTTCTTTATTTATCGTCTCATCTTCGCGCCAAAACGTATTGCATGGCTGTTTGTTGACAGACGATCCAGCGTTCCTTTCCTCACTTCCGCGGTTGAAGTTGAAGGAAGAAAGGGGGAGGAAAAGTTGCATAAAAAGTAACCGCATACTGGAATTAAAGAAATGAAGAATGAATTTAATTAGCAGAATGTGAAAAAACATTTTAAATCTGTTTGTTAAAGGCTAATTATGTGTTATTAAAATTACTTTTTTAGCTCACAGTCTATCAGAATTTGAGAGCTAATGTGCGCACAGTTTCTGTATACGTACGTATGTATGTATGTAACTGGATAACTCTTGATAGAAATATCTAATTTGCTTCAAATTTTGTAAATAGTTTCATTTTGATAAGACACTTCCCTAATTAGTTTCGGGGTTCATTGGTTTAATATAAAGGAGGAGGGGAACGGGGGGGGGGGGGCTAATCCCCCACAATTTAGATAAATGGGTTTTTCCGGCAGACTTATTGATTTTCTTCAAATTTGATATACCGGTTTATTCTGATAAGGCGCTTCCTTGCTTAGATTTGGAGGTTCATTGGTTAACTATAAACGCGGGGAACCAGGGGCTACACCCCCCTTTTAATTTAGATAAATGTGCTTTCTATGCAGAATTATCCGATTTGCTTCAAATTTAGTATACCGTTTTATTCTGATAAGGCGCTTCCCTGATTATTTACCATTTTGCTCAAAAAGAGTGAGTTCTGCTTTATGAATAGTAGACATAAGAATAGTATAATATACAATTAGTGTGAATACCATGTAAGCTCAGTTGCTATCAATTTAACTGGGCACTTTTCTTTTTATTTTGTATTTGTTTTTTAGAATGATGGTTATTAAAGTGTTTCTTTTAATGCGTTTCTGAGATTTAAATTTTAGCGATGGGGTTGCTTTTAACTTTCAATTGCCTCAAAAAAAAAAGTTCTGGCATTTATTGTACAAGTTACGTGTGGATACGTTACGTTACGTTACCATGGAAAGAAACCGTTGTTGCACCATTGTTTTATTCATGGAGGAGAATCTGTCGCTTGTTCATTTTTGTACGCTATTCATCTTAAATAAAAACTAAACACTACCAACTTTTGCATCAACCTGATGGGGCAGGATCTGCTATATCCTTGCCTATAAACTGAAGTATTGTATTTTGTTGTAAGTGTTTAAGTCCATTGTAAATGAATCTTCAATTTCATATTTATTTGAAGTATCTCTGTGGACTGATTCTCAAACCTTACAAACTCATTGTGTGAGAGATTTATATTTTTACTTTCTTCCAGGGTTGGCAAAAAACAGGTTTTTTTTTTATTGTAAAAAAAAAAAAAAAAAAAAAAAAAAAAAAAAAAAAAAAAAAAAACGGTTTATTTGGTTTAAACCAGGTTTTTTTGGTTTAAACTGGGTTTTTTTCAAATATAATTTTCTATTGCATACAGATGCATATCTGTTGATAATAAACATTGTTGAATATTATATAAGTAATATAACTTCGTTTGAAAATATTTCAATTAAATAGTTACAGTCAATTAAGTAGAAAATTGAAATCATTTCTAATTTAAACAATTAAACAATATTTTATTTATTAGTAACAGCTATGTCGTATATTCAAAGAATAAATTGCTCTACGTAGTGAAATATCGATACTTTGAAAACCGTAAAAGAATCTTTTAAATACAAATACTTCTGGTTATTTTGTTTTCTGAGTAAAAACTCCAAGTGTCCAAGTCAACTTTTTTGACTATTGGATTCAGCAAGTAACAAAAAAGATTGATTAGTATTGTTGAAATGCTATACCTGGCATTCAATTTTTGCAAGCTGTGTTATTCAACTTCATATCTTAAGTTACTTTTTTTAAAAATTCTTTAAGAATAATCTCCCCCAATCCAGAAACTTTTCTTCCACAACTTGACAAAATCTTAAAGATCATTGTATTTTGTTATTAACAGCTGTTAATAGTCTGCCTTTTTAAAATGAAAATATTTTATGCTAAATATTGAAAATTATTTATCTATTTCGTATGTTTTAAAGATAGATCTTTAGAGTTCCAGACATGTTCATCAGCAAATGCTAATTTTAATTTTACATGCATAGAAACATGACCTAGACTCATTATGTCTCATGTTGACTGTCGAGATGAAGTGTTAAAAGTAAAGTAGAAATTACTTTTATCAATAATTTGAAACACTTAAATTATAAAAAAAAGAGAAAATATTTTATTAAATTTGTTATTTTAAAAAAATGTTTTTTTTTTTGTTTTTTTTTTTTTTTTTTTTGGACAAAAAAAAAAAAAAAAACCAATTGGTTTAAACCGTGCCAACCCTGCTTTCTTCTATCTTCAATAGAAGGAAGTATTGTAATCGAAACTTTTTTCGACTTCCGGTTTTCGAAGAATTGTACAAGTCCGTACGTTTTAGGGGTCAGAGATCACAAAAACATGTTTATACAAAATGTCTGTCTGTCCGTGTGCCGCCATTGTACCATCAAAAATTGTATGAAGTTATGCATAGAATTGAACCAATTTTTTTTTTTTTAAGTTTTTGGCTATGGCAAGCAGGTCCTCCCTGAATTTGGAAAAAATCCGCCGGTAGGGGGCGCTGTAATAGCGATTTTTGTGCATTTTGAGTATTGTACCATCGAAAAGTGTATGAAGTTCTGCATAGAATTGAACCAATTTTTTTGTGTATATTTGTGGCCATGGGCAAGAAGGTCCTCCCTCAATCTGGAAAAATTCCGCCGGTAGGGGGCGTTGTAATAGCGATTTTTGTGCATTTTGAATATTGTACTATCGAAAAGTGTATGAAGTTATGCATATAATTGAATAAAATTTTTTGTGTATGTTTTTGGCCATGGCAAGAAGGTCCTCCCTGAATTTTGAAAAATCCCGGGAACAACTTGCGAATACGCCCGGAGTCCGCCGGAAGGGAACGCTGTAATAGCGATATCTGTGCAATTTTCAATATTGTACCATCGAAAAGTGTATGAAGTTATGCATAATTCTAATGAGAATACTAATAAAACTATTAAAATGAAATATTGACATGAGATAGAAGAAAGTTTTGGAATTGGCATATCCAACTAGTTAATACATCATCTTAAGCTCACGTTACTTCAGCAAAATCCGAAGAAATGCTCGTAGTAACCAATCGGAAGGCGTGACCACGATTCTTTTGATCTGATAGACGTCTATTTTTTACGTGTAAATGAAATCGTGATGTTGTCATTAAACGCAGATTTTGTGTTAATCGGTTTTTAACAATACATTATTATCAAGAAGCTGTGTAGCAATTTGTAAATAATAACTTTTATCAGAACGTGCTGTACAGTATGTAATTTAGCCCATTTTATTCAATTTTCTGAGCTTCATTGTATGAAATGATTTATCTCAAACTGACAGAAATTTTCATTGAGTGAAAAGAAGTTTTTCACGCTCTTACAAATGAAAACCCTGTTGTGAAAATGATCTTTTTGTATCTCCCAAACATCATGCTTCGAATTGAGTAAGAGTTAAGTTGAGAGAAATCGAGGTTGTTCCCACGCTTCTTGCAAGAATGTTAGGTGTGTGTCGGGAAATATTGTAGCGAAGACAGGTTTTGGAAAGTGATTAACAAAAAAAAAAAAAAAAAAAAAAAAAAAAAAAGTGTTGTAGATTTATAAAAACTTTCTTGATTAACATTTACAATATCTTATATATAGAATAATTATATTCATATTCCCCTTTTCTTTAAAAAATTTTGAACAAATTATTAAATACGCATAAATGCAGAAAATTTTTCCTGAAATAATTTTTCGAAGTAATTTTTACAATAAACCTTGATGAAATGTATCTTTTAAATTATTTTGAAATGCCAAACTTACAAAATACTATTATAATTAAATATATGCAATTAAAAGAATGAAAATCTGCGATTTTCCGCTTTTGGTTAGTTTTGTAAAGTCCTCCTTTTCCGCTTTTTAGATTATTAATATAATATTGTTATTATTATTTTTTTTGTGATTTTCTTTACTAGATTTTTTTTTTCCCATCAACGAATGACGAATAGCTGAATTGAGTGGTGAATATTCGAATGTCTTAAAACATATGCCAGCTCTATCAATTTTCAAAATTGAAAAAAAAAAAAAAAAAAAAAAAAAAAAAAAGCCGGCTGAAAAGAACAGTTCCACCACCCAGCGAAACCAAGACAAGCGAACCAGCCAGGACCAAATTGAAGATTATCGAATAGTGTTGACTCTAAAAAAAAGGGGAGGGGGGCGCTGGGCGAAAATTTTTCAAAAAGGGAACACTATTATAAAAAAACGGAACACTATTCTAAACTAGTTGGATGTGCCAATCCCAAAACTTTCTTCTATTTTATACATCTTAATATTTCAAAACCTAGTTACACATGTTAATACTTCAATATTATTAGTTCAATACTATACCAACTTTGATTTTCATCTTAAATTTCTGCTCAAGTCAATTAAACGGACTAAAAACGAGTTAATCTATATCATGATATTTGTTAAAATTATTCATTTTTCCTTATTCTGTCGTTATCAGCTGTTTGCGAATAGCCGGCATAGCAGGAAGCGAGTTCCCGCCGCTGCATGAGCCGCCGATGCACAATAGAACTACGAAAAATCAAGAAAAGTATACAAAAATCGCTAGCACGGAGCCCCTTTACCGCGCAATATTTCCAAATTCAAGGAGAACCTGTTGGCCAAAGCCAAAAACAAGCACAAACATTTTGGTTCAATTGTATGCATAATTTTATACGCTGTTCGATGGTACAATAATGAAAATGGCACAGAGATCGGAATTATAGCGCCCCCTTCTTTCGGAATTTTTTCAAGTTCAGAGAGGACTTGTTTGCCATAGCCAGAAACATGCACAAAAAATTTGGTTCAATTATATGGATAACTTCATACACTTTTCGATGGTACAATAATGAAAATGGTACAGACATCGCAATTATAGTGCCCCCTTCCGGCAGAATTTTTCCAAATTCAGGGAGGACCTTCGTGACATGACCAAAAATAAACACATAAAATTTGGTTCAATTCTATGCATAACTTCATACACTTTTCGGCAGTACAATATTCAAAATGGCACAAAAATTGTACAAAAATCGCTATTACAGCGCCTTCTACGAGCGATTTTTTTACAAATTAAGGGAGGACAACCTTGCATAGCCAAGAACTTAAAATTTTTTTTTGGTTCAATTCTATGCATAACTTAATACACTTTTCGATGGTGCAATATTCAAAATCGCACAAAAATCGCTATTACAGCGCCCCCTAACGGCGAATTTTTTGCAAATTCATGGAGGACCTGCTTGCTATATCCAAAAACTTAAAATAAAAATTTGGTTTAATTCTATGCATAACTTCATACACTTTTTGACGGTGCAATATTCAAAATCGCACAAAAATCGCTATTACAGCGCTCCCTACCGGCGAAGTTTTTCCAAATTCAGGGAGGACCTGCTTGCCATAGCCAAAAACTTATAAAAATTTGGTTTAATTCTATGCATAACTTCATACACTTTTGGACGGTACAATATTCAAAATCGCACAAAAATTGTTATATCAGCGCCCCCTACCGGCGAATTTTTTCCAAATTCAGGGAGGACCTGCTTGCCATAGCCAAAAACTTAAAATAAAAATTTGGTTTAATTCTATGCATAACTTCATACACTTTTGGATGGTACAATATTCAAAATCGCACAAAAATTGTTATATCAGCGCCCCCTACCGGCGAATTTTTTCCAAATTCCGGGAGGACCTGCTTGCCATAGCCAAAAACTTGTAATAAAATTTTCGTTTAATTCTATACATAACTTCATACACTTTTTGATGGTACAATGGCGACAGACAGGCGGACAGACGGACGGACGGACAGACGGACACACAGACAGACAGACATTTTCTATAAACATGTTTTTTGGAATCTGACCCCTAAAACATGCAAATCCGTCGAAAACCGGAAGTCGAAAAAAATTTCGATTACAATATTTCTTCTATTGAAGATAGAAGAAAGTAAAAAGGGTACATTTTTTCAAAAAGGGAACACTATTCTAAAAAAAGGGCACACTTGTACCTTGTTCACAAAAAATATTTTGAACTGGTTTGTTTAGAGTCCCCAGAATTTGCGATATTTTCTCGGGATCAATTGAATTGTCACGGGGCGCATAGGAAGTGTTTAAAAGGGCAGTCGGGCGCATCGGAACGGTTTAAAAGAGCCGCCGGGCGCAAAAAAGAAATATAAAGGGCCGCCGGGCGCTGCGCCCTGCTAAAGAGGCTTAGAGTCAACACTATCGAAGAATAATGACCAAATATATGCTCATTGACCTTCAGTGAAAGGCTACAAACAAAAGTATGCAACAAACTATCATAAATTCCAAAATCATACCACAATAATACGTACAAAACTTACGAAGCTGCTGATAATTTGAGCTACCAATTACTAAATCCCTTAGTAACATCCACTGAATTCTAAATAACGAAATAATGAAAGCAAATCACATTCCTGTCTTTATCAGGGTTGTAAAAAAACCCGGGTTAAATGGGCAATTTTCCCCAGGTAAATTCGGTTAAAATGCCAAAATGTGGGCTATGATTCTACCTTCCTCACAAATAATAATCTTCAGGGTTGCCATTGCCACTATATAGAGAAAACTGGAAAAACTGAGGGAATTTAAAAAATAGTATTAAAAACAAGGAATTTTACTAAATTTTGGTAGTTCGCAAAATTTATCCGTTGAAATTTTGAAAATTCTCAGAGGAATTACTCAGGAAAAGCTTAATTTTTTACTCAGGAAAGCTCAAGGAATTTGATTTCCGAAATAAGTGGCAATCTTGATCTCATATACATATACAATCTTAGTGAAATAGTCTAATAGATGGGAATGACTTCATAATCTTAATCATGATCTCAATATTTTTCTCTGTTCTTAAAATGCGCACATATATATGTATATATGATCCCTTTAATTTAAATAAACAAATTTTAAATTGCAAAGCTATCAATTGTGTGTTATTTAATAATGAAATACTGTAAATTAAAAAAAACTTGCTCCTTTGAAATTACTATAAGATTAGCAAATGTTGATAGAAAAAAAATATCTTACAACAAAATTTTTCCTTATATGTATATATAATCTATTCATATATGGCTAACTTTTAATTTTAATACAATTCATTTATAACAAATTATTCCTATTCAAAAACTTCACCTAATATTACCATGTGATTACCATTTTGCCTTAGCCTAAATGCATTTCTTTTTTAATTAAAACAGTAGATGTGCTCAACTACCCTTTATAGGATATTCTTGTTTTAATAAAAAAAAAAAAAAAAAAAAAAAAAAAAGATTAGTATCATCCATTATAAGTATGATATATATTATATCACAATGCAGATTACTTTCATTTTTAATAGGCTGATGCAATAAGACTAAATATAGCAAATGATTATTTGTAAAATTTTAGTTTTAAACATTTACATTTTTTATTCACTATTCAATAAAAAATAATTAAAAACGATGCAATCTGTAGAAGGATTATCATCTACTTACATTAACTAAATTTTATTTTATAACTATGAATAAAATATTTTCTTTTCATATATTATTCTTATTATTCTTATTAATTTAATAAATATAATAAGTTTAGTAAACATAATACTCAGACTTGTATAAAACCAAAAACTTTCTGCGCACATAAATATTGGGTCAAAAACTTTCTGCAAATTAATTTAATGTTTAATAAAATAACGTGTTATATTATTTTAACGATATGAATTAAAAACAGTAGTTTTAAAATAATTACCATTTTAATTAAAAATTAATATTAATTACAGAATAATTATGTTAGTTAAAAAAATAATAAAGCTAAAAATCCGTGATAAGAAGGGGATCTTATCAATTATTCTGTCAATAAATTTAGAAACAGCCCAATCCTTTATATTGTGAGCTCTTTGCACAAAATACCAGTCTTAATATTCACAGAAATAATGTGACATTGCTTCTGAAACAACTGAATCATATTTTGTAAGAAGAGGTCCATTCATAGGTATCATTAAGGAGACCGGTGAGATTTTATTGCGGCAGATGAAATTATCAATTATTCTGTCAATAAATTTAGAAACAGCCCAATCCTTTATATTGTGAGCTCTTTGCACAAAATACCAGTCTTAATATTCACAGAAATAATGTGACATTGCTTCTGAAACAACTGAATCATATTTTGTAAGAAGAGGTCCATTCATAGGTATCATTAAGGAGACCGGTGAGATTTTATTGCGGCAGATGAAATTCCTGTTTTTTCCGCGATCCTTTGACGAAATTTGCGTTTTTTCGCGATCCTTTGACGAAATTCACGCCTTTTCCGTGATTCTTTGACGAAATTTGCGTTTTTTTCGCGATCGTTTGCCGAAGTTTGCGTTATCTTTTCGCGATCGTTTGGCGAAATTCGTGTTTTTTTCCTCGATCCTTTGACGAAATTCGTGTTTTTTCCTCGATCCTTTGAAGAAATTCGTGTTTTTTCCGCGATCATTTGACGAAATTTGCGTTTTTTCGCGATCCTTTGACGAAATTTGTATTTTTGCACGATATTTTGACGAAATTCACACTTTTTCCGCGGCGCTTTGACGAAATTCACGTTTTATTTCGCGCTCCTTTGACGAAATTTGCGTTTTTTCGTGATCGTTTGCCGAAGTTAGCGTTTTTTTCGCGATCCTTTGACGAAATTTGCATTTTTTCGCGATATTTTGACGAAATCCACGCTTTTTCGGCGGTGCTTTGACGAAATTTTTTTTTTTTTTTTTTTCGCCATCCTTTGACGAAATTAGTTTTTTCCGCGATTCTTTGACGAAATCTGCATATTTTTTTTTTCGTGATCTTTTGACAAAATTCGCGCGTTTTCCGCTATGCTTTTACGAAATTCGTTTTTTTCCTGCGCTCCTTGGACTAAATTTGCTTTTTTCTGATATTTTTTGACGAGATTCTCTTTTTTTCTGTGATCTTTTGACGAAATGTGCTTTTTCGCGATCCTTTGACGAAATTTGTGCTTTTTCCGCAGCCCTTTGACGAAATTCGATTCTTTTAAGAAATTTGCGTGTTTTTCGCGATCCTTTGACAAAATTTGCGCTTTTCCCGCTATGCTTTTACGAATTTTTTTTTTTTTTACCTGTGCTCCTTTTACGAAATTTGCGTTTTTTCTGCGATTCTTTGACGAAATTATCTTTATTTTTCACGATTCTTTGAAGAAATTCGCGTTTTTTCCACGTTCCTCTTAGAAAAAATTTACGTTTTTCCGCGATGTTTTGACAAATTTGCTGATTTTTTTCTGCCAACGATTGACAAAATTAGCTTATTTTCGGCGACCATTTGTTGAAATCCGCAATATATTTCAGCCATACATTTTTTATGTGTGAATTTTCGGACTGATGGCCGATTTTTTTTTATTTGCGGAACCGAATGCCTTAAATTTTCGGAAAATTCGGAACAGAATCCCCTCTGGCAAACAATAAATAAATCGTACATAAAATTGGGGAATATTTTTAATTTTTCGGTATTTAAAAAAAAAAAAAAAAAAAAAATACAAGAACAAAAATTACCTTATGTTTATTACATTATACAACTTTGATAATACTCTTGAAGCTAACTGAGATGCTTAAATTTAACGTTTTAAATTAAAATCTAAAACGTTTTAAAATTATAGGGTTCCCAATAAGTGAAAGTAAATTAGTACAAATATATTTTCTAAGATTCAGAGAAGTGAATAATTAAAACAAAGTAAACCATAAACTGTTAACAAATACATCATTTGTTGCTTTCCAGAAATATTATATTTTTTAAAAACCCGGGTTTTTAATAAAAAACCCAGACTGGGCGTGTAACTGGGCGGTTACCCGGGGCAGCTACCCACTATACCCTGATCACTACACCTATGATAATTACTTGATACACTTTTTAACGTCTTTACAGTGTTACAATTATAGTAGAATTACCATATATAAAAGCCCCAGTCAAAATACCACCAAAATATATTTAGCACTAACCATTCATACTTAAACAATCACCCAGAACTCCTTTAAGTTACTACAGAAAAATTTACATACTACAATAAATAGAAAACACACATTACAAATCACTAAATTACAAAACTAAACATATTAATAGTGGAATCTGTTGGATTCGAAATCTGGACCTCCTGTGTTGGGATTAGGGACGCTGCCTCTACGTTACTAATGCTTGACTACATCGCACAATATTTATCTCTTATACTCTGTCACATTTCCCTGGTGATGTCGGCATGATCAACTTGACTGTCGGATGAAAAGGCGATGTCCGATCCACGAGTCAAGTCGGCTGCGAGAAAATAAGATATTTTGTAAGGATCGACCGAAACAGTACCCGAAACCGAATTTCGGTAATCTTCCCATTTTCGGCCGAAAACGAAAATGTCCAAAATACTTTTTAAGTGATTAATACATACTAAATATGCATTATTATTAATTAATTATACATATATAGAAGCACATTTATAACATTCATTCATACATACATATATATATGTGTGTGTGTGTGTATTTCAAACAAAAACAAAACATAATTCCCCCCCCCCCCCCCCACACACACACAGATTTTTGGAATACAGATAGTTTCGGTTCGGCCGAATTTTCCACAGCATTTTGGTCAAATTTTGGCCGAAAACGAAACCGAATTTCCGGTCGATCTCTAGTATTTTGCAACGGTGTAGGAATTTAGTTTCAAACGAGAGTTATGTGTCTCAAAGTAGAATCAAAAGCCTCTTTGATTTAATAATAGCTTTGAGAATTCCTTTCACTCAGAGTTCCTGTCGTAGTTCGATGTCTTTTTTTTTTTAACTGCCGATAGTTCTGTTAACACGTCTCTGATAAATCAGTTCTTCTTCCCTATTTTTTTTTTTTTTTTTAACAGAAAATGTTAAAACTTCCCTGTTCGGCCAATTCATATATCACATTCTTTTTTCTTTGACTGTCTGCAGTAGCTTATCTTTACAAAATAGCATTCCTAAAAGCTCTCTGAAGTTGGTGTAAAAGTGTGTTAAGTATTTTATCTTGAGTACACTTTAACTCTTTCTCCTTTCGATGGTTCTTTTTAATGCCTTTTGGTTAATATCGTGACGTT